>JAUCMX010000008.1:19090101-19115101 GCA_033459395.1 Hemibagrus guttatus
TTAAGCACACCAAATGCACACCAATCATGGAATCACTACTTAATAACAGTTTTAGAGAGTACCAGAAAGTCTGAGTGATTTGATGGACACGTTATCCACCAGCATCCTTGTGATATGCTCAGCTCCAGCAGATTTAAGATGATTGTCAGAGAGATCCTATAGGACGGCGTGAGGGTCAATAGAACTGCAGACTCTACTGTCCTCTAGTGCTCAAGTACGTATATTGCACTCAGTTAGTATTAGAGCATTTCATTCATAAAATTATGCATGGACAAGAAGAAGAAGAAGAAGAAGAAGAAGAAGAAGAAGAAGAAGAAGAAGAAGAAGAAGAAGAAGGAAGAAGAAGAAGAAGAAGAAGAAGGAGAACAACAACAACAACAACAATAATAATAATAATGATGATGATGATGATGATGATGATGATGATGATGATGATGATGATGAAAGTATTACAGTTTGCTCCTTATTATAAGTATTAATAATAACAATATTAAATATTAAAGTATAATAAAGATTATGATTCTTAATAACATCAGTAATCATCAGTAACAATGAACAAGTTACCAGATTTTGAATAGTGAAATTGGCCTTCAGCATCTGCACAAGATATCTTGCTCCCTCAGCCAGCAGAAAATTGTCAGCCAGTTCTAGCGTTGTTGTGTGCGTGTCAGTCTGTGCAGAATACAGAGCCACCACTAGCAAATACGTGTATATGTGTTAAGCACACTAGCATTCCATCATATTGTTTTAGAAGGCTCACATATGCAGTATATAAGAAGCCTCAATGCTCAACATTCATTAACCCTGGAATAATACTAATGATTCATATTCTTTACCACAAGAGCGATGGCCAGAGCTTTTCCACCTAAAGGGCCGAGTCCGTGGTGGTTGAGGTTGATGGTGGCACAGCCGAGGTTTCTCAGAAAGTACCTGACCGGAACGACACCCAACAGTTTGCACGCCTGGAGGTAGACTTCAGCTGTGGACATGTCTTTTGTAGTGCCCTTTTGCTCTATCATAAAGTAGCAGGAGTCTTATCAGCCCGTGAATATGATTCAAATAAAAAAATTGAATAGTTAAGTTTACTTACCTTCAGCTTCAATGTCTGTATCCCACTCATCCTCAAATCCAGCCTCATAAGTGCTGTCTCTCTCACCCAGGCTTAGACAATCCAGTGAAACAATAGACTGCTCCATATTTTAATCCTCCATCCATACACCTTGATAGTAAACTAAATTTGGCTCAACTACTAAATCCTCCAAAGCTTTCTTACAGCAGAGTACTCCATATGGTGATGTGTTTATGTCTATGTTTACTTAAGGATAAATTCAAAGCCTGCCTTAGCAACAGGAATACATGTGATACCCGTGCTGCTTCAGGGATACCTTTCAGTGCTAAGCCTATTTGCCCATGCAGTCATGAAATATTCATTGTCTAAGCATGATGCAGTCAGTCGGCAGATATTTAGAGATGCAGAATTTCACGGCAAATTCTGTCCACAAGATTGTTAATATACTGTATGTGTCTAAATCATTGACTCTAGTAACAACTAAGGAAGCAAACTGCTGTTATAAAAGCAAGTTGTTATAAAATGTTATCAAATTCTGTTCAGTTACAAACCAAAGATATCAGGATAACTACTCAGAAACTCTCACTGTTGAACACAAACTGAGTGATTAACACAAACTGCACATAATAAAAAGATGATAATGCACTTGAAATAAAATGGTGCATTACTGCTACACATGATACAGTCCTACTGTCACCACACGTTATCATTTCAGGGTCATTGCAATGAGAATTATCCATCATCTTTTTTTTTCTTTAAATATTCTTTCAAAAAGCAGGTGATATTAAGGCAATAAAAGACAGTGAAATAAGACAAGAGCAGATTTAATCCCAAGAAATTAGGGTTCTCATTTCTGGGTGCAGAACTGTCGCTCAGTGAATGTTTTTTTGTTTTTCGCACCATTTTATGTAAACTCCCTTCTATGGTGACTGTGTGAGGTGAGGCAGATAGTAATAAGATTACTTAATCTGGATATATTTGATGCTACAGGCTCTCCCAGTAGTCTCCATGCATAGGTGAAATGAACCTGTTTTTGTTATCAAAATGTAAAACATAATCTCCATGATTGCCATTTGTTGGTAAAAACAATGGGTTCATCTTTCACAACTTTGCCTCTCAATTTGGCAACAGTATCATGTGTGATACCAATGGGCATTGGTGGCTCACTGGTAGGTTTCTTGCCTAGCATGCGGAAGGCCCGGGTTCAATTTGCAGCCAATCCCCAAACCCCAGCCACTGGATTCAGTGCTCCCAAGCCCGGAAAAATGGGAGGGTTGCGTCAGAAAGGGCATCTGGTATAAAACCTGCGCCAAGTTGTTGTGCGGAGCAGTTGGTCTGCTGTGGCGACCCCGAACAGGGAGCAGCCGAAAGCAACTTCTATCGTGTGATACCAGTGCCACCTTGTAACAGCTTCTTGATCCAGCTATGAGAATTATAAAATAATAAATATCCTTAGATAGTGAGATAGACAGGCAGACAACTAGGTGTAGCTTACTCACAATTTTATTGCTTTGCACATTTATTATACAGATTTATTTACTTTCTGAAAAATGAAACATTTTTCTTACAAGTTTTCTAACATTTCAACCAGTATCTAGAGTTCTCTAGAAAAAAAATCAATTCAAAGATTAAATTCTAATTTATGTCGTATTTTTTAATTTGAGTCAACCTCATAATCTGTAGACTGTGTATGGCTGTTAAATGAGGTACAGCTTGACGCTTGCTTGGCTGCACAAATAAAAAAGCCTTAAAATAGCAATGTCTTGAAACAGTTTTTGCTTCAGCTATGAGTGTGATTGATAAGCAAGTAGACACACCACTTTATGCTGAATTGTTGGATGTTTTTTTTGGCTTGCTTTTTAAAATGTATTATTTACACCATTCAGGCAATAACATTATGATCACCTGCCTAATATTGTGTTGGTCTTCCTTCTGCTGCCAAAACACAAAAAACTGCGATGCACTGTGTATTCTGAAACCTTTCTATCAGAACCAGCATTAACTTCTTCAACAATTTGAACAACAGTAGCTCGTCTTTGGATCGGATCACACGGGCCAGCCTTCACTCCCCATGTGCATCAATGAGGCTTGGCCACCCATGACCCTGTCACCGGTTCACCACTGTTTCTTCCTTGGACCACTTTTGATAGATACTGACCACTGCAGACCGGGAACACCCCCACAAGAGCTGCAGTTTTGGAGATGCTCTGATCCCATTGTCTAGCCATCACAATTTGGCCCTTTGTCAAACTCGCTCAAATCCTTACGCTTACCCATTTTTCCTGCTTCTAACACATCAACTTTGAGGAAAAAATGTTCACTTGCTGCCTAATATATCCCACCCACTAACAGGTGCCATGATGAGGAGATAATCGGTGTTATTCACTTCACCTGTCACTGCTCATAATGTTATGGCTGATCGGTGTATTTATTTATTTAATTTCTGTTTACAGATCCCGGCTTGTGACACAGCAGAGCATTGAAGATCTGCTGCAGTGTATGGGGAATTACTTCAAATGATGGAGTAGCCCACTACAGCTTTTAGACGCTGTTACCCATGATGCCACGCTTTGTTTACAGCAGTCTAATGGCCTATCCAGAGCCACAGTGTGTTGCTGTGTGAAAGATAAGCATTTAGTGGATTAAGGGTGCACTTTTATTTGCATGAGACAAATGGGCGTTAATTACACAAGTTAATAAAGTTTTTCTTTTTAAATGCTTATATCACTTAATAGTTAAGTCATGATTGGGAGCCTTATTTATTATGGTCTGTACCCGCTAACCCAACTCTTCATTAGGCTCTCAGGTAAGCTCTGAGCACAGCTACATGTGTGCGCATGGTCAAGTCTTACACTCCTCTCCTAGCTAGCTAGCTAGCTAGCTAACTTTTATCAGTCAGCTAACAATACTGCTAACTGCTTTGATTTAAATTTCGCACATTACTCACGCACAATGATATTTATTAAATCCGTATGGAATAAAAATAACTACTTATAATATCAAGCGTGTTTTTACACGCTTCGTTTGTCAAGAAAACAAGTGGTGAGCTAAATGCTAGCTACGTGACCAAACACTGTAGGGTTGTGTTCCGAATCGCGTTCTATTCCCTGTTGGAGTGCACTTGGTCTTATATGAAATAAGGTCCCGCACACACTCTTTAGAGCACTACATAGCCAGTAGAGGAGCATTTATTATTCGGCCTAGTTTTAGGTGGTGTGGTGTTTCTTTCCCCAAGCAATAGTGACTGAACTTAATGTAAATTGCATTTGTCTTCTTTTTGGAGTGTTTTAAATAAACGTCTTGCCTTTGGAAATGTTTTAATAAATATATCGTGTTTTAAGTTAACAATGTTGTGCAAAATAAAGTAAAAGACATAAAATGATGTGGTTTTATGTCTAGTAGACATAAAACAATATAATGGGCTTATAGGCTATTTTTTGTAACTCAACAGAATGAAGCTTAACCTGTTAAATGTAAATTTCACACAATAATTAATATGTTTAAAATAGATAATTCACTATAAATAATTTGAAAATATATATTAAATATTTATTTAATAAATAATTTGCAACATCAATTTCCTTTTTAAACCACTTTGAAAAACACAGTTCACATGCATGACAAAAGTCCTAAACTTTTGAATACAACCTGATATACGTATGAAGTCTGGTTTTAAGATTTATGAACCAGTGTTTCAAAATACACCGATCAGGCACAACATCATGACCGCCTGCCTAATATTGTGTTGGTCCCCCTTTTGCCTCCAAAACGCAACAAACTGCGATGCACTGTGTATTCTGACACATTTCTATCAGAACCAGCATTAACTTCTTAGGCAATTTGAGCAACAGTAGCTTGTCTGTTGGATCGGACCACACTGGTCAGCCTTCACTCCCCACGTGCATCAATGAGCCTTGGCCGTTCATGACCCTGTCGCCGGTTCATCATTGTTCCTTCCTTGGACCACTTTTGATAGATATTAACCACTGCAGACTGGGAACACTCCACCAGAGCTGCAGTTTTGGAGATGCTCTGATCCATTCATCTAGCCATCACAATTTGGCCCTTGTCAGACTCACTCAAATCCTTACGCTTGCCCATTTTTCCTGCTTCTAACACATCAACTTTGAGGACAAAATGTTTACTTGCTGCCTAATATATCCCACCCACTAACAGGTGCCATGATGAGGAGATAATCAGTGTTATTCACTTCACCTGTCACTGCTCATAATGTTATGCCTGGTCGGTGTATGTGGCCCTAAGAAAGTGTCTATGCATGCACTTTATCAGTTTATGTTTAAGGAATTAAGCTTTCCAAAAGCATATGATCCAACAACAAAGATTTCAGACAATTTACTTAATAATAAAAAAGACAGAAAATTACACTTTTATTGTTGAGAGGATGAAAATTAAGTTGTATCTGTAAAATCTAATGTAAAATACTGAGATGATTCTTTATGGAAATGAACTTTTTTGTAATTGTCTCTTTTCTACAGAATCTTATTGGAAACGTCATCTGGTAATCATTAATGGCAAAGCAGTGTGTGATGGTGGTGCAGGTTCTTACAGAAGGCTTAATGAGCAGCAGACTGCTTTGTTGGATCAGTGGTGCAACGCTGGAACGAAAGCTTCAGAAACCCCTACACACACTCGGCAAGAAAGGAGCGAACCTGAGGGACTGGTGGAGAGCAGATCACCACTTAAGATCAGGAAGGTTGTAGTGGAGCAGAAGAGCGAGATGGAGCGGGATCCTAATCCAGAATCGGTGATGGAAAAGGAGGTGGTCTCTGTACCAGAATGGACTGCTGTTGATGACAGCAAATCAAAGTCTAGTTCTGACGAAGAAAGAGAGAGATTTCAAGGGATGGTGACAGAGACTGGAGCAGGTGGGTTCTCATGTCTCTTGGGTTCTTCTGAAGCAGCTCCATCAAGCACACTGCCTCATTCTGGTTCTGATAACCCAGACCTTCTCAAAAGCCCACAAGAATTACAAACTTGCACTAACAGAAATGAGTCCTTTGAGCCAACAGCAGATGGTGCTGAAGAGAGTGAGAATGATGGTTCTAAAGTTGTACCAGTACAATTGACTTCTGGTCTGTTTACCTGTGAGAACGTGTATGGTGATGATTTGGGTACCAGAGGAAGTGAAGCCCAGGTCAGTCATGGCAGTGTTGTGTATGACCTGAGTGCGCTGCTGGCAGACAACGATGCACAGACCTTTACTAATCACACATGGCTCCATCCTGAAGCCACAGGATGGCATTTTCCAGTAGGAGTTGGGCTATCCGATGCCTTCCATTACCCTTTACAGTTCCCTGGCACAAGCTACTACCATGGATTTCAAGAAAGTTCAAATTTTGAAGGTACTGCACTTTATTTCCTGCTTACCATTTGTACTTCAAATTGATGTCATTTTTTATCATTAATTGCAGGCTATGTACCGAAGCAGTACATACCAACTATCTAAGTATGTTTCTAGCATGATTATCATTGTATTTTTGTCCTAGCGATGTGGAGGGTGTGGGAGGACCTCTGTAAGACTTCGAGTCCTTGTATATCTCCCAACACAACCTGTGTTGATCCTGGTTCCAAGTTTGAATTTACCGTTATGTCCTATAACATCTTGGCCCAGGATCTGCTAGAGGCTAACTTGGAGCTGTATGCACACAGATCAGAGTACGTGCTAGCATGGGAGAACCGTTTACAGAACATCCTCAAAGAGCTGCAGACCTGGGAACCTGAAGTGAGTTAAAGTTCAACACTATTGCTTTTAAATCATGCAAGCAGTTCTTATAAAGTAGTTCTTTAGAGATCACAATGAAGGTTGGAATAAAGGTATATAAAATAAATGTGATTGTCAGTTCATCCTATTTTGTATAATTTGTATTATATATTATAATCATATATATTGTTGCCCCACAGATTATTTGTCTTCAAGAGGTACAAGAGAATCACTTCCATGAGCAGATCTATCCAGTTCTGATTGAAATGGGTGATTATTTTGTTCCCTATTACATCTATAATAGCTGATCTAGAAATAACTTCTGTATTCATTTAAACCATTTTCTGAAAAATCTCCATTCTTGCTTTTTTTTTTTTTTTTTCCCCTCCCCAGGATATGAATGTGTGTACAAACGTCGCACAGGCACTAAAACAGATGGCTGTGCAGTGTGTTACAACACTAAGCTCTTTACACCACTCTCTGTGCGCCTGCTCGAGTTCCAGCGGCATCAATGTGAACTGTTGGACCGGGATAATGTAGGCATCGTGCTGCTCCTCCAGCCAAACACAACGCATGGTGAAGGCATTAGGTTCCGACCCATCTGTGTGGCCAATACACACCTGTTGTTTAACCCCAGGAGGGGAGATGTGAAACTAGCCCAGCTGGCTATAGTGCTGGCAGAGATTGACAGCATAGTCAGGCAGTATAAGGTCAAAGGGCAAGAGTGTGAGATCATTCTGTGTGGGGACTTCAACTCCTTACCCAACACGCCACTCTATCAGCTGATCGTTACGGGCCAGCTCTACTACCACGGATTACCAATCTGGATGGTGCGTCTCAGTCCTCACACTTTAAGGTTTATCTTATTGTTCTTGCTCACAGTCTCAGGCACCTGAAGAACAGTTGCTTTCTTCACATGCATCATGGTCATTGAATATACGCTATCAAACACAATTCCCAACACTATTTACTGATTACTTTTTATTAAATCTGGATGCATATGCCATTTAGATCTCTGGGATCTTTAAGCACACTTCCAATCCAAGCAGTCTTTGTGAACCCTCTTTCCCAGTTATGTAGATCATTTCAGCTTGCCTTTTTAATCCAAAATTAAGTTCAACTGGGTCTGATCAAACGTTTATACATGCTACAGGATATGGTACTATTTTAATTACTTAGTTGTATCATGTATTCACTTGTATAGCCCCATCTGCACCTGTCTCCTGTCATTTATGCAGGTTTTTCTTTTAATTTTGTTTTCCTATGTGTGTATATACAAAACAGCAAATTATATAAGTTACTACAGAATGTTCTCCACCATGAATAAAGGAACTACTGTGAATAGAAGCTGTCCTTTTAAAATACAAAAATTTTTTTTGCCATGTTAATTACAGGTGTCTGGTCAGGAGGACTTGTCCTACAAAACCCACCACAGGCGGCTCTACGCACCTCTGTGGCCCAACAGCTTGAATATCAGTGATAACTGTCGATACTATGATGTCTGTGAGCCTCAGAGCAAAGAATCAGGTCAGCAGTCTTCCCAGAATACCCACAAGTGTGAGTGAGACACTCTGTTTGTATGTGTGAATACCATTATATTTATTTATGTGTTTGTGTGTGTGTGTGTGTGTGTGTGTGTGTGTATACTCTCTTACTCTGAATTATTTGAGATGAATTTCCATCTGCCTGTAGACCACCATAAAGCTTTCTGTATTGAAGCAAAACGCATTTTTAAGTTGATGAATGTGCATATACTGGTGGCAATTTGTAGCTCCATTTTAAGGCATATGTGCTGTTGTGTGCGTGTGTGTGTGAGTGAGTGAAGCTATATTTATTCTCTCTGCAGGGAAACTGCAGTACAATCATGACTTCCTGCGGCAGCTGCGTTACTGCCCGGCAGCCTGTTTGCGGCCCCCTGACCTGGAGCTCATACCAGGTGTCACTGACAACACTCCAAGTAACTATCAGGCCTATTTTAATCATTTTGACTCCAAGCACCAAATGTAGAAAATAAGCAGAGTGACACTGACTGTCTTCTCACACCAGCTGAGTCATGAGCCTCTACAATGGGATCATCTCAATTCAGTCAGTGATGCATAGAGCTACTCATTGGGTGGTTGTTCTGTGTTTTCCTTATTTAACATGAATCAGCATATACATACAAATTACTCCAAGTTTCCTTAAGGTTTGCCAACAAGCTTAAACAGAGGGAAAGAGAAAACAGAATATTAGCACAAATAGCCATTATGAACACCTGGCCATTAAACATCCCATTCCCTAACCATGGACATTTAATATCGAGTTGTTCCCTTTCTCTGCTATAACATCCTCCACTCCTCTAAAAGGCTTTTGATTAGATTTTGTAGTCTGGCTGTGTGGATTTATGCCCAGTCACCTACAAGAGGTCTGCAAGAAAGTCGGGGCCACTGGAGTTCTTTGCAAACCATGTCATGATCTCGATTAATACACAGGGGCATTGTCAGGTTTGGGCCTTTTAGTTTCATTGAAAGGAAATCTTTAATGCTACAGTGTACAAAGGCATTCTAAACAATTGTGTGTTTCCCACATTGTGGCATCAGTTTGGGGAATCCCTCTCATGGGTGTGATGGTCAGTTGTCCACAAATATTTGACCATATAGTGTAAGTACCTGCCCATACTCGCACTTAATAGAGTATAACAAATTGTAAAGCAGTATCAAACAAATCAAACTTGTCCACTTAAAAAGATTGTACACTATATTGCCAAAAGTTTTGGGACACCCCTCCAAATCATTGAATTCAGGTGTTCCAATCACTTCCATGGCCACAGGTGTATAAAATCAAGCACCTAGTCCTGCGGACTGCCTCTACAAACATTTGTGAAAGAATGAGTCGCTCTCAGGAGCTCAGTGACTTCAAGCGTGGTACTGTGATAGGTTGCCACCTGTGCAATAAGTCCATTCGTGAAATTTCCTCACTACTAAATATTCCACGGTCAACTGTTAGTGGTATTATAACAAAGTGGAAGCAATTGGGTACAACAGCAACTCAGCCATGAAGTGATGCAGTCAATAGATACAGACCTCCAAACTTCATGTGGCCTTCAGATTAGTTCAAGAACAGTGTGTAGAGAGCGTCATTGAATGGGTTTTCATGGCCGAGCAGCTGCACCCAAGCCTTACATCACCAAGTGCAATGCAAAGAGTTGGATGCAGTGGTGTAAAGCGATCCGATGGACGAGTCTGGGTTCCGATGAACAAAACCTCCTGAAAGAAAATATTAAATGGTGATGCTTGCATACTGTACGCTGCATTAACTGTTGAAAGTTTTTGTTAATTGAGACAGTGGAAAATGTAAAATATTTAACGATTTGTTTTTCCAATGGTTCATATGAATTGTGAATTGTTTGTGAAATGTTTGTGAATTCACTGGTAAAGCTTCATTCTAGATAGTCAGTGCACAGAGAAAGTAATGGAAAAGGGTCTTTCAAGTCCTGTATCTTTTACCCTTCACTGAATTGGTTTTTGACAGCTTTAACGTGTCTCCCATATCACCTTAGCAAGGGGTCAACAAGCAAAAATACCATGGGATAATCATAGGTGTGGACTGATTATATTCATAATTTCATTATAGTCATAATTAGTGTTTGATACACTATATTGCCAAAAATTGAGACACCCCTCCAAATCATTGCATTCAGGTGTTGTTTTCAAGGGTGTGTTTAAGGGAATTTTTGACCATTCCACTAGAAGCGCATTTGTGAGGTTAGGCACTGATGCTGGACGAGAAGGCTTAGCTCACAGTCTCCCCTCTAATTCATCCCTAAGGTGTTCTATCGGGTTGAGGTCAGGACTCTCTCATCCATGTCTTTATGGACCTTGCTTTGTGCACTGGTGTGCAGTCATGTTGGAACAGGAAGGGGTCATCCCCAAACTATAGTGTATTTTAGCACAATTAGTGTGTATTGTAACCTTTATCTTATGTAAATAGGTTAACATTTCCTTCAGTCATTTAAAATGATACTGTTGTACTGAATGCTCTTTGTTTTGTAAACGTTCACACACGTTCTCTCTTTCAGCTCTTGAAGAAACTCAGCCATTTCTTCCAAGGTGAGCTTTGCACTTAAACTGTTATCTGTAAGAATATAATTATTTACTCTCAGGATACTGCATAAAGAAATCTTTAAAAAAAAAAACAACAACATTTTTTTGTTTCTGGTTTGACAGGCATTTCAGAAACACCATATGTCATGGGTTTGACCTAAGATCTGTGTACAACCAAAACATACCAGGCAGTGAATACTGCGCAGTCACCACACTGCACGCTCATGGAGCTGCCATGGTCGACTACATCTTCTACTCCACAACAAGAGGGCATGCTAAAGGTTGTGATGGTAGGCCACAGGACACCACACACCACGTTAACATTCTCATTTCAATTCAGTGACACTGAATATACACAATCACAGCTGTTCATATGAAGAGTCTCTAGTATGCTCCCATATTTTGGTTAGCAAGTTAAGAAATAAAAAAATATAGCATAACATAAGTTGAGCTTAAACATTCATGCTCAAGGTTCTGAAATAGCATCTCTTCTCTCACTAAGTTTAACCTACACTATATTGCCAAAAGTTTTGGGACACCCCTCCAAATCACTGAATTCAGGGCTTGGGCTTGGCCCCTTAGTTCCAGTGAAAGGAAATCTTAATGTTTCAGCATACCAAGACATTTTGGACATGCTTCCAACTTTGTGGGAACAGTTTGGGGATGACCCCTTCCTGTTCCAATATGACTGCACACCAGTGCACAAAGCAAGGTCCATAAAGACATGGATGAGTGAGTTTGGTGTGGATAAGCCAGGTCTTCTTGTCCAGCATCAGTGCCTGACCTCACAAGCACACTTCTAGAGGAAAGGTAAAAAATTCCCATAAACGCACTCCTAAACCTTGTGGAAAGCCTTCCCAGAAGAGTTGAAACTGTTATCGCTGCAGAGGAAGGGCCAACTCCATATTAAATTCATGTGCATGTGAAGGCAGACGTCCCAGTTTTGGCCTGGCTCACAGTCTCTGCCCAAATTCATCCCAAAAGTGTTCTATCAGGTTGAGGTCAGGACTCTGTGTAGGCCAGTCAAGTTCCTCCACACCAAACTCACTCATCCATGTCTTTATGGACCTTGCTTTGTGCGCTGGTGCACAGTCATATTGGAACAGGAAGGGGACATCCCTAAACTGCTCCCACAAAGTTGGGAGCATGACGTTGTCCAAAATGTCTTGGTATACTGAAGCATTAAGAGTTCCTTTCACTGGAACTAAGGGGCCAAAAACAACACCTGAATTCAATGATTTGGAGGGGTGTCCCAAAACATTTGGCAATATAGTGTATGTCCCTGATTCTAAAAACGTGAGAAGTTATCCACCCATACTAATTAATACACCTAGTTAAAATTGTCCCGTGTTGCACCAGTATCAGATCACCACAAGGTTGGAGCCTCTTGACGCCTCAGCGGCTGGGAGTTTTCTGGGTGGAAAGGATGATGCACTGTCTCTCCCGTCAATCACAACGACACTAGTGAATTATGAGTGTATTGTGTATTAAAAATCAAATAGCCTGGATGCAAAATCTGTTCATTCCAGACATCCAGTCTGCTTTGTACACCCCAATGTGTACTGTATGTCTGAATTGTCTTCCTTTATACCTACTTACAGACAAAGAGAAGGGTCTGAAGTTGCTTGGCCGTCTCTCTCTGCTGTCTGAAGCTGACCTTTGGTTGCTGAATGGACTCCCAAATGAAATGTTCCCATCTGATCACCTCAGTCTGCTTGCCAAGTTTCAGCTCTGCTGAGTGTTCAGGGTTCTAGCAAGTGTGACACATCCAAGAAGTGCATACATGACCCCAGTGCAGTTCAGTTTGTTATAAGCCCAAGCACTGCTGTTACCTCTTTAAGGCCTTAATTAAGAGTTGTTTCTCTCATTGTTCCAACTAGTTCAAGTCTAAGACAGATGGTTAAAACCGATTTCTTCCCGTCAAAGATTATGGCCAGAATGCTATCTTTAAAGGGTTTCTTCCTTTTGACTGGTGAAATTTCTAAAGGACATTTTATGTATATGGCTTTTTTTTTTTTTTTATTTGCTGTGCAAGACCGATAAGTCTCACACTTTGTGATCTTAAGGTTGTTTTAAAGCTCAAGCTAATACACAGAGCATTATTAAAAAATAAACAGCACTGACAAATCCATCTGTGCGGTTTTGATGCCAAAACATTTTAACGTGGAAAATGCTGAATGTACCTCATTGTGGTTTTGAGTTTATATCTGAGGACTATCTGCTTTTGTTTTGAGCGGCTTCATATTCTTTCAGTGGAAGAAAAAATAAATATCTTGCTAATAAATAGTAGTATTGTGTGGCAGTGGATTTTTTTTTTTTTTTAGCTGAAAATGAATGTGTGCCATTTAAAAAAAAAAACAACACAAAAAATATCTCTGAACGTGTGTATATTTGGTTAATAGATTCAAGGCTTATTAATTTATATAAAACAAGGTAAAAAAACAAAACAAAACTTGTGGTAGCTTCAGATTTAGGAATCAAGCTGATAAACCTCGCTTCTTTTCAAACACAAGAGCTGTGTTTACATGTTTGCTGTGTAGCATGTTCAGATGAAGGCATTATCTGGAAATCAGTTCTATTCTGCTGCAGGCTAGTTTCCCAGCTGCCTTCACGGGAGCAGGATCAGACCGAGAAGGAACACAGCACGAGTGCATTATTTCTGCATCCATGATGCATTATTCCTGCGCGACAGCTATTCAGATGTCTCATTATAGGAGAAAAAGGGGTTCAGCCTTCAGTCCTCCGTGAAGCCGCCTGCTTCCACGAACCTTTTCCTGTTCACCAAATGCTCCAAATCCCTGAACTTTGACTTCATAAGATAGATCCTAAAGATTACACAATACCAGGAAGTGGTTTTCATAGTGTTCTCCTCCACCCAGTGCTGATTAGAGCTTGTTGTTGCTTGCTGTTTGGGGAGCAAAGTTTGGCATGATGGGTTATTCAGACAAGACCTACAAAAACAAGAGCTGTAATTGAAAATAAAGCAGCACAAAAGTTCAAAACAAAAGACAATGATGTTCACTTGCAGTTGATGATAAAGTTGTTGGCATGTGTAGGCAGATATTTCCAAAAGTGTGTGTGTTCAAGAAGATTAATGGGTTAGATCTATGAGTTTTTAAAGTAGGACAACAGTTCTTCAGGTTATTCTGTATATGTTACAGCCTCTATATTGTCCTCCAAATGAATATAATTATAAATCACACACTATTTCATGCTTGGTAAATGAATTCTACTTAAAACCTGAAAAGGAAGCTCTCTGTAGTAGAACCCCTGACATACACTATATTGGCAAAAGTTTTGGGACACCCCTCCAAATCATTGAATTCAGGTGTTCCATGGCCACAGATATATAAAATCAAGCACCTAGGCATGCAGACTGCTTCTACAAACATTTGTGAAAGAATGGATCGCTCTCAAGAGCTCAGTGAGTTCAAGCGTGGTACCGTGATAGGTTGCCACCTGTGCAATAAGTCCATTCGTGAAATTTCCTCACTACTAAATATTCCACGGTCAACTGTTAGTGGTATTATAACAAAGTAGAAGCAATTGGGAACCACAGCAACTCAGCCACAAAGTGGTAGGCCTTGTAAAATCACAGAGTGGGGTCAGCGCAAGGACCATATAGACATGGATGAGCGAGTTTGGTGTGGAGGAACCTGACTGGCCTGCACAGAGTCCTGACCTCAACCCAATAGAACACCTTCAGGATGAATTAGAGCGGAGACAGGCCTTCTCGTCCAATATCAGTGCCTGACCTCACAAATACGCTTCTAGAGAAATGGTCAAAAATTCCCATAAACACACTCCTAAACCTTGTGGAAAGCCTCCATATTAAACCCTACAGGTTAAGAATGGGGTGTCATTAAAGTTCACTTGCATGTAAGGCAGATGTCCCATAACTTTTGGCAATATAGTGTATCAATCATATTCCATTTTTTATATTTTCTCTCAACTTGATTGTTTTAAAGCCGACATGGTGAGATTATCTGAAATAATCAATAGTGACAAACGGAGTAGTGCTGTCTTGTCACTAAAATATTTAACAGGCAAAATGCTGAATGTACCGTCTCTTGATAAGATTAGGGGCCGACATAGAAGGACTCAAGCCAAACCAGAGAAATCTTATTTTCAGAGATCGTGTGCTGTTCAGATGTCCTTTATCATTAAAGCATGTGTAGTCTGATTTAATATTGTAAAACCTTCTAGCATTAGCAATACAGTACATGTCCCGTACAGCTTAGGTTAAAGCTTCCTTAATAAATCCATTGAATTTTAATCCAAGTTCAATCAAGTCAAAGATGTAACAGATTTATTCAATCAAGCTTCTGATCTCATTTGAGTGTCAGTGGCACAGCACGTGGTTTGTTTCTTGTCTAAATTCTGATTTTCCATATAGGAAAAAAACTATGGCATCTCTGTGGATCTCAAAGTTTTCTTTGTTCCTAAGAATTGCAAATAGCTTCTATGGGGGGGGGGGGAGACAATAGAGCTGCATTTTCTCTCTAACGCCCAGCACTCGGCTACTTTTCCTCCAGCCTTTCTTAGTACTTCGCCGAGGGGAATACTCTTGTGACTCTCTGATCATTGTTCCATGCTTGAGTGGCTCAGAAAATGGTGCAAGCAGGTGCTAAGAGACAGAACACACACAAATCTGAACTGTTCCTGGCTGTGACGTCTTGATTAAAAAGTTTTGTTGGACTTTTTTTTTTTTTTTTTTAAAGCTGGACTCTTAATATAGTCTATTAAGCATAGAAGTGGCTAAAATGTCTTTTAGTGGTTTGTGTATTTCAATCACAATAACACAAATGAACATAGAGATGTTCTGTGTTACAGGTGAAGCTACAACATTGAAAGATCATTAAAAATGAGAATCGAAAGGAAGCTGCAGCATATGGTGCATTTTAAATGCCATTTGAAATGTGATGTCTAATAGTGAAGGTTTATCAAACAAAAACAGCATTATATTTCTCAGATGTTCCATATTTACTTTGCTAAAAGGAATCAAATCTCTGACATGACAAATCTCATCCTTCTAAGCATATTCGATTACATTTGAATGGTTAAAATGTCAATGTTTAATACAAAAAAAGAGACTACATCATCTGCATTTAGTGCTTAAAAAAACACATCTATTATAAAAAGTAAGAAAAACTTAAATAGTGGAGATAGGTAAGGCTAATGTTTGGCCACACTGGTATTTTCAGTCCAAATCCCCAAACGTTCCAGTCCATAATTAAATGGGTAAGCAATGGAAAATGGCATGCTGACAGTCTTACATCAGTTCAGTCATGTTCATTCCTTGCTTTTTTGTACACACACCGACATCCACTGGACTGTGACAATTTAAAACATAAAACACTTGTATTACATGGCACAGTTACTTTTGTATTATACAAAGTAGTCAAATAGGACATAAAAATTAAATGCTAGGACAGAAAGCGGTATTGTAACAGGTTCTGCCATCTTAATTTTAGTGGGGATCACAAGATAAGAACACATCAGCTTTTCCAAAAATTCTCCACTGTCCCATGTTCTATCCACACTACTGCATTTTCAGCTTTATCTACATTGCAGAGTGAATTCAAAAATTTTACCCATTTAGTGGGGACTTCAATAATATTCAAGTGCTACAACAGATGACCACAGATACTATACTCTGGATTTGCCTCTTCTACACATTAAGTCTGTTATATTTGGTTTAGGGAGGCAACAATGACAAGTTGGGTCTCCAGATTGTTGGTGGGTCACCAAATTGTTGGTGTAACCAGCAGCTGCCTGCCTTCAGAGGATCTAAAAGATGTGATGAGTGTCGAGCAAATCAAACCCTGCGAGCTGTGCTAACAGGAGGGTGGCTTGATTGTGAGGCGTTCACAAGGCACCTGACAAGTGGATTAAAAACTGGAGGTGGTGGGGGGGGGGCAAGAATAAGATAAACAGGTATGCACACTGCCATATTTACAGTTAAGAAGTAGCTGAGTGCAGTGAATTTACAACTCTACAAAACTGGTTACTTGAAGTGGATCTGTTTAGCTGACTTGTTAAAAGTGACATGGTACCATGTTTGCACAATTTTACATCACTGCTATTTTGTGACAGTTCAACCATGATGTAGTGTCCCACATGTTTAAAAACATTTTGTCCTTTAAAATGTCTCCTTTAGACTGTCCCGTGTCAGTTTATCTACTCAGAAAGGTTTGGCTGCCAGACTGTTTGTTGTCAAGTGTATGGTTCAAACACTGCGACCTCGCTCACACCCTGATCTGATATCCATTCATATCAGCCGGGGCTTTTGGATCCAGAGACTTCTTCTCACCTGATAGCCTAGTACAGAGAAGAGAGAGAGACAGACATTTGATTACTGCTCAGAAATGAAACTCATCAAACCACAGCAGACAAGCTCAAAATTTAGGGTTAGCAGAAATTTTTCTGAACTTTACAGTTTTAGAAACGCTTATTTACTTAACATTTATAAACATTTTAGCTGAAACTAAATTAACACTAATATTCTCATAACTCTTTCTGGTAACTTGTCTGCTCACATTTTAACATTTTTTAAAACAACGGTTATAGAATAATATGTTATTCCCCCTCAACACTGTGTCAGGAAAAACTGACATGATGTATGTACTCATACACTATATAGCCAAATGTATGTGGATACATGACCATCACACTAATATGCATTTTGAGTATCCCATTCCATATTTAGTCTCATAACCTCCACTATTCAGTGAAGGCTTTCCTCTAGATTGTGGAGTGTGGCTCTGAGGACTTGTGCTCAAAAGAGCATTAATGATTTCAGCACTGATGTCAGGTGAGGAGGTCTGAAAGGCTGCCAGCTTTCCAGTTCATCCCAAAAGTGTTCAGGGGCGGTTGAGGTCAGGGGTCTGTGTAGGACACTTGAGATCTTCCACTCAAACCTTGGCAAACTATGTCTTTATTATCGCTTTGTGCACAGGCACATTGCTCCTAGGCAAATTTTAGTGGTATGTCATACAAAGACATTCTATAGAATTGTGCGCCTTCAACTTTGTGCCATCAGTCTGGGGAAGGCCCATGTATAGGTGTGATGGTCAGATGTCCACAAACATTTGGCCATCTAGTGTACATCATAGATTAGCACTGAAACCTCCACTGTGACAGAGAAGAGCCACCATCCAGTCAGGGAAGAGTAAGCATCAGTGTAAAAGAATACTGCAGTGGAAGTCCTGAGAAAATAGCACACATTTAGGTAAAGGTCTACCAGTAAATGGTTGCAATTTTTATTGTACTGCTGCACATCAGGACCCACCACTCTCAGAGAGGAAATGCCTTGATCATTCATAACACTTAGATTTTATAGATCTTTATAAACCAGAGATTTAGGAAAAGGAACCAACTCCTTATAAGGTAACAAAAACATTCACTGGCTACTTACTTTTGTTTTTCTCAGCCAAGCATACTTTTATTTTTTTCTTTCTTCATTCCTACACTATCAGTAGACATTAGTTAGCTGCACTCTTTGTGCTGACCATGGCACATGTCTACATCTCACTACATCAGTTATACAACATTTACATTTTTCCACTACAATAAAGAAGCCAGACTTGAGTCGGAAAATGAGAGTCCAAAATGGCTATTAAGAGGAAAACGTATCCAAGATTGCTGTAGTGATAGCATTTGTCATCTAAATGGGGAAAACCTACTAAATTATAGATGATTGATTATTTATCCTTGCTGTGGAATTTGCATCTTGGCCCAGTTTTAATATTGTTTTAGTTTAAGAGATAACAATAGTCAAGTACCAGATGACTAATTGTGTTTTTCTGTGTAGTTTTGTACTTCAGACCTGGACTGTAGTGTGCTGCAAGCTTTTTTTGAGTAGACACCATGCATTTCATGGCTTGACATTTATACAGTTTATTCAATTTTGAATAACTATGAAAGCTCTCCAAATTTCACTAATAAGTAATAAGGATAACAAACCATGTAGTGTACATTGTTCTGTTTGTAACAGCCTTGACTTCTCATCTGAAGTATGAAGTCAAGTATTACTTGACACTGTGCATTAGTTGACAGCAGTAATAGGTGTGTGTGCATGAAGAATCTAACGAGTGTACACTGTGCATTCAGCTCAAAACAAAAGACAGAGAGCAGTACCTCCTCTCACTGCGGCTGTTCTTGCGCATGGGGCTGCCTGGGTTACGTAACGGAGAACCCATGTCTTTCCTTCTGTCCTTGGTGGGTGAAACAGGTGCAGGCTTGCCAATCTGTGAAAAATTCATTATCTTCATTTAATACTGTTTAGACTGCTGTGTCCATCACACCTTATTTATGTCACAACAAAATAGATTGAAAACCTGGATGTTCTCTTAAAGCTGTGATCTCGAGAAATGCCATCATGATTTTTGAAACATTAAAGATACCATGCTAAAATTTTTTTTAGACCATCGGATGGAGGAAGGCATAACTGTGTACACTCGATATACCTCTCCTCCAGCCATCCACACCACGCACATCAATCACTTGAAAGTGATGGAGGAGAGCATGCAAGCTCAGATGTACACAATCCCATCAAGAGAGCAGCAGAGGGAAAGTGCTGAAGGTGGCACCAGGAGAAGAGCAGACATAAAATCCTTCCCTCAATAATGGAATTATGTCCATTGAGGGAGAGAACCTTCTTAATTAAATCAGTTCTCAGTTGATTTTCCCAGTCACGTGTAATGCAAAACAGAGGAAAAGCAATTTCGTGTAAGTGGAATGTCCATTGCTTCCTAGACTGATGGCTCAGTAAGAAGCCCTGCTAGGAAATGATGAGTGCATAGAATGGCATGATGTCAGCATGCATTTAGATCAAATATATGCATGCAACATGCAGCAACATTTTTTCCTCAAGCTCAGTTCAGCACACTATCACTATGGATGCATACGTTCTCCTGTCTGTTTATTAATACACAATTAATAAACAGACAGGAGGTCTCAAGGTCTAAACTTTCAATGGCTTCCTCACTTCATTTACACTGATCAGGCATAATATTATGACCACCTGCCTAATATTGTGTTGGTCCCTCTTTTGCTGCCATAACAGCCCTGATCTGTCATGCACTGTGTATTCTGACACCTTTCTATCAGAACCAGCATTAACCTCTTCAGCAATTTGAGCAACAGTAGCTTGTCTGTTCGATCGGATCACACGGGCCAGCCTTCACTCCCCACGTGCATCAATGAGGCTTGGCCGCCCATGACCCTGTCTCCGGTTCACCACTGTTAATTCCTTGGACCACTTTTGATAGATACTGACCACTGCAGACCGGGAACACCCCACAAGAGCTGCAGTTTTGGAGATGCTCTGATCCAGTCGTCTAGCTAACACAAATGTCTTGTCAAACTCGCTCAAATCAAGGAACTAATAATGATTCTATGTAGGATGCTGCAACAACTCATCACAGATTGAGAATTATGTTTAAAAATATATGGGTGTTATTTGGTTTTGCATACTGTGATTGGCATGTGATATTTGCAACAAACAGCACACTTCCAAGCCTTTTAGTAGTCCAAATTCAAAATCAATAAATGTGATTATCCACATGAAATTATCTTGGCTCCATGATACCTTCATCAATTGCCTCAGTCCAGTGATCCCGAATCTTCTTATCAAATGAGCAATCACCTTAGACCTTTTTTGTGTATCCTTAATGTATACACATTAGAAGAGACACACACTGAAAAGCAGGCTTGCCAAACAGACATTAGTCTAAGCCTGATAAAAGGGAGAGCCACTTCTGCGACACGGAGATAAACCTTCTGCTGTACTTCCCAAGTACCCCACAGCCGTTACTGCTGCACTGTCGGTTTAATTTCCAGCTTTCTAAGCCACTGACAAGGCTGACAATGCTGTGTTTACACTGTGGCTGAGGCAACCGAAACTCAAGCCAGGTTCGTTCCTCCCTCTAATAGATACTGTAGCAAACATGTCTCCAGGCTGTCATGCTGTCACAGTGCTACACTGTTAAAAAGTCCCAAAGCCACTTATTCACCACATCTGTGTTTACACTTTGGCTGAAGCAGCGCGTCACACCCGGTTTGTGCTGTTCTAAAATAAACTAAAAGTTGAACATAGCTTTGTTTATTTATTTTGGTGGTATTCGGAAATGCAAATATATTTACACACACCTGTATGAAACAAAGAATCATGCCTCAGACTTTTTTTTCTGCTCACCTTGAGCCTCATGTCACGTGTATGCCTCTCAAGCTCCTTCCTCAGCTCCTCTTTTGACAGCTTTTCAACGTCCAACACTGAATGCTTCCACTCTATCTGCTCCACGCTGTGTGGGTCGTGAGACACGTACTGGCCGATCTTCACTTTGCGCAGTGTGTGCCAGTGACCTTTATAGGCAGTCTGAAACTCCTGCACCAAGTCAGCAAGTGTGCGGTACTCCAGCGGCTTGAACATAAGATCCACGCGCCGGCTGATCCCGAGAGCTCCGAACCGGCCGCCGCTATGGATCCCCAACACAATGTGGCGGAAGTGGCTCCCTGAGAACTGAGTTTTAAAGCTGATGGGGAAGCGCTCCACAGTTGGCATACTGTTGGTGAGGTAACTGGAGTGTAGGTCAGGTTAAGAAATACAAGCTTCAGCAATCTTTCAGTGGGTTTATGGGCTTTGAATTTCATCACTAAAAATGCAGGCACCAAAGCAAGTCTTTGGCATAAGTGTAGCTTAATAATATGTTACAGGCTCAGAGTTTTAGTGTTTGTTTCCATCAACATTCTGTAACCACAATAGTTAGCATTCATTATAAATATTTGATCATAAACCCCAACTGTGAGCAACCAATCGTAGGTGTAATACTCATTCATTGTCTACCGCTTATCCGATCTACACTCGGGTCACGGGGAGCCTGTGCCTATCTCAGGCGTCATTGGGCATCAAGGCAGGATACACCCTGGGCGGAGTGCCAACCCATCGCAGGGCACACACACACACACACACACACACTCTCATTCACTCACGCAATCACACACACTACGGACAATTTAGAGATGCCAATCAACCTACAATGCATGTCTTTGGACCGGGGGAGGAAACCGGAGCACCCGGAGGAAACCCCCGAG
This sequence comes from Hemibagrus guttatus, assembly GCA_033459395.1. Taxonomy (NCBI): domain Eukaryota; kingdom Metazoa; phylum Chordata; class Actinopteri; order Siluriformes; family Bagridae; genus Hemibagrus; species Hemibagrus guttatus. The sequence continues at coordinate 19,112,069 of JAUCMX010000008.1, forward strand.
GCACGGGGAGAACATGCAAACTCCACACACACATGGCGGAGGCGGGAATCGAACTCCCAACCCTGGAAGTGTGAGGCAAACGTGCTAACCACTAAGCCACCGTGCCCCCTCATAGGTGTAATAGTTAATCTGAATGAAAATGTGTTGCAGTATAGGTAAAGGAGCAGATATTAAACACCTCAGTAGTTATAGTTCCAACTTATTTTTTAACTCCAAGATTCATCAAAACATTTTCCCCAGTATTTAAACTAGGAAATTTTGCTGTAGTGTTTCTTTGACTTTTCTACATTAACTTTTGATATGAGGTGTGGCAATAACCATGGTGTGGAGGTGTAGAATAAGTCTCATCTCCCAGTTTTGTTTTACATCTGAGGCCTCAAAGGCTATAATCCTTTATAAATGTTAAAAACCTCTGGAACACCTTCCCAGTGAAACTCCATAAATATCATTCCATGGAAGTTTTATGCTAATGATATGAGTGATGTGAGAACATGCACGGTGAAGTCCATGTTGAAGGATACATTCCTAGGATTACAGCCTCCAAACACTTGATTGGTAAACATTCCCTGGTCATTTCCTTTGCTATGTCCATTAACCTGTGGAAGAAACAGACACTGATATCAAATATCAACAAGCTAAGCTTTGTCTATTGTTACGCTGAACAATGAGTTTCACTTGGGTTTCCTTTGGGTACGCGTTTTCCCCCTCACTAACAAGTAAATCTGACCCTCGTGTATGAGTGTGTGTAGTGTCCTGTTTTAGAATTAGAATCATGTAAAGGGAGTAATAGGATATGTTCCGGTGTTATTCCCAGTGATTTCCCCATGACCCTGACCAAGACAAAGCACTTACTCAAGACGAATGAAAAATAAAAATTCTAAAAATGGAAATAACACACAGCTCTGTAGAGGTCTATAAAAATAATAATTATAAAATAAGTCCTTTCACTATATCTCCCATTAAAAATAAAAGCACTCTGAAGTTTATGACGTTTTGATCAGATCACACACGTCCGGTGTCATGTGATGCATGCAATCAAATTTCCTTCAGCTGATGTCACTGACCATGTAATTGTAACCGGCCAATCCATAAACATCCTCAGCTGCTTCCTGTGTCTGCTTCTCAGCAGGCCAGAAACAGAAACAGGAACAGGACTTTTACAAAGATATGAACCCATGTGCAAAAAAAACAGCAACCCTATTCACATGGGCTGCTTGTAATTTCCGTTCCAAAAACAGCTCAGATGAGAGTGTCCAACATAATGCAAGCGACTATCCTTCTTCTACCAGGAAGAACAGCTGTATCAGCAAGGTTCTGTTAATTAGCATGACCTTACTGGTGCACCAACAAAACCAGAATACCACAAACCTGCATAAACCAGCTTGGGCTAGTATGTGATTTAGGTTTAAGCTGTTAATTTATTTATAGCAGAGTTGTACACTCACCAGCCACGTTATTAAGAACAGCTATACAGTCGGGCAATTATCTAATCAGACAATCATGTGGCAGAAGTGCAATTCATACAGGTCAAATGCTTCAGTTAATGTTCACATCAAACATCAGAAGGGGGAGAAATGTGATCTCTGTGACTAACTGTATCATGGTTGTTGTGGCAGATGGGCTGGTTTGAGTATTTCAGAAGCTGCTGATCTCCTGGGATTTTTTTTACACACAACAGTCTCTAGAGTTTACACTGAATGGTGTGAAAAACAAACAAAAAAAATAAATCATCCAGTGAACCACAGTTTTGTGGGTGGAAATGGCTTGTTAAGATATCTTAGATAAGTCTGGGTAGAATGGTTCAAGCTGATAAGAACTCAAATAACCACTTTTTTTTTTTTTTTTTTTATAAACATCTGTGGTCCTTAGAAAGGCATCGCAGAATACACAACATACTGAAACCTGAAGTGTAATGAGCAGAAAACCTCAAAAGGATTCTACTTCCTTCAACCAAGAACAAGAATCTAAAGCTAGTGGGCACAGATTTAAACCTGAACACGCTTTTCAAGTATGTGCTGGATTATATGCACTGTGCAGCTGGTATGTGACTGTGTGTATAGATTAGTGAACAGTGACTATAGAATGAGAGACTGTTCTAAACAAGATACTCACGCTGTGAGAGGTCTGCTCTTCTTGATCTCAAAAAACTGGGTTCCAGTATGATTGTACCTGGTTAAACACTTAAGTAAATAATATTTACATGCACATAAAATATCCAGAAATTAAACACCAAACTCAACTCAAAAGCACTTAAATGACACAAATGTCAATTACAGAAAATAAGAAAAAAAAAAAAAAAAAAAAAAAAAAAAAAAATCACACTGACATAATTCAAATAAATAGTAAAAAAAAAACAAAAACAAAAAAAAAAACATACAGCATACAGAAACATCAGCTTTAAAAAGATACCAACTTAAACACAAAGCATACAATGTACATTACGCAAAATTTATATTCACACTTGCTCAAAATACACTGTATTGCCAAAAGTTTTGGGACATCTGCCTTTACATGCACATGAATGTAATATGGAGTTGGCCCGCCCTTTGCAGCTATAACAGCTCCAACTCTTCTGGGGAGGCTTTCCATAAGGTTTAGAAGCGTGTTAATGGGAATTTTTGACCATTCCTGTAGAAGTGCATTTGTGAGGTCAGGCACTGGACGAGAAGGTCTGGCTCGCAGTCTCCACTCTAATTCATCCCAAAGGTGTTCTATCGGGTTGCAGGCCAGTCAAGTTCCTCCACACCAAACTCACTCATCCTTATGTCTTTATGGACCTTGCTTTGTGCACTGGTGTGCAGTCATGTTGGAACAGGAAGGGGTCATCCCCAAACTGTTACCACACAGTTGGGAGCATGAAGTTGTTCAAAATGTCTTGAAAAAACAACACCTGAATTTAATGATTTATGGGGTGTCCCAAAACTTTTGGCAATATAAGTGCATCATTGCAACTGACATTGTAAAGTGTTGTATCTTGTTTAAAGCCAACTAGTAAATATTTCATTTCCGTGTCTGGATCACGTCTCTGTGGCC
>JAUCMX010000008.1:19122601-19240101 GCA_033459395.1 Hemibagrus guttatus
CACACACACACACGGGGACACACACACACACACGGGGACACACACAGGGACACACACAGGGACACACACAGGGACACACACAGGGACACACACAGGGACACACACACACACAGGGACACACAGGGACACACACAGGGACACACACACACAGGGACACACACAGGGACACACACACACACACACACACAGGGACACACACACACAGGGACACACACACAGGGACACACACACACACACACAGGGACACACACACACACACACACACACAGGGACACACACAACACACACACACACACAGGGACACACACACACAGGGACACACACACACAGGGACACACACACACACACACAGGGACACACACACAGGGACACACACATTCATACTTAAGAGGCAATGGAGTTAACATGCACGAGTTTGTGAGGTGAAAGGAAACCAGAAAACCTTGAGGAAACCCACACAGACAGGGAGAGACATGCCAAACTCACGCAGACAGCAACTCATGCAAGTGTAGCTACAGGGCATTTAAGGAACATTATGGATGTAGAAAAAGTTAAAAAGAAAAAAAAAAAGTATAAGCATATATACATTGAATGAATAGAGAGGTATACGGGGAATATGGACCTTGGGCAGGTCAGTGGCTCCTCGGATCCTCTTCTCCACTCCTGCTCCATCTGGGTGAATCCGGGTCACATGTCTCCACATCTGCTCCCAAGTTTCTTCATTCACTGGTAATCCTCCACGATTCACAATGAACGGAATCCCTCCATCTCGTAGATCTTCCTCTCCATCATCCTCCTGCTCCTCGTCCCTCTCCTCAACACCCTCCAGACTCACAGCACTCCGCAGCATTGGGACCTCAGTGACCTTTGACTTGCACTGGGGCTGACTTAGGCAGATGCCAATTCCCGCTTTGTCCATCAGTCTCCGTGGAGACGTGCAGTGATGGACACGCCCACAGCACGTGACTGGCATCTAGGGCTCATAACACCACACCTGGAGGAGTTACTTGGATCATCAACCGCTTAAAGGGGGTTCAATTAAAGGCTGTATAAACGGTCCTCCATGCTTCAAATGACACGAGTATATAATCAAATAAAAATAATTATTATGTCTTTTATTAATACAATTAATCTATTTGTTGAAGTCAGGGACGACGCGGGAAAAAACGGCACATTAGTAAATGTTGTATTCACGAAATACACTAGGAATTACAAAGCAAAAGATTCAGTGTTTCACTTCAGGACATTTTAGCCATTTGTTCTGCAATTAGCGCTAATGAGAAAGACAAGTCGGCTATTCCAAATCTTTCTGGACGGATACACGACAGTTAGCCGAGGCTCTGCTATTTTCCCCACAAAAGCACAACAGATAAAAACAACGAAAATAAAACACGTTAGGAAAAGGCAACAAATGTTATTCTTAGATAAGAAGCCGAAAGTCTCTGAAAGCGAAGACAAAAAGCTACACCAAATACCGGTATGTCTATTCCCGAGGTCGTTCAGTTCAGCTATAAGCTGTAGAATAAATAATTCAGTGTCATTTTTCTCTCACACAAGTATCTCGTTACATAGTCCCAGCCATATTTCCGTATATTCCCACAGCCCCTGTTATTAAGCCGCGACTCAGTCCTTGTTACCCGTTAACCAGACACTAGCGCTGCTGTAACGCCGGGTACAGTGAACGCCGCCTCGACACTCCCAGAACTCACTCTACTGCGCATGCGCGTCTTAAATGGCTTTACAACGAGCCGACTCTTAAACGGCGCCCTACTTCCTGTTTAGGCGCACTATCTAGGGTGTGAAATAACGGTCTCTAGACCCTGAGTAGTGCATTATGTTTCTATTAGGGCTCTATTCGGAGTTCAGCCAAGACTTGGGTTTGGCCAGATCCTGCAGCCTTAATGTCTTCTTCTAATTAAGCCTGCACTGACTGACTCCATCCGTATCAGAGATGGTGTATAAAATAATCTTTCATAACGGTTATTAACAATTATAATAATTTGCTAATAACACAGGAAATCTTTTTTTTTTTATATAAATTTATAGAACAAGAACTGTGTTTTTCAGACTAAAATGCCACACTTAATTACTCTTCATGCCTAGATCAACATTTCATGCAAGAACAATTTTATAACAGTTTTATTGTACAAATATTTTACAGGCCATTAGGTCGTGGTTGGTTATAAATGTCACAGTGTTAAATTGATCATGAGCTCCGACGGTGGTCTACACACAGCATATTAATTTCATAAACACACAACCCACTTATTCACATTAGTTTATTTTTATTTATGAAATAATTGACTATTTTGTTGTACAGAAAAAATTGGAAAAATCCAAATGTGCAAAAAAGAAATTGAATTACTTGAGAATACAATGCTTGGTTTAATTACAGAATCCAAAAAAAAAAAAAAAAAATCACTTTTATCGTTACTGTACTATAATCTTGGTGCACCGTAATCATCTGGCATTCGCTCAATGTTATACCTGTTGAGGAAAAGAAAGTTAAAAGGTTAAAATCTTAAAATTCCAATCATTACTTTAAGAAAGCTTAAGCACAACGAGCATTAAAGTGTGTCTACTGAATATTGGCTTCAGTAGTTCTAAGATTTAACAGTGCACGCACAATTAAAACTTAATATTTTACTAGTAGTATTTCCCCCAAAACAGTATTTATCACTGTTCAGAAAAATTTCTATTACTCAAAGCAGAATTCAATAATGAACTATGCGCCCTCTACTGACCAACTGCAAAAACTGCTTGTAATAATACATTTTAATTAATTTATTTTTTTTCTCCTTTGGATAACCATGCTCATAGGCAAAAAATATGAAATAAATGTAGTGCAGGCATTTGTTTGCTTGATCACCTGTGATTAGAGATGTACATGATTGGGATTCCCGGGATCTTCCGGATTCTTCTTTTCAGGTCTCTGTCCACAGTTGCCACGATGTAACACTTATGCTAGCGAGGAAGGTGAAGAAAGGATATTAAATGCCACTCTTCAATTCAGGTAATGTCTTTGTAACTCAAGATGTAGATCAACTGACAGATGGCAATGCTGTCTTACCTGAGTTACCCTTTGGACTAAGCAGTCATCAGCATATGTTCCCTTATGTGAGCATGGCAAGCGTTCAAAACGAGGGTCTTTGGCTATTCTACAAAGACAAAGGCAAATGACAGTGAAAGCTATATGATGGGGAAAAAAAGATGCCCAAACCCTCCCAGTTTTATTAAAAATCTTAAAATTCTACAAATCACTTTCTTAATATCATAGCATTGTGGCAGTTAAAACTTTTTTCTTTTTAAAAGTGATTTCCCACAACAGTCTAATCTAGCCATGGGGGTCACAGTCCAGTGACTTCTGTGCCGGTCCCAAACCCGGATAAATAGAGAGGGTTGCGTCAGGAAGGGCATCTGGCGTAAAACATTGCCAAATTTAACCATGCGAATCGTCAGTACTCTGAATTTCATACTTGATCGGTCGAGGCCCGGGTTAACAACGACCGCCATTGGCGCCGTTGACCTACAGGGCGCCGGTGGAAATTGGGCTACTGTTGGTCGAAGAAGTAGAGGAGGGAGGAGAGTGCACAGACAGAGAGAGAAGAGGAAAGGTAAGAGTGTAGGATTGAGAATAGGAACTTTGAATGTGATATGATGGAGAGAAGGAAGGTGGATATACTGTGTGTACAGGAGACCAGGTGGAAGGGTAGCAAGGCTCATAGTATAGGAGCAGGATTCAAGCTGTTTTATTATGGTGTGGATAGTAAGAGAAATGAGGTAGGTGTGGTCCTGAAGGAGGAGTTTGTGAGGAATGTTCTGGAGGTGAAGAGAGTTTCAGACAGTTTGATGAATCTGAAGTTAGAGATTGAAGGGGTGATGTTGAATGTTGTTAGTGGTTATGCCCCACAGGTAGGTTGTGAGTTAGAGGAGAAAGAGAGATTCTGGAGTGAATTAGATGAGGTGATGGAGAGTATTCCCACGGGTGAGAGAGTGGTGATAGGAGCGGATTTTAACGGACATGTTGGTGAGGGGAACACAGGTGATGAGGAGGTGATGGGCAAGTTTGGAGTTAAGGAAAGGAACCTAGAAGGACAGATGGTAGTGGACTTTGCTAAGAGGATGGAGGCTGTGGTTAACACTTATTTTCAGAAGAGGGAGGAGCATAGAGTGACTTACAAGAGTGGAGGTAGGAGAACACAGGTAGACTACATCCTATGTAGAAGAGGCATTCTGAAAGAGATTAGTGACTGTAAAGTGGTAGTGGGAGAGAGTGTAGCCAGACAGCATAGGATGGCGGTGTGTAGGATGACTTTGATGGTCTGTAAGAAGAAGAGGTCAAAGACAGAGATAGAGAAAAAAAAAGTGGTGGAAGCTGAAAAAGGAGGAATGTTGTGAGGAATTTAGACAGAAGTTGAGGCAGGCTCTGGGTGGTCAGGTAGTGCTGCCAGATGACTGGGAAACTAGAGCAGAAGTGATCAGGGAGACAGGGAGAAACATGCTGGGTGTGTCATCTGGAAGGAGGAAAGAGGAAAGAGACTTGGTGGTGGAATGAGGAAGTTCAGGATAGTATCCAGAGGAAGAGGTTAGCCAAGAAGAAGTGGGACATGGACAGGACTGAAGAGAATAGACAGGAATACAAGGAGTTACAGCGCAGAGTGAAGAGGGAGGTGTCTAAGGCCAAGCAGAAGGCATATGACAAGTTGTACACTAGGTTAGACACTAGAGAAGGAGAGAAGGACTTGTACAGGTTAGCTAGGCAGAGGGATCGAGATGGGAAGGATGTGCAGCAAGTTGGAGTTATTAAGGATAGAGATGGAAGTGTGCTCACAAGCGAGGAGAGTTTACAGAGGAGATGGAAGGAGTACTTTGAGGAGCTGATGAATGAGGAAAATGAGAGGGAAAAAAGAGTAGAAGGGGTGAACTCTGTGGAACAGAAAGTAGATAAGATTAGAAAGGATGAAGTCAGGAAGGCTTTGAAGAGGATGAAAAGTGAAAAGGCAGTTGGTCCTGACAACATCGCGGTGGAGGTCTGGAAGTGTCTAGGGAGAGGCAGCAGTGGAATTTTTAACTAGTTTGTTCAACAGGGTTTTAGGGAGTGAGAAGATGCCTGAGGAATGGAGAAGTGTGTTAGTGCCGATCTTTAAGAATAAGGGTGACGTGCAGAGTTGCAGTAACTATAGGGGGATAAAGTTGATGAGCCATACAATGAAGCTATGGGAAAGAGTAGTGGAAGCTAGGTTAAGGAAGGTAGTGGAAATTTGTGAGCAGCAGTATGGCTTCATGCCCAGAAAGAGCACAACAGATGCAATTTTTGCTCTGAGAATTTTGATGGAGAAGTATAGGGATGGTCAGAGGGAGTTGCACTGTGTGTTTGTAGACTTGGAGAAAGCGTATGACAGGGTGCCAAGAGAAGAGCTGTGGTACTGTATGAGGAAGTCAGGAGTAGCAGAGAAGTATGTCAGAGTGGTGCAGGACATGTATGAGAGGAGCAGGACAGTGGTGAGGTGTGCTGTAGGTCAGACAGAGGAGTTCAAAGTGGAGGTGGGACTGCATCAGGGATCGGCTCTGAGCCCCTTCCTGTTTGCTATAGTGATGGACCAGTTGTCAGAGGAGGTCAGACAGGAGTCTCCGTGGACAATGATGTTTGCAGATGACATTGTGATCTGTAGTGAGAGCAGGGAGCAGGTGTAGGAAAACCTGGAGAGGTGGAGGTTTGCGCTGGAGAGAAGAGAAATGAAAGTCAGTCGTAGTAAGACTGAGTACATGTGTGTGAATGAAAGGGAGGGAAGTGGAACAGTAAGGTTACAGGGTGAAGAGGTGAAGAAGGTACAGGAATTTAAGTACTTGGGGTCAACAGTCCAGAGTAATGGAGAGTGTGGGAAAGAGGTAAAGAAGCGAGTGCAGGCAGGTTGGAATGGGTGGAGAAAGGTGTCGGGAGTTCTGTGTGATAGGAAAATATCAGCGAGAATCAAGGGAAGGTGTACAGGACAGTGGTGAGACCGGCCATGCTGTATGCTTTAGAGACAGTGTCACTGAGGAAGAGACAGGAGTCAGAGCTAGAGGTAGCAGAGCTGAAGATGTTGAGGTTCTCTTTGGGAGTGACAAGATTGGACAGGATTAGGAATGAGTACATCAGAGGGACAGCTCATGTTGGACGTTTGGGGGACAAAGTTAGGGAGGCCAGATTAAGATGGTTTGGACATGTTCAGAGGAGGGAGAGTGAGTATATTGGTAGGAGAATGTTGGACATGGAGCTGCCAGGCAGGAGGCAAAGAGGAAGGCCAAAGAGGGAGGTACAGTGGTGTGAAAACACTTTTTCACACAGGGCCATGTAGTTTTGGAATTTGTTTTCTCTTTTGTTTTCAAAGTTCAATTAACATAATGAACTTAGTATCTGGTTATCATATTCTGACATTTGAAGAAATAACATTTCCATAAAATATGTATGTAATATATTATTATTATTATTATTATTATTATTATTATAATATATATATATATATATATATATATATATATACACATATACACACACACAGTGAGGACGTTCTTGGATACACCTGTCTTACAGTTGAACTTTTTTTATCTAATAAAACATGCAGTGAATGAAGAGCCGAGGTGTGTGTACGTAATAATGTTGCCAAAGCATGCCAAATATACTTTTATGAACTGTGAACACTATATTTTGTTATGTAAAAGAGTTTAAAAATGTGTGAATGGATGTTGTTACCTCAAGGCAACTCTGTATTTCATCCCAAGTTTCTCAAGCTCAGCCATAACGCAATCTGTGATGCAAGGAATACCTGAAGAAAACACACACCAACATAACCACATATGAGTTCAATGCACTCAGTAAGTCAGGCCAAAAAAATGACAGTGATCACTTACATTTAGCATAGAGGCAGTCCATCATGGACTGAACCACATCAAGTTTGGCCTTTATGGAGAAGTTGATGAAGTTTGTGTCCACGAGAATGTGATAGGGAGGACCGAGCTGAGTGTTGTACTGGAAGAACATACATGATGGATACTTTGGCCTGCAGTGACAAAGACAGTGCGTCACTGCACACAATTCACTAGACACGAGTCATTGGATACAAAATCTGAATATTTTGGAGAATATTTTATGCAATATGAGAGAGAAAAAAACCTCAAACATTCTTACACTTCTCGTTCTATGATGGCTGACGGATCTTCTTTCTTCTTTTTCACTGTTTTTTGCCGATCCTTCTCCTTTCTTGATAACAGAAAATACATATAGAATCCTTAAATTTGGCATGCACAGGATGCTTTAGTGGCATTGTACTATTCTACACATGGCAAGTAATTTCATTACTTACATTCTTTGGTCTTTTAAGCTTATCATCCTTTTCATTGCGGCATATTTCTGCTTCTTCTGTTTCCCCTAATAAAGAGAAGAAAATATCTAAAAGGTTACCACTTGAATCTGTTTCATATTAAAACTACCAAATGTATGGAGTTCATTATTAAATCACAAAATCATACACATTAGGAAATCCTTTAATCATAAAGAGATCATTAGCAACCAACCAGTAACTTTCACAGACTTAACCCTATCCTGGGCATAGATAGCACTTAAGCGGGAAATGTACACCACCATTACCACCACCACTATCATCATCATCATCATCTTCGAGGTGGTCTAAACGAAACTCAATGTCCTCAGATACATGGAGAGGTGTAAAGCTGCTGATACAGTTCTACTTCAAAATCATCCAAGGCAACCTGACACCCTCCTGCACTATCTGGTACAGCAATACCAACTCCCTGGCCAACAAGAAACTTGAACAAGGCTTCAGAAATATTGAGATTAATAAGATTAAATATATAACCTCACATTAAATCAATGCAAGTGATTGATTTAATGTGAGGTTATATATCACATATATAGCTGTATATATGTATATATGATAATATATATTATCATATACATAATATATGATGTATATATGATAATATGATGTGTGTCTGTAGCACACACCATATTTCATCCCTTTGTACTTCCTGGTGGCTTCATACAACAGTTTCTTTCTAACCATAGTGTTGTGAAAATTCCCATCTTTAAGAAGTCACTACCAGCAATTGAATGTGCTCAAGCAAATATTTATTTACCCAAGTTTACCTCAGAGTGCTACAGAAGATTCTCGAGTTGATGCACGAATATATACGTAGAATAATACATGAATCTGATTAATATAGATCCTACTTCTTGTTTATCATATGAAATTGGTTATTCTTTATCATCATAATCTTCCTTCCACATCCCATAATAGTAATGTTTTTAAAGGTAGTTTAGAACTAAGGGTTTGCTAACTAAGCTTCCTAAATGGGCGAACATAAGGATTTGAGCAAGTTTGACAAGGGCCAAATTGTGATGGCTAGACGACTGGATCAGAGCATCTCCAAAACTGCAGCTCTTGTGGGGTGTTCCCGGTCTATCTATCAGTATCTATCAAAAGTGGTCCAAGGAAGGAACAGTGGTGAACCGGTGACAGATGCACGTGGGGAGTGAAGACTGGCCCGTGTGATCTGATCCAACAGACGAGCTACTGTTGCTCAAATTGCTGAAGAAGTTAATGCTGGTTCTGATAGAAAGGTGTCAGAATACTCAGTGAACGATGGGTCAGGGCTGTTTTGTCAGCAAAAGGGGGACCAACACAATATTAGGCAGGTGGTCATGCCTGGTTGGTGTATACACACACCCTTGGAAGTTCAACATTCGAACAGCTACTTCTTCTTCTTCTTTCGGCTTTTCCCTTCAGGGGTCGCCACAGTGAATCATCTCTCTCCACCTATCCCTATCTTCTGCATCCTCAACACTTGCACCCACTAGCTTCATATCCTCATTAATTCCATCCATATACCTCCTCTTTGGCCTTCCTCTTTGCCTCCTGCCTGGCAGCTCCATGTCCAACATTCTCCTACCAATATACTCACTCTCCGTCCTCTGAACATGTCCAAACCATCTTAATCTGGCCTCCCTAACTTTGTCCCCTAAACGTCCAACATGAGCTGTCCCTCTGATGTACTCGTTCCTAATCCTGTCCAATCTTGTCACTCCCAAAGAAAACCTCAACATCTTCAGCTCTGCTACCTCTAGCTCTGACTCCTGTCTCTTCCTCAGTGACACTGTCTCTAAACCATACAGCATGGCCGGTCTCACCACTGTCCTGTACACCTTCCCCTTGATTCTCGCTGATATTTTCCTATCACACAGAACTCCCGACACCTTTCTCCACCCATTCCAACCTGCCTGCACTCGCTTCTTTACCTCTTTCCCACACTCTCCATTACTCTGGACTGTTGACCGCAAGTACTTAAACTCCTGCAACATTTGAACAACTACACGTCATGTAAATGATATATAACTATGAAAAATTTACTAGCAGCTACTTTTCAGAGGCTGCTTCAGATAACTGGTTCATTCAATAGGACCTACTTTATTGTTAACACGTACTATAGCGTATAGATTGTGCAGATTACTCTTCTACACTGTGGCATTAATGTATAGTCATTACACATCTACTTCTGCTATTGCTTTAAATGTATCAGTATAAGTGAAACACATCCCCTTCTGCTTATTAATGTACATTTCTTGCACTTTATTGTTGATTGTTGAGCTTTACTAATCTCAGTCACCAACACTGCTCTGTGACAATTGTAAACTTGTTCGAGATTCTTTCAATCATTCATTTCTTCAGCTATGTAGCAAACAGCTAGTTAGCAAAATTTAGTTGCGCTCTCGTTGGAAATCTGGCACTCAGAACTAAACAGCATCTAAAAATGTTAACCAGTATTATAATGCAGAACAAATATATTTGTTAGTTTATATCAGAAGTATTAAACAACATTAAATAAGTCTCACCATTTCTAGTTGCTGTAGAATTAAAACACAGCAGATGAAAACCCTCGTGTACGTCGACGAAACGAGTCGATGTTCGACGTCATCAAAACGCGACACCGACGGCATTGCACTTCTTCCGTTTGTCCACGGAATGCTAACGGATATTAGCGATACAAGTAAAGCTGTACTGTTGGGCTATCAGGTATAAATTAAAGAGACAGGGCTTACTTTTTCGGCTTGTTTCACAGCCTCAGACGGTCAAAACGTCCGTTAAATTTGATTTCTTGGTGCATTTTAACATTCTGCCATTATTTCTAATGAGGGTCGTGTTAGCTAGCTGCCTGGCTAAGTTGTCTTGGATATTGCCATTTCTGTCTAATTAACGTTTTCACGCCTCATTTATTAGCGTCTGAAAGAAATTACGTTACAGCTATTGTTCATTAATTTTTAGGTTTGCAAGTAAACTTGATAAACGCGTTTATCAGGGTTTAAATGCTGTGGATACTGCTGGACGAGCAGGTAAAGTGCCACCATGGTTTTGTTTAGCCAGCCAAATTACCTTATACACCTGGCCACTGACTCTCACAGCTCGCACGCATTGCATGGAAGCCAGCTTCATGTTGGAAACCAGCACTTTTTTTTTTTTTACATCCCTTATATTTCTGACAATGTACTGATCCGATACTGATGTAAAATACGGGTACTGGTTTGAAATTAACGTTTTATTTATTGATTTTCATGAACGTGAACATAGGAGACGACCTGCCTTTAAGCTCGCTGCCCTTGTGGCTCTAATGTTTTGCATAAAAGCTGAGACCAGTATCTCATATAGAGTATTGAGTGTCAGCTGCTACCCAGAGCTCTGATATTTCCAGTAGGTGAAAGAGTTTAGCAGCAGCATGTCTTTTAACACGCAAGGTTTGCCATATGTGCAGGCTCAAGGGCACAAGATGAATCGATTTGTTAAGAAAATGTCAAATGCAGCATAATATGATCTCCAGGTCCGGTGTCTGGCTGTATTTAAGATGTGTAGTAACTGTGCACTAGTGTAATGGCAGATCATTATAACTAAGTATTGTGCTCATTGGGGTAGCTCATGCATAATGAATACATCTGGATTACACCCTCCACCCACCATGCATGCTTTTTAAATATTTACATTACTTTATGAGACACTTTGCTTTCCTCACTATAAGCAATAGACTTGGATTTGCATTTTCTAATAGGATTTAAAAAAAAAAAACATATACATTAACAGAATGCTGCCTTTGGGGTATTGTGTTTCTCCTACAGAGGTACTCAAGTACTGAAGACAACATGGGAAGAACACTGAGAAGAAACCAAGAATACAGAAATTAAACGAGAGAGGCTCCGTCTACATGAAGTCCACCATTATTCTCTGAGAACACAGAGGTCTGATCAACTCTGAAGATGGTCTGATGGACCGGCGCTTCTTGCTGACATTAATCTTCTGTTCAGTCTCATGGATTTTCTTTTGGGAATTGCGCTGGAAGAAGAGCAAGGAAAATCAAATTGAAGAATGGCTGCAAGGCCATAGTCTTTCAGAATACAAGCATTTATTTGAAGGTGAGGAGTGTTTAGTTATTGATGCCATTTGATAGTATGTATCAGTTCCTAATAGCATGGTACAGTACTATTAAGGATGCATTGTTTGTACTTTTAGTATATTTGAAAGTGCATATAGTATAAATATATGTATTTGGATCTTAAGGACTACTGATGCACCTTAAAAATACCACCACATGCACCTTTATACTTGAAAAATACACAATAAATATCCATAATATATAGTCTTGGTTGTACCAGTCCAGTGTCAAGAAAAAAAAAACAGCTTGTTACGCTTTTTTCTGAAAATGAAGGAAATTGGAGGCTGTTTGTTTACATCAAACCTTAAATTAAATTGCACTGAATGACTGTAATCAGTGGCACTTGCACTGATTACAGTCTGTCACCATCTCAAAACATTAGAGAATAAAATTGAAAATATTTTATTGAATAATATTTTTAAAACTCCTGGTGAGGTTTTATTGTCATGGTGAATAAGCAAGAAATGAAAAAAAAAATTCTTATAGATATTTCTTGAAGAGGAATGCAGTTATGACTTTCCTCTCTCTTGTCCTGCAAGTGATTTACTCTGTACATGTGTGGATATTTGATGCTACAGATGTGCAGTCTCTGGAAGAGTTGAGTCTGAGTGTGCTGACTCGCTTGGAGGACGTTGTGAAGGAACAGCGGCGCTGGAGGGACATCGCTGAAGCCAACGTCCGTCTGCTCCGAGACTTTGCCTTTCAGGAGTGGCTGTGCTCTCAAAGCCTCGAGCACTACTACCACACGTAAGAACAACCAAACACACAAATTATATTTTCCGATTCAAGATTCAAGCCCTGCTGGTCTTATTAGGTCACAGTAAATCTGCTCTAGTCAGGAAAGTTGCATGGAAGTGTAATTTTGGTGCCACATGTTATTGTAGTTTAATTTAATTCCACGAGGGGGCAGTAGTGCCCACACATCCCTCTCCAGCTGAATGACATTGAGCTCTGCCAGCTGCAGTGAACAGGAGGTCACTGCAGTAGTGGCTCTTTAAGTGTTGTTTCACTCGTTCTCTCTCTCTGCAGTGCTGCAGCAAGTGCCGCAACATTCTCACACACCGATTACACAAATCAGTCTTTGTTTGTCTAATAGTTTCCCTCTGTGGATGCTTTAGCAATGAGATACATAGTAGTAGTTATAATGTTTAAGCATTTCTTACTCTTTATTATGTCATGTTTGACATTATGCTTAATGTTGTGTTTAGGTGTTGAGTAAATGAGAAATCAAACAGTTTGTTTCGCAAATATTTAAATTGTTCCAGACCTGAGTCTGCTTGGTGTTAAAGGATTTTTGCTGACGGCATGGCAGCTGTAATTCAAATCACAAGTGTATATTAGAGCACTTGTTCTGTTACATTTCTATAGTAAGAGTGTGTGTGTGTGTGTGTATGTGTGTGTATACCATTAACATATAAAAAGTGTTGTATGTAAAGAGCATGGCCGACTCTACTGCAGACTGCATCACAATGCTAAGTAGTTGATTATTATCCCATGACGGCATACCCTCTCATGATTTCTTCCTTACATATCATTTGGTATAGAGTACATTGCAGTGTTATCTGCATGTGTCGAGCTTGTCGATGTAATGTGCAGGCTGCTGTACTGGTTGTCACCGCCTGCTCCAGTCTTTCCTGTTTACAAAGACCAAAGTTCTGTTGTAAATATGTTGCATATGGTGTGACTTGAGCAATTTAACCACCACGATCACATATAGCCGAGCCTCAGCACTGAGTATTTTTTTAATGCTTACAGCTTAATTTTCATCAGTTTTGCTCCTAAATCAAGACAAGAAATACTAAAGACAATCTACTCTGACGTCTGGAGGTGAGACTGTGAGTGAACTATGTAGCAGTTGGTGGCGATGTTACTTAAGGTTCTGTTGGCTGTAATTTGGGGGATTTAGATTTATATCATGTTAACAGTCTAGTATAAAAGATGAAGTAAAAAGGTTCATAGATGTGCCTGGATTGTAAGCCAATCAGTCAGTACCTACACTGTTAAGCTTTTTCACCCAAATGGTTATGCTGCACTGAGCATGTTCTCTGTGTCCATTTACTATTCCACTTCATAATGGTTTGGTCCTTTGTTGATGCTCTGTTTTGCCCTGGTGTCAGTCACTGTAGATGACTGTAGATGACTAAAACAGTGAAAGTTTTTTTTGTCATAGTATTTGTACTTTATTAGCATACAGAGCTGTGGTCATTATATGATGATCTTAAAGTGGTCAAAAAAATAAATTAAATATAGGCTTTCAGGTTTAGGCACTGTATGATGTGATTATAATCTTACATTTAAGTTTGACAAAACAGAAATATTTGGGTCTAACTGCTTATTTTACCCCAGATATAATTTTCCTTTGTATCTGGTCCTGGCTTTGCGGAAAAGTTTTTAAAAGCCCTCCCTGTAGACTTATTCACTCTGACTAAATAATACTACAGCAATCTCTGTCTCTCGCCGCAGTGGACATGGACTGCACTGAAAACCCGTTGTCTGTGTAATTTACTACACATTATATTTCCACCTTTGTTGAGCATGTTTGTAACTTGTACACGACAGCTAATGTTTGAGGAATATCATTTGAATAGATGAATCAGCTTTTTTAAGGCCATTCAAAATACCTTACTTGCATATCATATGTATATGATGCCACAATTTGCAATCATATCCATAACATTTACATGGAGTTTCTCAGCTCCATTCCTGTAGACACACTTCCTTGTACATCTTCAAGGTCATGTAGCCCAAGAGGACTGGAACTATCCATGGCAGAGGGTTCGGAGGTTGGAGAACCCCCAATTTACATAAAACATTCACAGAGTTATGAATCTGTAGGATTTGACACTGAACCAGTACAATTAGGACGTTATTTAGATGTAGATGTTGAATAATAATGTTAACTTAATGCCATTAAGTATACATAGTGGTAATAACCACCTTATTAGAAACACCTTAAACTTGCTTAATACAATTCTCCAGTCAGCCAATCATGTGACAGAAGCACAATGCAAATATCTTGCAGATTCACGTCAAGAGTTTGACAACATTAGTGATGGCGGTAAAAAAGTGAGCTCAATGATTTTGACCATGGCATGTTTGTCGTGATAGCAGATAGACTAATCTTTTATTTTAAAACTGCTGGGATTTTCATTGTGCACTCTTTCAATGTGATACATCAGTGTGCCATTTGAACTAAGCAACACCTCCAACTCTTTTCTTTCTAGTCTGAAGACCCTGGGATGCACTAACCTGGATGACCTAGCCCAGTTTGACAGCCAGCTTCAGCTCTCCCTGGCAGCCTGGGGCTATTACTACGAGGACTATATCAAGCTGTCCACAGGCGTAAAGGTCCTCCTAGCATCCCGGGGTAGCAGGGACCAGGACTACGAGGTTCAGCTGGTGCACAGCCTTGCTGAGAGGCGCCTGAATGAGAAGTGGTCCATTGGTGAGTTTGAAGTAGTCCATCAGTGGCATTAGGGAGACTTGCATGGCTTTGTAAGCCTTAAGTGGTTCTGCTGTAATATTATTGGTTATTGTTATGTTAGAAAGTTATGTATGTTATGTAAGGGCTTCACACCCTGTTAGCCTGAATGTGTGCGCCTTTGTTCTCTTTAGCTTGGTGCTGTCACTCTTAGCTGCTCACACCCATCCACTTCTTTCAAGGGAGAGGCTGTTTAATTTGCTAGATGTTGTAATGTATTTATTTAAATTGATAGATGTAGTATTTAAATTGATAGATGTTGTAATGTACATCTGCTTCTCAACAGACTGAAATCTGTTTTCTTTTTGAAATCAAGGAGAGCCAATTAAATAAACTCACTGTAGTCAGCAATTTTAGGGGCGAATGAGGCCAGTATCAGAGTCTACTTTCGGCTTACTTTTGGTTCATACTCTTCCTGTTCATCGTGTCAGTGTTTCATTTCGTGCAATATTACATCTTCTGCATGTTTTCCTGTTTCAGCTGGAGCGCTGATATTCGGCTGTACTGTTGCACTGTGCTTTCTGATAAGGGACCTCATGTTTTACGTGATTGGTGAGTTTTGTCTTGAAGGAACACCAATAAAAGTATCTAGAACAATATAAATACTTTGTAATATATACTCTATAAGTATAAGCTGTGATTCTGCAGTGATCTGCTTCTGCATTTTATTTTTTGCTTAAACAAACAGCTGAATTCTTGGCTGCCTTCTTGACACACTATAAATAATTTTAACTACTTGCTGCCTTACTAAGATCTCAAAGTAATACAACATATTTTATTTTTGAATATGACTCAGTTCCTGTTTTAGTTACCTTGACCCTAATGCCCTAACCTTGTATTTTTCTCTTTCTCTATTTTTTTTTAGGTGGAATAACCGTTTCCATCATCGCATTTGTCTTTACCATCAAGTTCCTATGTGAGCTCGCAGCACGTGTGGTCAGCTTCCTGCAGAATGAGGACCCTGGACGTCGTGGCGACCGCAGCATTTACGACTATGTGCGGGGGAACTACCTTGACCCACGCTCCTGCAAAGTCTCCTGGGACTGGAAGGAGCCACAGGAAGTGGGCCAGACCATGAGCTTCCGTGTGCAGGTATCCTCAGCACTGCTGCATTGTCATTATGTTAAAAGTGAACATCGAATGTGAGTTAAATATGTTTTTCTGTTAAATGCTAATGTAAATAATTGTCCCGATTAGCTTTTTTGCGAAGAAGACACATTGGTTTAACTACACTATATAGTGTATTTTGAACTGTTCCACACACTATTATGATACAACCTGGAATTGTAGAAGTGTAAAGAAAAATAGTGCTAACTGTGTTAAAAGGATGTTCATATTCTTCGTACTCATATAGAGTGCTGGAATAAGCATAAGATGCTCTTGATGATTAAAATAGCAGTTCTTTAGAAGGTGCAAGCAATTTACAGTATGCTAACTTTGTGTAACTTTCCTCCTAGCTCTTCTATAAGAATGGTCAGCCGTTTCCAGCTCACAGGCCCGTGGGTTTGAGGGTGAACATCACTCACATAGAGCTTGCTCTGGACATTCCTGTGACCCAGGAGATCCTTCAGGAGCCTGAGTCCAACGTGGTGAAAGTGACCTTCACTGTGCGCAAGGCAGGCCGCTATGAGGTGGCAGTGAAACTAGGGGGGCTCAATGTGGCATACAGCCCCTATTATAAAATGTTTCAAGCAGGTAACATGATCTCAGGGTTGATACGATCATGGCATGCTGTTCTTGTCATCTCTGTTATTTAGTTTTGCTTTGATAAAGTGTTCCCCTCAGATGAAAACCTTATAGCGCCAACGTTCATTTTTCTCATTTTAGTCAAGTGTTTGTATGATTTCTGCAGGCTTTCCAAGACTTTATTTTGTTAGTCAGCTGTGTTTATGGACATGGTGTACTAGTGTGCTAAAGCCAATTGTAAATTCCTCTTTATTTGGAACATGTCTGTATTATTTGAAAACATTGTTGTTGTCTGTCATCCTGATTGATGTGCTTGAAATGTTTGTATTTTTGTGTAGTTTTGTGCTTGTTTCTTTCTGTCTATCATTGACTTGAATTAAATGTCCTTTCATGCGTGTTTGTTACAGGGACGGTGGTGCCATCCAAAACAAAGATTGCATACCACTTTTCAACTTTGGTGCTGACACATGGTCAACAGCACACACTGCAAATCGAGCCTCGAGACGAGTACGGCAACCCTACCAGTAACTCCGTCTCTCTCGTGGATGAGGTGAACTACAGTGTGCATATACACTCGGTGAGAGCTATTACAGGATGAAATAATAACATGTAGAGATTAGAAGAAGCCTTTATTTGGCACATACACATTACAGCACAATGAAATGAACGTTTTGCTTAATTTAGCTTGTTAAGAAACTGGGGTCAGAGCGCAGGGTCAGCCATGATACAGCACCTCTGGAGTAGAGAGGGTTAAGGCCATCGCACTTGCACAAGGGCCCAACAGCGGAACAGTTAAAACATGAATTCACAAAAATGTCAACAGAAAAGGCATGATAACACACACTTTTACACTCACCATGAAGTATTGATTTTATTCAAAATCTGTGAACTCAAACTGCAACCCTGCACCCACTCTCCCCTTTCTTCTGGAGCATTGTAGATTCTTTTATTCCATGACTTTAATATTCACTTTTTCAAGTATCACATTTTATTAAATTTTTTTGTTTTGTTAGTTGGGGACTATGGAGGAGGACAGTTCTGAAGATTACTACAGTACGACTGTCTGTTGTAATAAGCAGCAGTGTCAGGTTCAGCTGCGGCTCACTCTGAACAAAAAGGGCTGCTTCAGAGCACGCATTACTTACAGGGACCAGCCTCTCAGTAATGGAGAGTTTGACATCATTGTGCTTAGTGGTGAGTCTGTTTGTATCTTTCTTTCCTATACTTCTGGCAAGTAACAGTAATGTATAACTGCTTTCATTTTTTTCACTTCATCTGTTTTGGCCCAGATATAATATTTTCTTTAGTTCACTTTCTTTTTGACAAATTTGTACACTCTACCTTTACAGAACCCCAAAAATCTTGGGTCTCGCCTTTGTCCGAGTGAACCTTGGTTAATTTTGTTACTGCTGAGAACGATTGTTTGCACCACAATAATGTGAAAATTAGTTTCATTTGGACTGAAATAACATTTAAACGGATACAGTGAAAGTTGTTCCACTTTCAACTGTATGACCGCAGATAACATAATGCACACCATGTGTGCTGCACTCACTCCGAAATTTAGCAGTATAAAGGACACCTCTTTTCACTGAACAAACTACGTTTATTTCCAGGACACCTGTATATCAGGTGCATAAGTATTTCTTTAAATGGCTTAAAAATGTTACAAGAAAAAAATGACCATCTCAACAAACAATATAAAATAGCTCTATAATTGTGTGTACTAATGTCAGAAATGATTACTGACCTGAAATGACTGGTATAGACGATTTAACTCTTAATACAATTGCTCTCGTGTGACCTGCCGAGGAAAGCGATACTTAATGAGAGGGAGCTATCCATCAAACAATTCCTGATCTACCCAAAAAAACAACAACTTGCATGTGGAAACAATTTACTGCACGGGACGATTGTTGTAATGTGAAATCGACTGAACCAAATGTAAGATGCAGTGTAAAATAATAGCAAACCATGCCAACAGTTTTTACTAGTTTTGATCCGAACTAGTGCTAGTGCCCGTATTACTGCAGGTGATGGTGTGAGTAAGTGTAAGTATGAGTGTGTGTGTGTATGTGTGAGTGAGTGTCTGAGAGAGTGTGTGTAAGTGTTCAGATGTCCACAGTTGTGTGCAAGTGTATAGTAATGTGTGTAGTTGAAAGTGCACATGAGAGCAATAGGATTAAGCAATGATGAAATTTTAATAAAACCCTTTTTTTTTATTTAATAAAACAACCTAATTGTAGCAGAACAGCTGATGATGTCAGTGTCGTAGGTGTTTACATTACATTACTTTATTTTCCCTGATGGTGAGATGATTACAGTCTGCACTAGCTTCTGAGATCAGTCAGAAAACCATAAAGATAATTAAAATCATTAAATCATGATGTGTGTTATCATTTTAATGAACCTGTAGATGATGGAAGAACTGACATGCAAGGGAGGGACCATGCCATAACATCTTAAGATTATTTGTGACTTATTTGATGGGCCCATTTGCAAAACCTAAAGTTTAAAACCTTGAATATAATGTATTCATTTTATTAACGAATGTAAAAGTCTGTGTATATAAGAAACACCCTGCAACTATCTCTAGAGATTTGCTCTGTTCAGCAGTTCACAAGAAGACTATACATTCCATCTATTCTGGTTTTTCTGTCATGCCTGAATTTTGTCCCGAGACTCCCAATTTATGGAATATGAAATGAGATGGACTACAAAATGTAAACCAGTTCATATTTTACTACTTAAAAAAATGTGTTTTCATTAAGAAAGTAATTCGATTAAATAAAGAATGCAGCTAGGTGCAGACTTTCTGCAAGTTATGTAACAGACATCTCTAATCATTTGATTATCTTCTTGGCACAATATGAACTTATAAATGCAATTTTTGTGTAATAAATGTACAAGCTGATGATTGGTATGTGAATATAAACAAAAAAGCCTGATACATGGTGCATTCTTAGCAATAAGCTGTTATGTCTATTATCAAGTCAACACTAGAGTGCACACCTATTTATTTCCTGTGCATCCTCTCATACAACCTCACCTTTGTTTATCGTCACTTCAGAGAACGAGAAGAACTGTGTGGAGAAGAACGTGTCCACTCCAGGAATTAGTATCTATTTTGAGGCCTACCTCTATGGTACAGGGAACTATAGCAGCTCTACCTGGCAATTCCCAGCATCCTCTCTGCTCACCCCACCACGGCGGCCATCCACCGGCGATGATGAGGAAGAGCATGACTCTCCAGTGGAAGGCCAACCGGAGAAGGTCAAGAAACCAAAAAAGGTCTACTGCTACATATCACCAAAGGTCAGTGGTTAATAATCAGGTTAGCACTGTTAGTCATTTTCATTTATTTTATTCTCACACTTATTTTATTGTGTTATTGCAGCAACTCTCTGTGAAGGAGTTTTACCTGAAAATTATTCCATGGCGCCTTTTCACTTTTCGGGTGTGTCCTGGAACGAAGGTAATGTCTGAGTAGTTTAAGCAGCAAATATACCTTTAAAAAAAAAAAAAAAAAAGATTTTTAAAGAAGAGGCTCATCAGTTATATACTTTCCTGTTAGTTCACCTACCATGGGCCTGACCCAGTCCATAAGTACCTGACGCTGGTGGTGGATGATGGGATTCAGCCTCCTGTAGAACTGAGCTGCAAGGACAGGAACATTATGGCAGCCACATTTATTCGCTTTCTGCATAAGAACATTGGTGAGTTTAAAACATGGATTGAGGTGAATCTGTTTAAGTGTGTAAGAGAACTGTGTTTGACTGTTTATTTTTCGTTCTCTGCGTTAGGAGGCTCAGAAACATTTCAGGATAAGGTGAGCTTTTTCCAGCGAGAGCTCCGGCACATTCACTCCAAGAGACCTCGAATTAAAACATGCTTGAAGATCAGCCGTCACTCCATTCTCGACTCTGTAAGTAGCCTGACCTGCTGGAGCTCCTCAGGGCTTGAATGATGACCTCATGATTCATGTATCTTTTTTTTTTTTTTTTTTCTTCTGCAGTCTCTAAAGGCCACCAGAAACTTTTCTGTATCGGACTGGAGTAAGAATTTTGAGGTGGTGTTTCAAGATGAAGAAGGTCTGTTCTTTAAAGACATATGTCATGTAGTCTCAAATGTTTTAATACTTGAGTTCTTAAGTGTAGATATAGAGACTTACTTAGTGTGACATTTTTCTTTTAAAGCTCTGGACTGGGGAGGGCCGAGGCGCGAGTGGTTCGAACTCGTCTGTAAGAATTTGTTTGACACCAATAACCAGCTCTTCACACGTTTCAGTGACAATAACCAGGGTCTGGTAAGCATTGGCTTTTATAGCCTCAGTGTTTTCCTGTTTGCTTTCACTTTTAGAACATAAGGTAGGAGTGATGTAATGCAGCGGTGTACATAAGATAAATTACCTTGCCATGTGAAAGTTCCAAATGATCCACGGCCTGGTACCGGTCCGCTGCCCGGTGGTTGGGGACCCCTGTTCTAGTGTGTTGCTCAGTCCCATGTTTCAAATTGTTAGAAACCTCTTTAACTTGCATAGAACATGGTAGTTAACATAATGTAATATTGAATCCATTACGACAGTATTTTTTTGTTTTTCATGTGCACATGTGTAAGTGTTATGCTTTGACTATTTTACCTTCAGAGAAATGATCAGTGACAATAAAATATAGGTAGTGATTTTTAAAAGAGCAGTGGTGCTTCTGGAGATTTTAGTGAAGTTAGTAACTCACAGGTACAGGTATTGCCCACAGTTAACACTATTATGGTATGATCTTTAGTAGCGAAGAAACTTCCAGCAATCTGTTTTAATATGAATCATATGCTTGTATATGAATCATACATAATCGTTACAGATGTCAGACAACATTACCTAACAGACATATGCTTATAAATCTTATCCTCTGTGAATGAAACATAAAAGAAACATACAAGTATATGATTATCCTCTTCTAAGAAAGTTTTTAATGTAGCTCATCATGTGTACACTATGCCATCGACAAAAAGTCAGCAAGTTGTTTGTCAGCGACAGTATGGATCAATGTATCATGTGGGCTATGACTAAAGATCACTAGAAGTGTGTGTGTGTGTGTGTGTGTGTGTGTGTGTGTGTGTGTGTTTGGCAGGTCCATCCTAACCCAGAGCGTCCTGCTCACCTGAGATTGAAGATGTACGAGTTTGCAGGGCGTGTAGTAGGGAAGTGTCTATATGAGTCCGCTTTAGGAGGAGCTTATAAGCAGCTGGTACGAGCCAGGTTCACTCGCTCTTTCCTGGCCCAGATCATTGGCCTGCGCATGAACTACAAGGTGGTACAACACATTTGAGTTTTAAAATACTACATGTTGCATGTAAAAAAAAAAAAAAAAAAAAAAAAAAGCTGCATGTTCTGTCACTATTCAGTGAAGGAATAACTGTTTATAGCTTCATTTTTTGTATGCACAAAGCCACAGTTTCTGTCGTGGTTTTAATGCAATTCATAATAAATTGCATAGTACTGCATAAACTCATTTATTGTGTCTGAGAGAAGTAAAGCATGTTTGTTTTATTCTATGCATCTGACTGTTTTAAATTATCGTTTTGCTATGGCAGTACTTTGAGACCGACGATCCGGAGTTCTACAAAACAAAAGTCTGCTTTATCTTAAAAAATGACGTGAGTGAAATGGACCTCGTATTTGCTGAGGAAAAGTACAACAAGTCAGGACAACTGGAAAAGGTGATACACACTCAACCAAATGACTGTTCTATAACATCATGGCTAAAAAAACAACTGACAAATGTTTTTACTTATTTGATTATCATGATCCCAATGGAAGTATGATGCATAAGTCAATGTTGTATGGCTGGGAAACGGTTTGTTTGCTGTAAGGTACATTTTAATGGGATATTGCAGGGTTGTGTGTGTGTATATACTGTAGAGATGTGTGGATATTTTTCTATGTATTTTTTAACATTTACTATGTTTTCTTTCTTTCCAGGTGGTGGAACTGATATCAGGCGGTGCTCAAATTGTTGTCACTAATGAGAATAAGATTCATTACCTGAATCTGCTGGCTCAGTTTAGACTGGCCAGTCAGGTGAGGGATGAAGTAGAGCACTTCCTCAAAGGTACGAGCTCCTCAAACTGACACTTGGTTTGTATGTGAATGTGTTCAGGTGTAACCAAGGTGTTTCCTCATTCTTAGGGTTGAATGAACTTGTTCCTGAGAACCTTTTGGCCATATTTGATGAAAATGAGCTGGAGGTAAGCCTGTCAATACCTCAATTAAAGCTACATTTGCATTCTTACCCTTTTTGCACCCAAGCATCCGTATAATTGTACTATACTGATATTCCAGACACCTGAATACAGATTTGTTTCATTTACATAATTTAAAAGAGTGCAGTAGTTTTTTTTTTAAAGCTTTCTGTTTCTGAACTTTCCACCAACAGAACTCAGGTCCAAGCATACATTGTTTTTTGTTTTTTTTTTTTTTTCAGCTATTAAAACCATTCAATACAGTGACCAGTTGAAGTATAGGAATTCAGTAATAAATATAATAACTGTGATATTAGATGTTGTAACTAAATTTATTTATTTTGTTGTAGTGTGCATGATTTATCTGTATTAATCACTTTAAAGTCAAAATTATTCTTTGTGGTTAATCTTTCACTAACATGCAGCAACTTATGTCCAAACCTTCAGTTTTATAAATGCCGGTTGTTTTTGTGTGTGTTGTTTTCACAGTTGCTGATGTGTGGTACTGGGGATATTAACGTGCAGGATTTCAAAGCTCATGCTGTTATCGTTGGCGGCTCATGGCACTTCAGAGAGAAGGTGTGTTGCTAAACATGTATTTGTTCTTTCACATATGCAGCATTCAGTCCTTTTGACTCCGAACCCTGGTGCGTTTTCCCCTGTGGTGTAGTCACATTGTAGTGCAGAACAAAACATCTTGCAAGTGGTGGTCTCCGAGTGCTTCCAAACAAACCCTGGTGTGGCTTGAATGCCTTGATTCAGTACATCAAACCTGTTGTGGATTTTGGGTTGTGGGAACATTTTTTTTATATGCAAGCTGCTACACTTATATGCAGAACAGGTAGAACGAGTGCCAGAGGATCGATCTAGAGAACAGTGTGCTCTGGATATCTCAGCCAAAGTATACAAAAAGATTCATGTTTAATGTTTCAATATGTATTTATTATTTATTACACTGGATCCATGCTCGGTTGATTCCCTTTATTACTTCACACCCCTGTATTTGGTTTCTCTACATTTTCTGTCACCGTATTCATCATGAATAAATGAAGGTTTGGCCTTTACTCGTGCCGAGGTCTGTTCTTCCCACATAATCAATAACGTTTTGTATTGGGGTTTGGTCCATTTAAATATGTGTGAAACCTTAGCATTAACTCCACAATAGGTGAGAAAGGGTCCAATGACTTTCACAGTGGTTGTTCAAAGTTAAAAAATGATGTATTGAAAATGTATTTACAGTTTAACATTTCAACAGGCATTTTGTTACTGACATTTGTTTTCATTCTGTTTTAAATGCATAGACATTTTCCTTTTCCTTTTCATGTAATTACTAGTAAAGACGTTCATGAGTCTCCTGGAGGTCCTGAGTTAACTCTCAGTGCCTGTCCCAAGCCCAGATAAAATGGGAAGGTTGCATCAGGAAGGGCATCTGGCGTAAAAACCTGTGACAAATCGAAACATGCAGACCAAATGATCCGTTGTGGCGACCCCTCAACAGGGAGCAACCGAAAGAACAACAACTAGTAAAGAGGTTTATAGTGTGTGTGTGTGTGTGTGTGTGTGTTTGTGTGTGCAGGTGATGAAGTGGTTCTGGGCCGTGGTGTCCTCCTTCACTCAGGAAGAGCTTGCACGTCTCCTCCAGTTCACCACTGGCTCCTCTCAACTCCCTCCTGGTGGCTTCAACACACTCTGTCCATCCTTCCAGATCATAGCATCACCAACACACAGCACGCTGCCAACTGCACACACTTGGTGAGTAAACATGCCCATACATAAACCAGTCCAAGTCAAGTTACAATAATGTATTGTGAGCGGTGACTTATTCAAGTCTATGATCCAAGTATCGACTCACGCTCATGCACACATGCACTTCTGAAGTCTGGTTTGTGTCTTCATTCTAGCGTTATGAAGTAGCATTATGCTAGCATTCGAGTTATGTAACATTTACATATAATATATACTGCACTGTATATTGTTCAGTTGTCATTCCATATCTTGAATCTAGAAATACACTACCGCTCAAAAGTTTGGGATCACTTGCATATTTCAGCTACGGAGGAAGACTCCATCAGTCAATCTCATCAGATTATCTTGAAAAATTGACTGCTAGAATGCCTAGGCTGTAATTGCTGCAAAGGGTGGTGTTTTTTTTTTTTATAAAGGCAAAGTTTGAAGAAAACATTCATCATTTCCATCAAAATCATTATATCTAACTCTGACATGTCAGCATGTGCTATATTTTCTGTTCAGACTAATTTCATGTGTGTTTCCTTGGAAAACAATAACATTTTTGAGTGATCCCAAACTTTAGAGCGGTAGTGTATATATTTAGAGGTATAGTGTATATAAAATCCATTGAAGGAACTTGTACCAACAGACCATATCTTTGCAGTTGATGTAGTTTTAAAAGAAATGAAGTGCTTAGCATCACAGAATAATATATGAATCAATTGGTTTTCCTTCATTAGTAATGATTGGGATCTCGTTTCTTGGTATTTCTCTAGTTTTAACCAGCTGTGCCTCCCTACCTACGACTCCTATGAGGAGCTGCACAAATTGCTGAAGCTGGCCATCAGTGAGGGCAGCGAGGGCTTCGGCATGCTCTGACCACACACTGGCTCCGACTTTTGGATATGCTGAAGGAATTGCTTTTTCTGTGTCTTCTCTCCAACGAGTGAGCTGCTGTATATGAGCCAACACACCTTTTTATTCTCCAATAGCAGTCCTTTTAGTTGAAGCCCACACGGATGTCCAGATTTTTCTCTCTCAAGCAGGACCTTCACATGATCCTGAGTTGCCTTTGGCTTATTCCACTGGACGCTGGAGCAATGTAAATATGTAAAACAATGTAATGCAATGTAAAACTTTTTTTTGTACTGTTTAAAAAAAAAAAGAAAGAAAAATGAATGAAGGAAGAGAACTGTGTTGCATTTTATTCTAGAAGATACAAGTGTTTTGTTTTATGTTCAGTCATTAAAACTTGTGAAGCTACTATCACATTTGGCATTAACAAAGCTGGGAACATTCACATGGAGTGTAGCAGCCTATTAGATGTGTGGATCTTCTACACACTCGTTGCACTTTGGCCTTAACCGATCAGGGAAGGTTGTGTGTTTGTTTTTTGTATATATTGAACTTGTAAATGTCTTCATTTGTTGAGAATTTTAAAGATGAGATGCTTCTTGATTCTCAGTTGGCACATTTTTTGTTATCTAATTCTTTCATGTAGCCTAATGTAACACTGTGTGTGTGTGTGTGTGTGTGTGTGTGTGTGTGTGTGTGTGTGTGTGTGTGTGAAGTGAAGAATCTGCATTGCAAAATATAATGATGTAGGAATAGGAAGCAGAGCACTGGTTAAAAGAGCTAATGGCTAATTACAAATCTCTGGGCAACGTCTATGCATTTTACTTGTGAGCCTAATTTACAATGCAGTATGTCAGAGTTAATGTAAGGTTTTTTTAAGATGTGTGCTGTGACAGTCTTTATTAGGCCAGGATAAAAGATATTTTGGGGTTTTTTTTTTTTCTTTTGTTATTGATTTTGTTGACCTTAATTTATTTTTAACTTATTCCCACTGACCAAAATGTCCTGTAATATTATGTGTTGATGAAATGAGTGTTGTATGAAACAAAAGTGGCTAAAAGCCAGAAAGCATTTAAGTGTCTTTAGTGTTTGCAACCCTCACAACCTTGTTCCCAGTAACCCAAGCTGGGAAAATACTATTTTTAATGTGTAATATTCATCATTTAACCGAGTATTCAAACAATTGTATCAAAGCTTGTCTTGAAGAGATGAATTTTTTTTCTCAAGTTTGTTGAAGGAAAGTGCTGGGACTGTTGCACTGTCCAGGAAAATGGCCTCTAATAGATTGTTCTGGATGTCAGTACTTGGGTGCAGCGTCTCACATGAGTGGAACTTCTTATGAGTGCTTTATCCATTGCATCTTGAGTTTCATGTTAATGTGGGTGCTCATTTACAAAACCTACACACTGCTGTCAAAATGTGTCTTAACATGGACTGTCCGTTCTATCATCCTATGTAACTATGCTTCAAGTCAAAACACAGCTGCTGTTAACTTTGGCGCTAATGTCCGCTTGAATAATTCATAGAGAATTGTGTCATACAGGGGATATTTTAACCACGGATCCTGATGTTAAGCGGCAGAATGGGTCGAACTTTTAGTCACCCTTCTCCCTTTAATGCCACAATGAAGATTTTCATATGGTCTCGTTTTAGATATCATGCCCTTTGACCTTGGATAAACAACATCGCCGCAGAAACTCCAGGGTGTGGCTAGACCGGATGAAATCACTGCATATGCGTCTGGCTGTGCGTCTTGGCCGAGGCTCATCGCGATGACCTCAGTCACCATCTTGTAAAAGCACGGTGGCTGAAAAGCATCCTGCGATTCTGTTGTTCATGCCGCTGTGTCATTTTGTGACTGCCAGTCAATTAGCGGGGGCAAAAACGAGACACAAGCATGACCTTGCTGGTTTCACTTAACTTATTGTGCAGGGCATTTGAGTTTTCTTACTGATTTGAAGGTGTGAAATAATGCATTATAAATTTCATGTGTATATATTGTAATAAAGATGCCAATGGCTTGGGGTTGATTTATTTGGGGTTTTTCTTGTGTGTGGAGAGGACCGGCTACTCTCACCTGCAGTACGAATGTCTTGAGATTTCAGCGCTGTTCTGATGGCTGATTGATTTGTTTCTTATTTATGTGACAAAATAAATTGAAAAGGGGGACAGGCACCTCTTTATCATTTCACGATTTCCTTATTCCTTATGGTTTTTTATGACTATATTTTACATAAACTACATGGATGTGGGATTTCAGAATGTGATTGTTACTGGAATTTGTCTTCCCCTCTTACATCATTCATTTATGTTCATGCTTAATGCTGGTCAGGATCACGTGGATCTGGAGTCTATCCTGATAGACTCCAGTTGTGAGGTCAGTATACATCCTGGACATTCACGCCAAGGGGCAGTTTTGAGGTACCAGTATATATTGTGGTATGTTTTGAGAGGTGGTTAAAAAAAACACAACAACAATAGCACTGGGGAAACATTTACACAAACTTCACTTCATCTTGTGTTTATGATGAAAGCAGGGACTCTTCAGTGATGAAGTGACAATGCTATCCCCATTTCTATCCCTGCTTTACAGAATATAGTATTTAATGTGTTATGATATAACCTGTTGGAACAGCTGGTATTGTAGGCATCAGTTATTGTATCTATTTCATTGGAGTTTTAATGTTTAACCAAAATCGTGGGCTCTCGTAAATTACTCTTAGTGAGATGGACTCATGTGTGCCCTGGGATGGGTTGGCACTCCGTCCAGGGTGTATCCTGCCTTGATGCCCAATGACGCCTGAGATAGGCACAGGCTCCCCGTGACCCGAGTATAGATCGGATAAGCGGTAGACAATGAATGAATGAATGAGATGGACTCACCTCCCATCCATGGTGTATTCCTGCACTGTGCCTGAATACATATATAAATAAATAAAAACTAACTAAATAAAAGACTCATATTACAGTTTCAGCCTCTACAACCCAAATGCCTGGTTGACTGTAAGGCAGGTGTAATGCTTTAACCATACTCAGGGGGGCAGCTGTAATGTACCAAAAGCAGAGGTGAGAGACTGAAGTTCATGGACTGCTAACTCGTCTTATAACGGTGGTACATTCCCTGATGTTGACAACGCTCCTCACCCCCACAACTATTCTGACAAATCACGTTGTTAACAGTAAATTACTGACTCATTCATTGGTTGGAGTAAACAATGATTTCCTGTTACTCATTCCCCAAATTAGATTTGTTGGAAAAGGGCATTTATTGGTTGATAAGTTAATGTGTTCTTTCAAATTCCCTGGAATGTTTTTTACTAGTACAGATTTGAACTGTTTGTATCAGCTACATATTAAGTTAAATTACGACAAGATGGGCTGAGCATGTGATTCATTCTAGTATTCAGTGCTTAGAAGCTGAATAATATGGTGGTGTGTGTGTGTGTTTCATTTTCTTGGAGCTTATATCATAGTGGTGGGGCCTAAAAGCAGGAGCACATGAGGGAGCATTATACTTGTTTGCTGAAGTACTAAAAGCATTCTCTCTCTCCTTTTCTCTCTCTCTCTCTCTCTCTCTCTCTCTCTCTCTCTCTCTCTCTCTCTCTCTCTCTCCTCTCTCTCTCTCTCTCTCTCTCTCTCTCTCTCTCTCTCTCTCTCTCTTTTTCTCTCTCTCTCTCTCTCTCTCTCTCTCTCTCTCTCTCTCTCTCTCTCTCTCTCTCTCTCCTTTTCTCTCTCTCTCTCTCTCTCTCTCTCTCTCTCTCTCTCTCACACACACATACATATACATGCAGTCTCTTTTATCTTCATATTTCTTTCTTGTTGCTTGTGTAGGCCCTTTCCTGGCTCTTTTTTCACCTCTTTCCAGAGTGTGTAACTGCTGGAATGTTCACCTGGGCAGGAAATAAGGTGTGTGTCTCCTGTCTGCTGTCAGTCATCACCAGGCCTGTGCTGCAGTTCAGTCATGCTGCAAGCATTAGAAACATTAGTGTTCAAAGTCTAATATATCTTTCAAATAGGTATCCTATCTGAAAAAAAAAAAAGAAATTCCTACATTAGCACATGATCTTTTCCTGGCTCTTACTATATATGGTAATGTATCAGTTCACCCCGTACATTTATGTTATCCAATATCCTACTACTAAGAGAATAAATTATTCCTTCTCATGTTCACTCATTGCACTAGTTTCAAATAAGTCCTAAGTACATTCATGATTTGATCTTAAATAGCTAAGCATTGCTGTGTTACTGGTACATGTTTAAAACACACACACACACACACACACACACACACACACACACACACACACACACACATACATATGTAAGTCTTCTTTTCCTGTAGGAAAGCCTATAGCTGTGACAAACTACTGTGTTTCCCTATTAGAGAGGGCTCCAAATAAAACCCCTTTAGGAGCCATTAACTATGCAAAGAACCCTCAAGGAACATTTTATACTCTGTTGTACTAAGCTAGGGGGGCCTAGCTTATGGTTAGCATGTTTACCTCCAGGGTTAGGGGCTTGACTCCTGCCTCTGCCATGTGTGTGGTTTGCAAGTTCACTCATGCCCCAGGGTACTCCAGTTTCCTCCCCCAGTCCAAAGATTTGTGCTGTAAGCTGACTGACATCTCTAAATTGTCTGTAGTGTGTGAGTGTTTCTGCAATTGTGCCCTGGGATAGACTGACATCCTGTCCAGCATGTACCCTGCCTTGTGCCCCAGTTCTCCTGGGATAGGCTCAAGGTTCCTCACGACCCAGTAGGATAAGCAGTGTAGAGAACGGATGAATAGATGGTTCCAAGCTCCTATCTGTACTTTTGCTGTGATTTAACATTTAGATTTGTAATGCAGACATTATTGTAATAAATGATTTTGCAGTTTAGAACCTTATTTCCCCCTTGAAATAGAATATTTCTCCATTTTCTAAGTTGTGATCTCAACATTCTTTTTAGATTAACACTTGTCACACTGTATGACATGATCCCAATAAAATCCTGGCAAAATTCACAACAGATAATGTGTTATATCCATGTCAGATTACATGATGAAGATCCTCTAACAATAGACCTATGATAAAAGAAAATTACTATGTACTTACATCATCTATAACCACAAATGATGTTGTATAAATACCTGGAAGCCTGTAGTATAAGACTAGCAATGTTATGCCTAGAAAAAACATGCTTTAAAGGGCAAAGAAGAGGAGTTTGGAGAGCAGTGGTTGGATGGAAGAAGACTATATGGAAAGCCTATTCTTAAAAACATGTATTATATGTATTTTCCTCTAATACTAGGGATGTCCAATCGTATCTGCAGAGGGCCAGTGTGGGTGCAGGTTTTCTTTCCACTCAAGCCACACCTGATGCCACCTGTTTAATCAGTTGATCTTGGATTTCACCAGACTCAGGTGTGGTTTCTGCTTGCTTAGAATGAAAACCTGCACCCACACAAGTGCTTTCCGGATAAGATTGGACATCCCTGCTCTACACACTTTTATAAGAGAATGAAGAGGCATGAATGATATATTATACCTATGGAGTAAACATTGTATATACTCAGAATGTGAGAAAAGGAGTCAAATATAAATACAGTGTAACAATTAAACAGATATGAATTTTATATGGCTGCGATTCAGACAGACCTGTACACTGGTTTACTTGTCTCTGTTGTTGTGTAAAGCAGTGCAGGAATAAAGTGAGGCATCTTGAAGATCTTGAAACATTTGGCAACGCAACCAGTCCAGTCCTTCCTACTTGGCAGAGTTCTGGCTATTTGTATAATGGCCCCCTCTCAGTTTCCTCTCAGGAATGTGCAGTGGGCAAAGAGCAGACCTCTGAGCTACAAAAAACGAAATCTACTGCTGGCACCCTTTCCAGAGGTAACCGGTTTATTTGTTAGTCAGTCTAAGTACCTATTTTATGTGATTCCAGGAAACTTCCATGGTTTGCTCTAAGTTGGTTGCTCTATCTCGGGCATGTCTGAGTGGCTGATGCTTTGATGTGACATTGTCTCGGTAGGACAAAAGAAGGCATGGTACAGCCAAGTCTGAGATCAGGCAACATTACTGAACTTTCATGCATCACGAATAGACCTACTGAGGAAAACAGAGGACCTGAGGTTGAAAGGTTAAATGAAAATAACATCCTAGTTTTTAAAAAAGTATTTTTCACATCCTTTGATTACCTTTAATTACACTGATATTTACTGAACCTGGTTACACAACCTGGTGTTTGGTAAATATTTTGACTCAGATCAGTTCCACCAGAATCTTTCCATCACAAGTTCTCATGCAATGAAGAGTCATGTCAGTGCTCATAGCCGTTGTGTCTTTTGAGAAAACGCCTGTAATAAAGACTAAAATATGCCTGGTAAGAAATAGCCTCAGGGATCTATTCATGGCAACTTCACACATGAACATGCAGCCACATGCATGTCCAGCACTCCCTAAAGCAATGTTGTTGAGTTGTGTAATTTGTCTCTGGTAGCTTTGTTTGTGGGCAGCAGAAGTGTGAAATGACGTGTAGAACATGCTTGACCTTTCACCCTGTAGGATACAAGGCTTGGATTCTCTGTCACTGTTTTTGAAAAAGTAATTAGCAGACTGATGGACAAATTGATCTTCCTGCACCTGATGATCATCTGAACAACCTGAATTGCAAGAATTTTCTAAGTATAGTTCAATATGCACCTCAAATTTTTCACAAATTTCTATTTCCTTCAAGACCCAGTGACTTCACATGGTGTGCGACCATCCTGTTAGGCTGAAAGCCAGAGCCTGGCAAATGCATGTGGATGGCTCAGTGCATGAGAATAAACTCTCCCAGTGTATAATATCTGGCCAGACCATTTGGCCAGACAAGGTGATGGATGAACCAAGCTAAACAAATGTGTTAGGTCCCCTTGGTTTTCAATTTCTAGTATGATAAGACTCACAGATCCACCACATGACGTCATGCTTCTATGACATAATAGTTGTATCACATAAGTCTTCTGGAAATAAGTATGACTAACTCTGATGAATGTTGCAGATGGGCAACACACACAGCCGAATACCTGCTTCCTGTAAATCCTTGGCGAGTGATCCAGGGCCGATGCCTGTTCCTGTACAGTTTATCCCAAAGCAATGCGAGGGAAATAAGTAAACTGTCCTTGGTGGTAAATGGGGCGATGAAGGGAGCTGGCAGCTCTGAGTTAGAGGAATGAGGCTGGGGGATGCTGCTGATTAACGGAGGCTTTGCTCACTCAGAGCTGGAACTCATCACCAGTTGAGGGACAGTCTGAGTAGACGTTCTTCCAAGAGACCCTAAGAAAGATCCCCTTCGCTTATAGCCGACCCTGGAACTGAATCACAGGCCAGGGTCTTGTCTTGGTGCCTGGAGCTGAAATATTCCCTTCTCCATATTTCATTACTGCTGATCTGAAATGACTGAAGTTATGTGATCATTGAAAATATGGTTGGCTTAGCAAGAACAGATCACTGAAGTGATAGATGATGCAGAACGTTTAAAATTTGTTTTTTGGCTGATTTTGTGTTTCATGTTTTTGCAGTTAGGATATCTAATGCAAAATAGTTTTTCATACAGACTCAGTTTCCTACTTTAGATATCTTGTTTCTGTTTTAAGAGCTTGCTTCAGACTAGTGTGAAGTACATTAAACAGCCTCTAGGTTTACATCATGTACACGGAATGGGCCCAAAACCCTCAGTGTATAAGGAAACAAAGCTGATCCAATGAAATACACTTTTTACATCTCATTAAAAAGTAGAAAGACAGACACATGCGGCAGAATGTAAGCCCTGGTTTTGGAAGTTACATAAAGAACAGTGCTTATGTAGCCCAGACTGAGGTCAAGTACACAGCAAATCTTTCACGCTGTTCGACCCACAGTACAGAATAAAAATGTCATTGTAAATAAATGTTCTGCAGCAAAAAAAGAGTGCTCCCTTGTCTGGGCCTGTCTGATTTATATATGGGCTTAGAGATGACTACACTGATTCACGGCCTTAATGGTCCTGCAGGGACGTGCAACCATCTACGCCTTTTTGTTCATCAGGAAACACTTGTAGTGCTTGTGTATCCACCATGCAAACCACTGGCCTCGTGATAGCACAGTTGGACTCCGAGTCCCTTTTCAGCTGCACTCAGAGCAGGGACTGTAGTAAAAAGGAAAGTCATGAGAATAAAAGTATGTAAAGACATCCTTGTGGAACAGGCCCATGTCAAATTGTGCCTTAAACTGCAAGCGTGTGCTATTACTTCAGTCCATTTGAATATTCAAAATCTGCTTGTGTGGGCGTCCAGGACATTCAGATAAGTGGCTTTCGACAATATTCAGAGCTAGAGAATTTTGAGAAAAAAATGTAGAGAAAACAGAACAAGGTCAAGCTGGTATGCAGTTATCCTTGTGGGTGAGTATCGGTGCCAAAACCCGGCTGTTCCCGAAGGCCATGAATGAGCCTTGCATTAGGCTCTCTTCCTTTTTCCAGCTGCAGCTGCTACAGATTTTATTCTATAATCCAACTGTCTCACACTTATCCAGACTCTTAGATACTGCATGGTTTGTCTTACACATTAATGCTTACAGAAACCCTACAAAAATACACACACAGAGTCACTAAAATCCAATACAGTTTTTTCAGTTAATCACCTTTTTTTACTGTGAGGAATTTCGGTGGGAATTGTGTATTCCTTAGTGACTCCACCCCCATCCACAAAGCACAAGAATTCACTGAAAGGCTCCATGAGTTTGAAAATGATGTAAATCATATGCTAGGGCCGTCACAGTCACCAGATCTCAACCCAGTGGCACACCTATGGGAAATTTTGGACTGTGCTCTTCAATTTCCACAATGATAACCATCATTTTTCGTTTGTCTAAGAGACTTTATGTTGTTTTTGTCACCTGTCTGTATGCGGTTATATTTTTTATAGAGAAACATTTAATATGTATGATGCTTTGGTAATACTTTATGCAGTAAATTATAGTATTGTGGTCTTAAATTTGTGGTCACCCATAAATATACTGTGCTATATTTGTGCTTTTGCATGTCAAACAATTTTCATATGGAGAAACTGTACAGCTGAACAGTATTCTGACTAGGAAGTGCAGGACTTTGCTCTCAAACAGCATCAATTCTTTGTTTCATGGATTCTACAAGATGTTGGAAACATTTGTGAGTCTGGTCCATGTCAACATTATGCATCACACAGTTCCATGCAAATACATGCTGATTTTTCAGACACTGTGATCTAGAGCGACTTACATTTTATCTCATTTATACAACTGAGCAGGTGAGGGTTAAGGGCCTTGCTCAAGGGCCCAGCAGTGGCAGCTTGATGGTGCTGGGATTTGAACTCACAACCATGCAACACCTTAACCACTGGGCTACCACATATTTGATACTCTATCACATTTCAAAGGAGAGCATCATATATTAATCTACTGGGAAGGCCACTGAAGAACACTGAACTTATTGTTCATTAAACCAGTTTGAGACAACATTTCCTTTCTGACATGCTGCATTTTCATGCTGGATGTAGCAATTAGAAGACGGTAAATTGTGGTCATGAAGGGAAGCACATGGTCAGCAACAATAATAAAATTGGCTGTGGCATTCAAGTGAGGATTGATTGGTATTAACAGGCCCAAAGTGTGCCAAGAAATCATTTCCCACATGATTAAACCACCTCCACCAGACTGGACTGTTGACACAAGGCAGGTTGTGCTCATGGATTTATGGTGTTAGCTTCAAATTCTGACTCTACCATCTGTGTGCCTCAGCAGAAATTGAGATTCATAGTCCAGGCTGCATTTTCCAGTCTTCAACTGTCCAGTTTTGGTGAGTCTGCGCCCACTGCAGCCTCAGCTTTCTGTTCTTGGCTGACAGAAGTGGATGTAGTTTTCTGCTGTTGTAGCCCAACTGCCTCAAGGTTCGACATGTTTTGCATTCTGACATACTTTTTCTGTAGCCTTTTTACTGTCAACTTGACCAGTTCTGGCCATTCTCCATTGATCTCTCTCATCGACAGTGCATTTCAGTTTGCAGAACTGCCACTCACTGGATGCTTTTACTTTATTGCACTTTTCTGAGTACACACTAGAGACTGTTATGTGTAAAAATCTCAGGAGATCAGCAATTATAGAAATATTCAAACCAGCCCGTCTGGCACTGATAATCATGCCACGGGTCAAAAATCACTGAGATTTTTCCCCCATTCCAATGGTAGAACATTTTCCAAAGCTGATGGCCCGTATCGGCATAATTTTATGCACTGCACTGCTGTCACATGATCGGCTGATTAGACAATTGCACGAATGTGTAAGTATACAGGTGTCCCTAATAAAAAACGTGCATAAAAAATGTAGAGTATATTCAGGGATGTACAGAATTCACAATATCAAGTTTAAACTGAAAATTCTTGTTTTTTACTCCACACATTTCAGCCACTACTGTTTTACATGAGAATAAAATATTCTTGCTAACACACACATTTTTTAGAAAGAAAATGAGACCACAAAAGAATATCTGTATATGGATTGATAGTTTATAGAATTGTTTCGTACAAATTCAAATTGTACCAGTCAGGAGGACTTTAATGAAAAACAACAACATTTACCAAAGCTCAACATCTGGCTGCCAAATGCACGGCGGGTCCCCTGCTGTGGCATGTCCAGGTGGAGATCCACAGACGCAGGCAGTGTGTGGTTAGCACAATGGCACACACACTACGCTTTTTTGATGAGGTGGTATAATTGTGGCAAGAGTTTATAGAAATGTCTAGGAGGTGACATAGCGTAGATGGAGTATTTTTCGGTTTCAAAGTCTTAACTTTAACCAATACGAGTGCATTCTTTCTCCAAATCTCACCTAATGAAATTCATGAGTGCTGTTGATGCAGGGACAGTGCCAGCAATGATAGAGATAGTGAACTGGAGCTAAATTACAGAGTGAGGAAAGTGAAAGCAGTTGCAGACGGACCAGCAGCAGTAGGTTAGGTACCACACCTTCTGGAAACTGCTGATGCCAGACAACTGATTTTCCATCTGGGCTAAATTCCAGTATCCCACTCCCTGCCTCAATGAAAGAATGAAAGAGAATAAGATCAAGCCTTTAATGAAAGAGATACTTTACCTAGAATTCCGTCAATTTTTTGGACTAAACCGAATGTCCTTAAGTCAGGTCATTTGGCATGTTTTCAAATTGTTTGGATGTGAATCAGTCTCTGAATGAAAATCACCTGGATTAAGAGTCATTTAGATGGTTCTATGTTTTTATAGAAAAAACTGAGCAAAAAAAAGCACAAACATCTCTGTGAAGGAGCTCAATTATCAGCTTTGTGTTCTCAGAGTTGGCTTTTTATAATCAGTGTTGTCTCAATGATTGTTTACTGCAAGACATACAGTATACACTAGTTTCCTAAATGTACACAATTCCATCTATTGCCTTCCTACCATCACAAAATTTGTAGTGTGAAGGATACACACTCAGAGACATGTTAATGGTGCCCAGAGCCATATTAGGAGCCACTGCTTGTTGTTGTTATAGTGAACAGAAGACGTCATATTTCCTAGACAATATATCACCTACCCAGTATAATGATGATAGGAGCACATGCTCTGATTTAAGAACATAAAAGGCAGTCAGCGTGAAGCTACATATGAAGACATGGCTCTCACAGACTCAGTGGAGGAAGTGAAAAAACAAACAGCCATGTTTCTGCATAATGTATGAACAGCACACACTGGTACCTTGTTAGGGATTTTGCAATGGAACTAATTCTTAAGCATCTGTTTGTTTTTTCAGGAATTCCACTTCAAAAATACCACAGCTGCAGACAGATGTTTCAATTTCCACAAAGCTCATCCTTATTATTAGATGCAAAACAATGTCTCCCAGTCATATTTACTTACAAGTGGTTACATCATGCTCAAGCCCCACATCAAATCCATATGACATAGCAATGCTGCTCTACTCCTCCCTCTCTCTCTGGATTTCAGTTTCCATTCTTTCTCCCTCTCTCTGTCTCTTCTCTCTCGCTTTCTTAAAAGCTAATTAGTGATGATTGCTTGGGAAATACACTGAATGCCCATGTCAGTCACATCACTCTGTTGCACGCAACTTACTGCTCATGGGCAAATGATTTTGAGCAAATCTTGAAAATCTGTAAGCTCTTTAGACTATGAAAGCAATTGTGATTTCATGAAGATCAGTGAAGATCAATGGCGATGATATTCTTCTGCATAGAATCTTTCTAGCAATTAAACTCTCAAATTTTCATATTTTCACCTCTATATATGATTTTCTCCTGCAATTTGTAATATAGGGGGACACAGTGGCTTAGTGGTTAGCACGTTTGCCTCACACTTCCAGGATTGGGAGTTCGATTCCCGCCTCTGCCGTGTGTGTGGAGTTTGCATGTTCTCCCCGTACCTCGGGGGTTTCCTCCCCCGGTCCAAAGACATGCATGGTAGGTTGATTGGCATCTCTAAATTGTCTGTAGTGTGTGAATGAGAGTGTGTGTGTGCCCTGCGATGGGTTGGCACTCCGTCCAGGGTGTATCCTGCCTTGATGCCCTACGACGCCTGAGATAGGCACAGGCTCCCCGTGACCCGAGAATAGTTCGGATAAGCGGTAGACAATGAATGAATGAATTTGTAATATATTCTAAATAACAAATTCAATCAAAGTTGTTAACATAACTGATGATAATCAGATAATATTTTGCATAATAATCATTTTATATCAGTGCTCCGGAATGCTCAGAGGTTTATACTGACCCTTTTTACTATTTTTTTTTTTTTTTTTTTTTACTTTTTACTAGACTGGCCTATCTATCTATCTATCTATCTATCTATCTATCTATCTATCTATCTATCTATCTATCTATCTATCTATCTATCTATCTATCTATCTATTCATTCATTCATTTATTTATTTTCTTAAACTTTTCTATGAATATATCAACCCTAGGTAAAAACAGAATAGAATGTTTCATAGAAAAACTTCAAATTCTTTAATCCCTTTGTATCTCCTTTCATATGAGCCATTAAATATCATTGTAGGGAGTGAGATTAAAGAACATGGGCACCTCAAAACAGACACAAATTCCATTTTTTGGCTTCTGGTAGAAAGAGTTAATAGTTTCTATAGCAACTTTCTCAAGGTCTTGAATGGTGAACGTTCCACATAAATGGATTAAAAATCATGTGTGACATGAAATTTGCTGGAGTGTGTTGACGTTTTATGTGAGGAGATGTTTAAGAAGCATTTATGAAATGAGCCTTCAGTGTTAACACAGAGGTGAAGCTGTTCTGTTTTCCAGCATGGGAATGGAGGACGTACATGCTGACAAGCTTAAACATAACAATAAATGGATAAAAACTAAATAGTGTTGCACATATCTATATCCTTTCTTTGCAGAAAAAGCTAAAATTTACAGCTTTACAGATGAATTACACCTGGACATTCACAACATTAAATGTAACTATATATGGATTAAAAAAAAGTACATTACATTCTAATGGAATTAACGTGTTGTATAGTTTGATTTTTTCACGTTTTTACATTTACATTTCCGGCATTTTGCAGACGCCCTTAACCAGAGTGACTTACATTTTTATTTCATTTTATGCAACTGAGGAAAAGGGCCTCAGGGGCCCAGCAGTGGCAACTTAGTGGACCTGAGAATTGAACTCACAATCTTCCAATGAGTGGTC
Source organism: Hemibagrus guttatus (assembly GCA_033459395.1). Classification (NCBI taxonomy): domain Eukaryota; kingdom Metazoa; phylum Chordata; class Actinopteri; order Siluriformes; family Bagridae; genus Hemibagrus; species Hemibagrus guttatus. The sequence goes on from JAUCMX010000008.1 coordinate 19,161,777, forward strand.
CAAAGCCTTGACCACTAATCTACCACATCCCCCATTTTTATTTATGCTAGTTAACTACAAACTAGTTTAATATCGTTTTAGCATCAGCATATCAGAAATAATGACTACAAAAGCAACAGAAATAAAAACGAAATCCTGACTGACAATAAATTCTCAATCGTAAATTCAAATACGAACTTTAACTTAAACAAATTTGCTTCTTTGGAGGTTTATTTTACTGATACTTTCTGAGGGATTGCCATGTTCCTTAAGGCAACGCTTTGCGATTGTTAAACATCAGCATGGTGCTGCTGCCACTTGGCTATAAAAGTGAAGGAAAGGGTGAGAAGTGTGGCGCCCCTCTCCGATTTCTAAACAGAGTTCCAGATGCAGCCTGCAGTAGTCACTAACCCTGAAGAAAAAATGAATTCAGCTCTAATTGTTAGACAGGGTTTACAACACAGAAAAACAACAACAAAAAACATCATTCTTGTGCACATTTTATAACCCGGACGACGTGAAATTATTTATTTCTTTTAAATTGAATCCACTGAATAAGGACGATCACATTTTCTTTTATTTGGAATGACACTATTTATATGCAAGACGACACATCTTTGGAAAAATGGACAAGCAGGCTGTGGAAATACTTTTCTGAGGCCTGTATTTTCACAGAACCAGGTGTCTGAAAGTTTTTCATCCCAGATTAAGAGAATCAGCACTGAAGTCTGGTACAGATGACTTGCCATCCTCGCTCTGACCATAAACAGAGTTTTGACAAGCACGCTTAAAGAAAAAAAAAAATCACTGGCATTTTGTGGCATAAATTACTGTCCAGAGTTCACTTTCAGAGGTTACCTACTCATTAAGGACCCTAAACCAGAGGCCTTTTAGTTTGTCGACCAAATTACAGTTCCTGCAGACGTGCTGTTCAGCAGTATGCACTGCTCGAGGGAAGCAACATTCCACAAGTCCAGTTTCCCTGACTCTGAGTTACACCTCCATTACACCCGCAATCGACAAGGTCAAAGTGGCTAAAGTTTCACTTTTTTATCCCGAAACGAATATGTAGAGTTAGGTGATAACATCGCAGATGACGTTTATACTATGGCCGCGTTTGTTTACTCGGATTGTGCCGAAATGTTGACAGCGTATCTAAAATCTTCTTCTTCTTCTTCTTCTTCTTTCGGCTTTTCCCTTCAGGGGTCGCCACAGCGAATCATCTCTCTCCACCTATCCCTATCTTCTGCATCCTCAACACTTGACAGTGTATCTAAAATAACATCAAATAAATGCCTTTGAGAAATGAGGCATGAATAAAAGCAAGTAGATTTATTTAAAGTTATATTTCCTCCTCATTATAAACTTACTTTCTGTAAACTTTCTGTATTCAGGCTCTCAGACTGCCATGTGCTGTAACTGTATCAGCAGTTAGCATGTGGTATTCCTTTCTGTTAATGATGATGTGTTTCTGCATTTGCTGTTGTGTTTTTACTTTTTTGTCATGTTTTCTCATGCACCGCTGATGTTTTTTTTTCTCTATTGCTTGCTGCCTTCTATTTTTATTTCTGCCATTGTGTTTTTTGCTGCGCTTGCGTTTTCTGATTTGTTGTTGTTCTGATTTTTAGTGTTTTTACATTTTTTGTGTTTTCTGATTTGTTGTTGAGTTTTTCTGATTTGTTGTGTTTTCTGATTTGTTGTTGTTCTGATTTGTTGTGTTTTCTAATTGGCTGTTGTGTTTTCTAATCTGTTGTGTTGTTCTGATTTGTTGTTGTGTTTTCTGATTTGTTTTTGTTCTGATTTTTTTTGTTTTTAGTTTTTTTGTGTTTTCTGATTTGTTGTTGTGTTTTCTAATCTGTTGTGTTGTTCTGATTTATTGTGTTTTCTGATTTATTGTGTTTTCTGATTTGTTGTTGTGTTTTTCTGATTTGTTGTTGTGTTTTTCTGATTTGTTGTGTTTTTATGATTTTGTGTGTTTTCTGATTTGTTGTTGTGTTTTCTAATCTGTTGTGTTGTTCTGATTTATTGTGTTTTCTGATTTATTGTGTTTTCTGATTTGTTGTTGTGTTTTTCTGATTTGTTGTTGTGTTTTTCTGATTTGTTGTGTTTTCTGATTTTGTGTGTTTTCTGATTTGCTGTTGTGTTTTCTAATCTGTTGTGTTGTTCTGATTTATTGTGTTTTCTGATTTGTTGTGTTTTTCTAATTTGCTGTTGTATTTTCTACAGCGGCTGAGAAGTGCAAAATAAAATAACAAATCAAACAACACAATAACAAATCCAAAACAAAATAACAAATCCAGAAACACAATAACAATTTAGACAAACCGGTAAAGGTAGGTATAGTTTGCAAACGGAATTCTTAGCACTGATTGGAAGAGACAACTCTCACTTAAGATATACAGGAAGTACCGCTGGCTGATGCACATGTGTATGAACTCAGCTCTGCTCTTATAACGCTCCTTACATTGTTTAATCTGAAATAGTTTGGGCTTCAAAACATATCTGTGTTCTTTAGTTGTGTTTTTAGACATCACAAACTAATCCTTAATCCATAATACGCTATCAGTATATCCAAAACACGGCATATGAACGTCCTTTCTCAAACTAACGAATGAATTTCATTTTCTTATTAAGATAAATATATATAAGTTGCACTATCAAAAATTATTTAAAGTGAATGCAGAACTCCACACATAGAGAAGACAATAAGAAACATAAGAAATAAAGTTAGATACACAATTTCCTACTTCTTGTATACCTTGAGTGATAGACGTCTCGTCCGATCAGCGGTAAAAATTCCATTCGCAAAACTATACCTACCTTTTCCAGGCTGTCTGAATTGTCGTCATGGTTTTAGCCTTTTTATTTTTTTTCTGATTTGCTATTTTGTTTTACACTTCTCGGCCTGATTTGCTGTTTTCTTGTCAATTAACTTTTCTGGCATTAGTTTTGCTTAGAACAAATAGTTCTGATTTGTTGCACATCTGATCTGCTGTAAGCTGTAAAAGCTGTAAGCTTTGGTATTTGGTTTGTTTATGTGTTTTGCACTTGCAAGCCACAGTACAGTTATCTGCTCTTAAACTAAACAAATCACTTAAAGACTGCTAATGTGAATACATAAAACAAATTCGAGTCTTTCCATTATACACGTCTTTACCTGCTGTGTTTCCTTACAGTGATTTTTATTCATTTTATTATTTCCTTTCCTCACTGCTGTTACCGTGTTTAGTAGTTGGATCATGGAAGACAGAGACGACAGGTCACAGCTTGTGTGCCGCTTCCCAGATGGTGTTCCTACAGTATGTCATGCGTAATGAAAGCTCCCTAATGTTCTGTTGATGTAAAAAGTGGCTGACATGCAAAAATAGCCACACTGCTGTACAGAAGCACAAGAATCCTGGAATACTCCTGACCTGCTAGTGGCTACGGAGAGACTTTCCGAGGTTAGCGGATGGTCAGATGTTGTCATGCACTTCATGGTCTACATTATATGGAGCACACAGGCTAAAGTCTTTCCTGGCACTGGAGCAGCATGTCTATTCGCAGACTTTTTTACAACTGCTTAGTGAAATGAGAGCACTCTCTCCTGAGATGCCAGAGCACACTACAGACTGCCGACCAGCACGGCCTGAGGCCTAGACGTCCTGGCCTGCCACCAGCTCCCCACCTCACTGAGGAAATGGCTTTAACCACATTGGCTGGGCAAACATGATTTAACCTGATTGTATAACAACATCTGTAATCAGCAGAGAAAAATAAATCGAATTTCCATCTGTATGTATACGGACAATAAGCAGAATACAAGACAAGATTTCAACTGTTGAACTGTTTTTGCATTTTGTTGTTCAGGAACTTTTTCTTTAACCAAAAAGTAACTCTGTGAATAAAAATCACACGGTTGTAAAACAGCAGACATGGGATAAGGAGCCACGTGCAAAAGTTTTAAGAAAAACATGCAGACAAACACATTCCAAAACACATTTTTAAGCAAGACCCAAAATCAGGCAGTGGTACAATATCAATAATAAAATCAAGGCCAGAGTGTAATCCAAAGAATAAATTCCAAATGTAGGAAGAGTCAAAACATATAAAGGCAAATAGAAGAACATAGCCTAGAAGAACTTGCTGAAACACAAGCAACTGGTCATGTGAGGGTCTGCATGAACAGATTCGCCTTGGTAAAGCAGTGTAATAACTGATAACCAGAGAACTGGCATTGCAGCCATAGAGCCCTGTGTCTTTGAGACTCAGATAGGTTGCCAGTGGATCAATACTGATATTTATTCTGTTCGGCACTATTTTGTGTATCTGTCCTGTATTGTTTTGTATTGTCTGTTTAAACTGTCTTTTGTCTTGCACTGTCTGCACTAGGTTGCACAGGTTTGCACTAGTTGGCTAGGACAACTTTAAGTCCTTACCTCTGTGTTGTTTTATGTAGCACCATGGTCCTGGAGAAACATTGTTTCATTTCATGTGTATCACAAGATATCATGCACACACACACACACACACACACACACACACACACACACACACAGCTAGAGGCTATCTGCAGCCGAAAATCCAACTACCAGCATGATTTTTTGGTGTGGCGTGTGAAGAACCCCCCCCCAAAAAAAAAAAAAAAAAAAAAAAGTGAAGTGTAAATGAAGAGAACATATGTAACCCTGTACGGCTGGTAACTCAAGCTGAGGATCGATCCCTGGACCATGAAGCTGTGAAACATTACCTGCTGTGCCATCATGCCACCCACTCTCAAAAGAGATATATAGAGGCATAAAGCTTCACATTTTGTACATTTTAGAGTGGGCTGCCACTGATGCCAAATAAAGATTTAATAGAGGTTATCCTTGAAATGGCTGAACACTGACATGACCACCCAGTCGTAAGATGTTTCTTTTCACTTTCTTTTTATGTATAACTGCGAAAAGATTTTACTTGCAGCACTATAGAAAAGTATGTCATTAAATGTAAGTAAAATGTAAGGGGAAGTAAGTAATTAAATGTGCAAAACAGGCAGCAACCACATCCATTATAAGTGCGCTGTAAAAAGAAGAATTACGTCATGTTATGAAAAAGGACAGACTTCAAGTTAATCCCTATAATATGTAATCCTGTATTTAACCTCAGAGCATGTGTGTAGATGAAGAGTGTGTGTGTAATCATGTAAATATAGTTTACTTCATAAAGTTTTGTATGCGTTGTATCATTGTATTTATACATATTCCTGACCCCTCCCACAACATTTCAGACTTGAAACTGAATATTTGGCAATATTTATAATCAATATCATGAACCCACAATGTTTCCACATATCAAAAGAAACGCTTATTAGTCCTCAAAGCCTCATATGTACCATAGTATTGCTTTATTACAGGCAGCTGCTAAGCTATGAATATTCAGCCATCTCCTAAATGGTTAGAGAACTAAACTATTAGATGACATTCAATTCCAGTTCTTTCATGGACTGCTTGAAGTCAACAGAACCGTGATTGGAGAACGTAATAAGAGTAGTACACAGTGCTTTTTTTGCCTGATCACTGCTAAGGGATTTTAGTGAATTTAGACACAACAATCTGAGCGCACACTGAGAATCCTGAGTTTCATTTGTCCACTTGTTTGATGTTAATGCTTTGTTCTAACTTAGAAAATGCTTCAATGGGAATAAATAGCCGTGCTAAATGAATTGCATTAGTCTCAGACTTTCATCATAAATTTATCTCCGTTGTGCATAATTATATTTGTGCAAAATAACAGTTTGCTCTTATACATGCTTTGGAAGAAAGTATTTGAATGTAGATTCGTGCAGCTTCAGTGACAGACGTTTTTAAATCACGATTATGGTGGATATTTTTCAGTACGCTCTGATGACACATCTGTAACATGTCATCAACAGGAAGCACAGCTTAGAAGAATATAAGATACATGAGATCATCGGGTTTTTTTTTTTTCACCAAAACAAACTTTTATGATATTATCCATGATATAATGGATTCATTAACACGATATAATCCATCATAAAGCCCATGTTGTGAATCATGATTTATTTCACATCTTGAGTTATTTCACATTTTACATCAGATCTCCCCAATATTTCAAGCTTATCTAAAGATCTGGGGATGATTATCTTGTTTTAGAGATATTCTACAGTATGCAAAACTGGGTGTCAGACTTCATATATTTTCTGAACAAGATCTCATTATTGCATGTATAATGTATAATGTTTAGCGGAGTTTACATTCAAATGTATAGCTTTAAGAGGTATTCAATTCCAAAAAAATAGAATTCTCCTTATGAGAAACATGCAACCCTGAGTACACTGTAAAAAAAAAAATACAACTAAGCAATAGTTTGCCAAGTGTAAAGATATCTCTTGTTATAATATATTTGTGGCAAAAATTTATTCTGACATGTTTTCCTTCATTGGGTGGAACTGGGGTGAATTCTTGATTACGTCTGGAATTAATCGTGACATCTTGAGTTCTATGAACAAAGATTAGTCTGTTGTGAGGATAGATTTGTTGTGTGCATGTTTTTTTGAACAAGAACAGACACAGCTGTAGCCTACAGAATCCAACAGCATTGGCCAGTTGATTTATTTTCTCATTTATCGGTCAGTTAATTGTGTAGTATTAGTCGTTCTTGAAAATAAACATAGAAATGTAAACTTTTTGGCCATTAGATCTGCCAGCTAATTCTTCTCTTTTCAGTTTTAAGGGTAACAAGACCTAACCTAGACTACTCACACCAAAAAGCAAGATGCTAGCATGCAAATTTAATTCAATGCAATTTATTTGTCTAAAAAAGTGCTTTAGAAATGTGTAGAAACATAGAGAAAAAATGATAAAGTTTAAAGTTAAGTTACAATTTTATCCCTATTTTATCCCTAATGCACAAGCCTGAGGCGATGTTGGCAAGGAAAAACTCCCTGAGATTATATGAGCAAGAAACCTTGAGAGGAACCAGGCTCAGAAGGAAACCCATCCTCATTTAGGTGACACTGGCCGGTAAATAACGTAACTGTTGATAATGTCCTTTCCACAACAGTAACCAAGATTCTGAGTTCATTATTGACTTAGCACTAATTCCTTCCTGCTGAAAGCTGGCTGATGCAATGGCAGTTCAGAGACAGTGTGATAGTCTCCAAGTGGTTCTATCCACAGCAGTCCCCTGGTCATAGGCTGTCCACGCAGATCTATCCACAGCAGCAGTGAGCACCACCAAGCGACGAGACTCCAACAAGGGGTAGAGCGTCTGGATCAATCAGGCAGTTCCAGTAAGAAGAAATGGTCACCCTGGAAACTCAGAACACTGGGAGCTCTGGAGTGGGATGTATAGCTTGACAGAGAAAGACAGAGAAAGAGAGAAAGATATTAGGTATGCTTTTGATCATGTGATATTTAAAGACAATCTAGATTATGTGCAAAGTGCAGGCAGGGACTCCAGCAAGACTAGCTATGACAGCATAACTAAAAGGGAGAGGCAGAAGGTGACAGACATGACAGACATGAACTAGCTAGCTACCATTCTTGCTTAACTTATAGAAAGACTCTATTAGAAGAATCTGATTACTGAATGATGTCATGTGCAATTACAAAAGTGTTTATCAACTGCTCAGCATATACAGTGGTGTGAAAAGGTGTTGGCCTCACTTTTCTTCAGTTAAGGTGAGTGTTCATGACTCTACCATAAGAAAGAGACTGGGCAAAAATGGTTTGCATGGCAGAGTTCCAAGACGAAAACCACTGCTGAGCAAAAAGAACATAAAGGCTCGTCTCAGTTTTCCCAGAAAACATCTTGATGATCCCCAAGACTTTTGGGAAAATACTCTGTGGACTGACGAGACAAAAATTGAACTTTTTGGAAGGTCTGTGTCCCATTACGTCTGGCGTAAAAGAAACACCGCATTTCAGAAAAAGAACATCATACCAACAGTAAAATATGGTGGTGGTAGTGTGATGGTCTGGGACTATTTTGCTGCTTCAGGACCTGGAAGACTTGCTGTGATAAATGGAACCATGAATTCTGCCGTCTACCAAAAAATCCTGAAGGAGAATGTCCGGCCATCTGTTTGTGACCTCAAACTGAAGCGAACTTGGGTTCTGCAGCAGGACAATGATCCAAAACACACCAGCAAGTCCACCTCTGAATGGCTGAAGAAAAACAAAATGAAGACTTTGGAGTGGCCTAGTCAAAGTCCTGACCTCAATCCCATTGAGATGCTGTGGCATGACCTTAAAAAAGTGGTTCATGCTCGAAAACCCTCCAATGTGGCTGAATTACAACAATTCTGCAAAGATGAGTGGGCCAAAAATTCCTCCACAGCGCTGTAACAGATTCACTGCAAGTTATGGAAAACGCTTGATTGCAGTTGTTGCTGCTAAGGGTGGACCAACCAGTTATTAGGCTTAGGGAACAAATACTTTTTCACACAGGGCCATGTAGTTTTGGATTTTGTTTTCCCTTAATAATAAAAACCTTCACTTAAAAACTGCATGATGTGTTTACTTGTGTTATCTTTGACTAATATTTAAATGTGTTTGATTATCTGAAACATTAAAGTGTGACAAACATGCAAAAAAATAAGAAATCAGGAAGGGGGCCAACACTTTTTCACACAACTGTATAACCAATTTAGTCTTTTGGGGCAGTTCTATCTGTTATTTCTATTATCTACTTTAAGTTCCTCATGCAAAGCAATACGCAATATCCTTATTTATCTATATAATTTTGTTGGATTTATAACATGTTATTCATGCATTGATATTTTTGTAAACTTTTACAGAACAAAAATCTTTTTTTTTAAACGGTTGTTGAATTGTACCTATTGTTTCTCTATGCAAACAATATTCTAAAAAATCTGACTATCGTTCTGAATATCGCTGGAAAATTGGTTAGAAATAAAAAACACACACTTTTTTGCTAATAACATTGCTTTTCTGTTCAGAACAGGACACAAATTTCCTAAGTATCTGGTTACAATAGACCTTTTCACTTGGCAAAATATAATTATGTTTATTAACTGAACAAGCAGTTTAAAGCTGAATTTTAGCTATCTGTTATCTATCTGATAAATAACATTCTGAAGTAATTAGTTGTTATTAGTTATTATATTGGAACATGTTGTGCTATGGCTGTGCAGTACCCGGTCAGTCTAGACACGGTGTCAGATACCTTGGATTATTCTAGTTGCCTTTTGTAAGTCTGCCAAAGTATATGAATTGTGCACTTTCCATGCAATTTGATTTCTTTCATCTCCACTCTGCTTTCCAGGTAGCTCACTTGAGAGGGTAGATACCACTATGGTGCAATTCATTTTCCTTTTCCTTCACAGAGAGTAACAGTATTAAGTGTAGTAGGAAAAAGTAATACATATGTTTTTAATCAGTGCATCTAATACTATATGGTGGATTGAGTATAAACTTAGGAGAATAAAGAATGAAATGTGTGATTATTGTCCAACTATTACTATAATAAGATGCAGTTAATATCCGACAAGATGAATGAATGCCAGATGACTAAAAATCTCCAGCACTGTGATATACATTATCTGGCTAACTGGAATTTCCTTTTCACTTTACTGAATGTGAATGTGTGTTTTTATGTGAATTCTCTACAGTAAAAATCTGTTCATCTTGTACGTTTGGTATATTGTTGCAGTTATTGTCTTACAGTAAATTGGAATTTATGAAGAGAAAATTGAGTTAATGAGCAGGTCTAAAACTATTCACAGTATCCTGGAGTCAGGCCATCACAACCCCCCTATTTGACGCTGTAGGGAAGCTTATTCTTTAATGTTCACTTAATTGACAATATAGAAAGGCACATGATCCTGAGAGCACAGTTAATTGAGCATGTGACCTTTAACAGGAAAAATGAACCACAGGCTGGCTCAGCTAATCAGGACAATATTGTCGATGCCTGAAAGTGCAGCTGATTTACTGCATAATCTGTAGAAATTAAAGTTTGTTGCTTTCTGCTCTTTACAGGGTAATGACTGTTTCCAGATGCACTATAGCGGTTAAATGGGAGCCTCATTATCTTAGTATCTGCATGAGGTCATATAATCGGGCAAATAATGCTATCTGTGTGGTATTTGCAATAGCTTTTCTTACAACTTGCTCATTTTTCTATAAATAATACCATTTTATAGTTTGTTTCATTTCTCATTTCTATAATTAACGTGATAGTACAATAGATGGATCATCCAGCTTTCTTGTAATAATATTGTTCGGGTTTTTTTTCAGCTATCTATGATTAAGTGATTTAGTATGGGATCAGTGGTTCCCTTTGTGATGAACATCTGTCAATTTGTTCAGATTATAGACATCAGATTATTTGCCTTTTAAACGTTTTAAAGTGGATTATTTTGGTCTATTTAGGATCAAGAACAATAGGAATAATGGTTGTAAGGAAAATACATAGAGGAAGCATGGCTGTGACTGATTTCTTTCTAGCTCAGACTGTAGATTCTTGCAGCCTCATTGATGGCTGTGTGAAATCCTCCCTAGATATGATCATTTACAGCCCACTTTGCTAACACTTCAGCATCTAACACATCATCATCAGTGATCAAGAAAGTTCATGTGAAATACAGTTGTGTAAAAAAAAGTGAACAATTTTTTTAATTTATTATCCCCTGAAAAATAAATGCCTTTGGTGGAGCAACTAAAAGGTTGTCTAAGCAGACATTGTCCAAAGTATGACTGACACAAAAGACGCATGACAAAAAGTGTACATTTAGTTATTTCCATTTCCATTGTCTGTACCGCTTATCCGATCTATTCTCGGTCACGGGGAGCCTGTGCCTATCTCAGGCGTCATCGGGCATCAAGGCAGGATACAACCTGGACAGAGTGCCAACCCATCGCAGGGCACACACACAAACACTCATTCACTCAAGCAATCACACACTACAGGCAATTTAGAGACTCCAATCAGCCTAGAAGCATGTCTTTGGACTGTGGGAGGAAACCGGAGCACCCGGAGGAAACCCACCAAGCACGGAGAGAACATGCAAACTCCACATACTATCAATGAGACCACATGATGTAAAGCATATATATCTAAAAGTTTTACTGATAAAAATATCAGATATTATATTTTAACCATCTAACCTAATATCATGACTGGCTATTACTGGTTAAAGCCATAGCAAACAAAGTGACACTAAATACACTGTGTGGCATTCAGTGCTGTAACAGTTGCAGATTATTAGTAATGCAAGACAGGAACATTGACTGTTCTTAGCTAATCAAACAACATTGGCATAAACACATACTGTACATAATGGAGGTAGCACTTTTGTAATCATTGACAAAGACTCTTATTTACAGTAATTGAATTCCCATGAGCAATTCGATTCTGTGCACTGTTCACCAATTTGGATAATTTGACTGATTAAGGTCTCCTGGACATTAATAGTTTTAAATAAATGCATTGTAATTAAAAGTAACTTGATGATTAATGATTTAGTATGAAGTTCAGGTTATCTGAATTGCAATTAATTGTAAGGAAAGTGCACTAGATCATCACAACCTACTTTCCTAAACTATATAGTTTTTTCTTTTCTTTTTTCTGTTTGTGAGGCAGAACCTTTGTTCAAGAATGACCCTAAATAATAGTTACAGGCCCAGATAAATATACAGGTCTGCCTTGTTCTCTTTGGGATGATTAAGTCTGACATTATTGTGCTGAAAATATGTGGAATTTTATATTCTATTGCTAAACAACAAGAGTAATTATGTAGCAACAAGGGATGAATTGAAATGTAAATGTAAACGATTCCATGCCAAGACAAGAAATGAGCTTTGGAAAGAGTTCAACATTCTGCTCTTCTGACTCCTTCCAGTTGTTTGTAATGTCAGAAATTAAATTAGGTGAAGAGAAATCAGCTCTCTTAGGCACTGATAATCGTTTAGTGAACAGGTCCTTTAATAGTTTCACAACCTTTGTTATATTTTTAGCAAACTGGATATTTGTGCGTTCATTCGCACTGTTGAACATAATGCAAAATTCACTCTGAGCCCTGATTATGATTAATATAAATTCGGTCTCTCTGGCATATATACTGACTTTCCATCAGCATCTCAAAACTTCTGTGTCATATGTACCTCTATTAACAAGGTTTAAATTGCAAATATCTATTTCTATCCTCTCAGGCAGTAAATTGGCTAATATGGAAAATGTTGGACCTTGATTTTCCATGCTGTGTTGGTGGAGCCACTGTAGAGCAGAGCCGAATGCCGGGCATGGTCACAGTTCATCTGTTTCAGGAGGAGGAGTGTTGAAGCATGAGTGGTAAGTGGAAGCAGAAGGGCAGATAGGCCGAGGACGAGCAGCTGGGGGAAATGCAGAGATGGAAGAATTGCCACAAAGGTCCCAAAGAGTGAACCTGTGGCCTGCCATGAAGAATAGGAAACTGTATACAGTGATATCAATATTATAGAGTTTTATGCTGACTGTGCTGATCATGACATCAATCTCCACAAACTTGTTTGTATAACCATATATATTGTCATTTTTCCTAATTCATTCAGTAGAGGTGTAACACATTGACATCTATTTAGTGTATCAAATATATGTTTGAGTCTATGACTGGTTGCAACTAGATATGTGCGGTGAAATGTTTTTTAATCCCACACACAGAGTTGTTATTTTGGTTTGCATCTGGCTGAAATATTTTCTAATGAAATTAGTTGGTTTCCCAAAATACTGCATAACAAACTAGTAATGAAAAAACATGACCTTGACCTTGACCTTGAAATGACCTTGACCTTGAGTTACTAAGGATGAATGAGTAAATACTGTATCAAATTCAGTTTTTTTTTTCAAATTCAAATTGTCACATACTTATACAGTATGACATGTGAAATGCTTGTATGACTTTCTTCTAATCGGAGAGAGAAAAACAGAATTTAAACCCAGTTAAATAATACTTGCACATATAATTGTATTACAATACAGTTTCGAGGTAGAGCTGTAAGTACAGATATAGTAAAAAAGAGTAAAAATTTAAATCAAATAAAGTAAGATGTGAGCAATGAGTATGTGTATGTTATGTACAGCAGTAAATATGGTCTTTTTTTACCCTGTGAGGTCTGATTGCTCACTATCTATCACCTATCTATGATTAAGTGATTTAGTATGGGATCAGGGAACATCTGTCACTTTGTTCAGATTATCCACATCAGATTATTTTCCTTAAACAAATTTTTAAGGTGGATTATTTTGGTCTGTTGTAGGATCAAGAACAGAAACAATGGTTGTAAGGAAAATACATAGAATGGTATGGGTAAGCAATGCTGTGACTGATTTCTTTCTAGCTCAGATTCATGCAGTCTCATTGAGGGTCATGTGAAGTTCTCCCTAGATATGATCATTTACAGCCCACTTTGCTGACACTTCAGCATCTAACACATCATCAGCAGTGATCGAGAAGGTTCATGTGAAAAGCAGTTGTGTAAAAAAGTGAACAAAATGGTTTATTTCTTTATCCCTTGAAAAATAAATGCCTTCGGCGGAGCAACTAAAAGTTGGTTGTCTAAGCAGACATTGTCCAAAGTACGACTGTGAGATCTGATTGCTCACTCACACCTGCATGAAAGTAACATGACTTTCATCGGTCACATGTCTTTTTTGTCTTCTCCCAAGGGATCCCACGCCTGATCCCCACCTCTGTCCTCAGCAAGATGTCCTGTGACCCTTTCTGACTACCTTTCTAAAAAAACATGAAATAGTGCACCTCCTATTCTTATTTGTATTTGTGTCTGTTTAGAGCACATAATTGGTTCAGTCTGAATAATGTATTTGTATTTGGTTACGTCCTCTCCATTCAGCATAATTTAATACCTTTGATACACACTACACTCTTTGCAGATACCAAATACATGCCCTGATTCCCCTGCTCCGTCTTTAATGAGAATTAAGAAGCATGCTTTTCATAGCCTCATTATTCACCCTGCACCAATTTGAGTAAACACTGTTTAAAACCAGAGTAGTGAATTGCAAAGCCTCTCATGTTAGCAATATGAGTGCTTACTGGAAACTCATGGCAGCCTTCCCCTTATTGGCAGTCTGCATTCTTTGCCCTTTGACGCTGGCTAAGTAGCAAGGCCTGACATCATGCAGTGCATTTTCCACTAAGACTACTTCCTAATCATAGTGGCTGGGAAGTCAGCGCATGGACAAACGTTGGGTGGCGACTTAGGAAATAGCGATAAAGTTACATGAATGAGGTTTCTGTCTAGAAGCCAGATGCAAACACAAGGCAGCGGGTTGCTGAGCTGTACTGACTTGGTACAACATACAACAAGCAATAAACTTGATTAAAGCGGTTTTCCAGTGGATAGCAAAAGACTTCAATGAAAAAAATGTATGGAGAAAGAGAAAGATGAGGAGGGCAAGGACCACAATTAAATCTTAGGCACCTTATCATAGTGATTTATGCTAATGCAAGGCATCTGTGTAGCTCATGCTCCACATCATTAGATGATTACTGTTGATTATTAACTTTATCATGCCATAATACAAAGCCTGTTTCCATACAGTGCATTACAATGAGCTGTTTGTGTGTTTGTTACATTTTTTAGGTCAATTTTTGTATAGTAAATATCAAAAATGACAGAGAAGGAGTCAGAAAGAAAGCGGTAGGGAGTGCTGTTGATACCGAGACCTTAGAATTCCAGAGCATTTCCTTCTCAGCAGGTTTCCCCTGGAGGACTCCAAACTCGGCAAACAGGGCACTTTCATTCCCTTGTGATCTACTTTCACCCTGTCCAATAACAAACACCTCTTTTCTGTCCTCCAAACAGACATGCCAACAACAGCAAACATAAGCAGGAGAACCATGTGATACAATAATATAGCAATATTCAATATTCATCTCAAGAATGTACTATTTATAAAGGAGAAGGACCATAAGAGACACATAAAAGCTATCAGGCTTCGACTAAACAATCTCTAACTGTGTGGAGCAGCTCAGAGCAGCAAGTCCAAAAAGAAAAAAGTTAATATAATAAACACACACACAGATAGAAACCTCCAATGTCTAAACTGTGGACTTCCATCACCGCAAAATTCACTGTGTGTATGGACATGAGTCTGAGCGTGTCCTACATCATTAATGTCCTAAAACAAGACAAATAAAGGTCAGTGGAAATGGGTTTGATCAGAAAAGCTTTTTTGTCTAGATCCATGTAAAATACGTTTAAACTGGACGTGTGTAAGATAAAACGCACACATGCATGAAACACTGGTATTTTATGTATGTCCAGAAATCAAGCAGGAAAGCAAACATTTATCACTGTTAAAAGACAAGACCCACCACGATGGAATTTGCACATTCAAGTTGAAAGATCTACACATTGCCGTTACATAAGGCAGATGAAGCTATCATATCATAATGGTGAATCATGGAAAGACTGTTTTAGTGCCAGAAAATAAACATCAGATACCATGAGTCCCTAAAGGCTGTGGAATGTTTCACTTATTTGACCTCTGTCAGTTCCAAAAGCTCATTTTGCTGGTTAATAGTCAACATTTCCTAACAGTTTTCTTCAATAAATGTAGCTCATGCCTCTGCTACACAGTCTGCAGAAAAGTCAGCTAAAAAAAAAAAAAGCTCGGTCAAACAGAATTTTGAGTCTGACACTCCTGTGGCAGACCATGTTCGCCAGCTGGTAATTTATTTTCCAGCTTCCTTATTACTTGTCTAAACTGACCAATAAATGTTTGAGATTTTCTGGAAACTGTTTCCTTTCTACCAGCACCAACTGGCAAACATGGTCTACTTCAGGAGCGTCAAACTAAAACTCTGCCTGGGCCTATTAACATTTTTGTGTGCCCTTGATGGGCCATAATCCAGGCAATAATTTTTTAAAATACATATTTTCATATTATTATTTTATCAATCATCACCAATATTTTAGTTTCTAAAAATATATTAGTATTTTTCCAGGAAAACAACAGGCTAAGAGAAACTTTTCAGTTTTCCATATATCAATAACACATTAAGAAAGAGATTCATGAAGAACTCACAAATGATTATTTCTTCTCCCTTGTTTTTGCACTCCATCAACATTTTTCCATATTTGACACATTTTTGGCCTTTATCTGATGTTCACATGGTGGCTTAGTGGTTTGCCTCACACCACCAGATTTGGGGTTTGATTCTTGCCTCTTCTGTGTGTGTGTGGCGTCTGCATGTTCTCCCTGTGTGTTAGATGTTTTCTCCAGGTACTCTGGTTTTCTCCTCCAGTCCAAATCAGCTCTTTTTGAACAGTGGGGGAGAGCACACACTATTCATAGTGTGTGATGGATGGATGTGCAGTTGTGTGCCCTGCAATGGGTTGGCACCCTATCCAGTGTGTGCCCTGAGTGAATTGTACTATGGGATATTTCACTGCTATT
Source organism: Hemibagrus guttatus (assembly GCA_033459395.1). Taxonomy (NCBI): domain Eukaryota; kingdom Metazoa; phylum Chordata; class Actinopteri; order Siluriformes; family Bagridae; genus Hemibagrus; species Hemibagrus guttatus. Next base: position 19,178,166 of record JAUCMX010000008.1, read on the forward strand.
CTTTGCACCTATGCACATGCCAGAAGAAATAAGGCAGCGTACCATGTTTGTCCCGCAGGTCTCGAATTTTACACGTGTAGACTACCAGCTTGACCAGCTACCTTGGTTATGGCAGCGGGATTGAGCTGGATTTTTCAGCAGTGACTAAATAAAATTTTTTCTTAAATTTTTCTTTTTGATATTTATCCTTAATCAAATCAATCATGGGAAAGGAAGCTGTGTGTAGAGAGTAGTGGGTGATAATCTGAATTATACCATACTGAAGACATTTTTCATCACGTTCATAATGAATGATGAATAGAAATGTTAGATCCATTCACTAACCACAAACAAATCACGTCCTTAAATGAATAAAGCAATCATTCAGCTAGACTGTAATGCAGTCCATGAGCACTGCCAATGCTGATTGATAAGTACAACTAAGGAAAGTGTAGTGTAACTTTTCAGTCAGACATATTGCATATATATATTTTTTTAATTTAGCTTCTTAATATCTACAGACAGAACATTTCCACATAAATCACACACAGACACAAATCTCATGTTAGCAATGCTTGAAGTAAACACATGCATTGCATCATGTTAAAGTGGGAATGAAGACTGTGAGAATGTGAATGTGTAATTGACTACATCCTAGCTAAAAGTTTCTGATCTCCTCTGCTGACAGCACTAACTTACTGTATTATGAGCCAACTCTCACAGGATTAGTGCTAGTTTACTCTTTAGAGTCTAGATCAGCTCACTGCATGTCTGCTTTATGTACAGCTGTCCTTTAATGCACAGTGAGTACAATAGGACTCTTTGCTAATTTCCCCCGGCAGCAATATCCAGAGAGAGAAAATATAAATAGAATACAAAGAAATGTCCTCTGCTACCCAAGAGTAATTCTGAGTGATGGGTTTGAAGTCCCATTTCCTCTCAGCTAATATGTTTTATATTCCCTTCTCTTCAGTCGCAGGTTTTAGCTGCTGCCTCACCCTTTAGATGCTGCAGCTAAGGACATGGATTAAAAAAAGGCAAAAGGTAAGCCATTTTGGTCAACTGATTCAACTCCAGCAGGAAAAACCTAAAGGGTTTGGTTCAAAAGAACACTTAAGATTCTGTGGCCATTGCTTTCGTCTGTACCGCTGATACTTCATCTCAATGAAGGGCCTACATTCACAGTGCAATGATCCTGTTTGGGTTTCTAATGGGTACACATGAAGTTTGACCCCTCAGTCCACTCTCTTGTGGGGGCTGGGCATTCAATCATTGTACCTCTGACGAAATGAATGCAAATGAGTCCCTCCTGGGAAATTTAGCGTTGGCTAGGCTATCCATTGATATTTGTAACCCAATTAAATCTGACTACAAAGTGACTGAAAAAGAGAATGTAGTGACTGAAGGCTGAACAATGCTGTCCATTTGCATGAATGTTGTTTAAATCGTTGGAAGGAAATCAGAAACAGGTCCTTTAACACACACACACACACACACACACACACACACACACACACACACACACACACACATTCACACACACACACACACACACACACACACACACACACACACACACACACACACACAAAATGAGCTGAGAAAATTCATAGTATCCATGGCAATGAATCAACTTTTTGCCTACTTTACAAAATATGGTAATATATGTAAAATATCAATTTACATATATAAGAAAAAATGCAAATGTTATTCAAGGACTTTAATCAAAAACTGAATCTTTGAGTAAGGGAGGGTGACAGGGTGGGAGGACTTACAGGAAAATAAGTAATGAATGCAGTGGTGTGATGCAGTCTAGCATGTAGCATAGTTACTGTTACCACCCTGAAGTTGATTATTTCAACTAACAGCATTCCTTTTATACTATAACAATGTGCCAATAATTACACATCTGACATATAATCAGATTAATTCTTGTTAATTCCTGTTATGATTAACATTATAGCCATTATTTACTCAGCAGCCTCACTTTTTCCTCTGTTGAAACCACTAAGAAAAAAAACAGCTTGTAATGAAATCGGAAAGTCCTCTGTTTAGTAACAAGATGCTTGTTAATCTGTTTGTTATTAGAATTATATAGGCCGCTTACCATCCCTAATCCCTGTGAAGTAGCAGCTACTATAGAAATGATAACATATTAGAATGAGGGCATTAATATAAACCTGTGTTTCTTATATACATGCATCTCCTATCCACAGGTTTCTGGGAGGTGGGTGAAGACAGACCATTTAGAAGATGTGAGACATTAACTGGAGCTTAAGGTCAAACCTCAAATGCTGTAGCTGTGAGACTCTAACACTACCTTCCGAACCACCATCCCGCATCTTACTGCAATCTAAAAGTCTAACTGTAGGTTAAGGTGACATGTAGGTTATAGCTAGAAAAAAAGAAAGCCTTCTGGCTAGCCTTCTGGTTTCCACTTGAGCTCACTAATGATGGTGACCTCCAGGAATGTAAAGCAGCTGACCTTCTCCACAGCATCCCCTTTGATGTATGTGTGAAGGTGGGTCATCCCCTTTGCTTTCTGAGGTCACTGATTCACTTTCATTTTGATCACTTAATTTTGATGTCATTTAAAGACAGATTATTGTTGTTTGGAGACTGACCACCTCCTAACAAGCCATAAAAAAAGAAAAGAAACTGGTTAGTTTATTTTAATGGTTAGTTTAGTTTAATATCTGAGATATCTTGATATATTGAATAATTTCAAATAAAAGCAGTTTTGTCTTTAGTGAAATCCACTTGTTTACAGTTCTCCTATTTTGCACATTTTTCGGCGCTGTGTCCTCTACTGTTTTGTGTTATTTTTGCATTGTCTCTTTGCGCTGGTCTTTTTTCTTGCACTGATTGCACCAGGTAGCTAGGACAACTACTTTCTGTCTTAGCTCTGTGTTGTTGTTTTGTTTTGTAGCTATATGTTGTTATATTGTTTAATGTAGCACCAGGGTCCTGCCTGGAGAAACATTGTCTCATTTCACTATGTAGTGTTTTATCTACATCCGGTTAAAATGACAATAAAAGCTTCTTGAAAAGCCTCTTGGTGTGTGTGTGTGTGTGTGTGTGTGTGTGTGTGTGTGTGTGTGTGTGTGTGTGTGTGTGTGTGTGAGGTTCAGATTTGACCTCGTAAATGATAAAATATATATAGATAAAGTAACTATTCCAGTAATTATACTGATTTTTCTTATGACTATCAATGAATTAATATTACTGTAATAATGAACTAATAATAATAATAAGAGAATTTCACATATAATTATAATTTTAGATTGTTTGGCATCAAAATACTCCTCTGATTTATTGCTCCTCCTCTCAACGTTTCTTTTTTCCTCAGCTTCTGAATAGTTTTAAACTCAGTCATGTCTGTGAAGTGGCTTAAAACAATCTCTATTGTGATCAATTACATAAATATACAACACTATTTTAAGGAAGGAATAGAAGCCATGAACATCTCATCAGTTTCAACAAGTGGACTTTGTCTATGCTTACAGGATGTAGGGCACTCTGGGACTGCAGCTGTTCAGCACAAGACCAAAAGAACACTGTAGAGGGTAGAACTGACAGCTCAGAAGATAATTTTTATATTTGATCTATACACCACCTCACTAAACAGTCTGTCTCATAAAGGACACATACAGTGGTGTGAAAAACTGTTGGCCCCCTTCCTGATTTCTTATTTTTTTGCATGTTTGTCACACTTTAATGTTTCAGATAATCAAACACATTTAAATATTAGTCAAAGATAACACAAGTAAACACATCATGCAGTTTTTAAATGAAGGTTTTTATTATTAAGGGAAAACAAAATCCAAAACTACATGGCCCTGTGTGAAAAAGTGTTTTCCCCCCTGTTAAAACATAACATAACTGTGGTTTATCACACCTGAGTTCAATTTCTCTAGCCACACCCAGGCCTGATTACTGCCACACCTGTTCACAATCAAGAACTCACTTAAATAGGACCTGCCGGACAAAGTGAAGTAGACCAAAAGATCCTCAAAAGCTAGACATCATGCTGAGATCCAAAGAAATTCAAAAACAAATGAGAAAGACAGTAATTGAGATCTATCAGTCTGGAAAAAGGTTATAAAGCCATTTCTAAAGCTTTGGAACTGCCACAAACCACAGTGAGAGCCATTATCTACAAATGGAGAAAACATGGAACAGTGGAGAACCTTCCCAGGAGTGGCCGGCCGACCAAAATTACCCCAAGAGCACAGCGACAACTCATCCAGGAGGTCACAAAAGACCCCACAACAACAACCAAAGAACTGCAGGCCTCGCTTGCCTCAGTTAAGGTGAGTGTTCATGACTCTACCATAATAAAGAGACTGAGCAAAAATGGTTTGCATGGCAGAGTTCCAAGATGAAAACCGCTGCTGAGCAAAAAGAACATAAAGGCTCGTCTCAGTTTTCCCAGAAAACATCTTGATGATCCCCAAGACTTTTGGGAAAATACTCTGTGGACTGATGAGACAAAAATTGAACTTTTTGGAAGGTCTGTGTCCCATTAAGTCTGGCGTAAAAGTAACACCGCATTTCAGAAAAAGAACATCATACCAACAGTAAAATATGGTGGTGGTAGTGTGATGGTCTGGGGCTGTTTTGCTGATTCAGGACCTGGAAGACTTGCTGTGATAAATGAACCATGAATTCTGCTGTCTACCAAAAAATCCTGAAGGAGAATATCCGGCCATCCGTTTGTGACCTCAAGCTGAAGCAAACTTGGGTTCTGCAGCAGGACAATAATCCAAAACACACCAGCAAGTCCACCTCTGAATGGCTGAAGAAAAACAAAATGAAGACTTTGGAGTGGCCGAGTCAAAGTCCTGACCTCAATCCGATTGAGATGCTGTGGCATGACCTTAAAAAGGTGGTTCATGCTCGAAAACCCTCCAATGTGGCTGAATTACAACAATTCTGCAAAGATGAGTGGGCCAAAATTAATCCACAGCGCTGTAACAGACTCATTGCGAAAACACTTGATTGCAGTTGTTGCTGCTAAGGGTGGCCCAACCAGTTATTAGGCTTAGGGGGCAAACACTTTTTCACACAGGGCCATGTAGTTTTGGATTTTGTTTTCCCTTAATAATAAAAACCTTCATTTAAAAACTGCATGATGTGTTTACTTGTGTTATCTTTGACTAATATTTAAATGTGTTTGATTATCTGAAACATTAAAGTGTGACAAACATGCAAAAAAATAAGAAATCAGGAAGGGGGCCAACACTTTTTCACACCACTGTATGTTCATGGGTGCTTTTTGATTTCGATTGGTTTTAATGAGGATCTTTTTCTGAAAGGGAAACCCTCTGTTATAGGGTTGACATAGAACCACTAAGCAAAGGGAGTTATCAAAGTTTGTATATTTAGTAAAGACTTATAACTGTTAGCTTGTTTGTGTAGTCACTTGAATTAGATGAGTTCAATAAATTAGCAAAATATTGCATAATTATTGTATAATACATTCGCATAATACTAGTTTAATACATTTGCACTGAGGGTGTTCAAGGAATTTGTGTTAAAGTTTCTGGCATTTCTGGCCACACAATATTTCAGAACCCTTAGGGACAAAGTGAAGATTTAAAATTCCCATTTTTTTCTAAGACAATAAAACTCTTTCTACTTTCTTCTTTAAGCAATCTTATTCACTTGTATACAAAGCCATCAATACAATACATCCGTCTTTATTTTACAATTCTTTATTTGTAAAAATGCGCTAGTCAGGATCTCATTTTTAATGACCATGCTTGCTCATGCTGCTCTACAAGCCCAGTTCGACTGCCCTCAATGCCACCAGCATTGTGGATGACAACTCTGATGTTTCACCCTCCTGTCATCTTGTGGAAGGTACCAGAACATCCTTGCCACCACCACCACCACCTGGCTCCTTAACAGTTTCTTCCCTGAGGCAGCAGATTTCTCAACTCCTTGCTCTTACTTCTGCTACACTGATAGCAATATTTCTGCTATATTTATTGCAGCAACACTACTCAGTAGTTTACAGCACATTGTTGCAATAGCTTTCCCACACTAAACTGTTTTATTGTTACTGCATGTGTATCTGTTGTTCTGTGTATCAACTGTTCTATGTACTTATTGTCTCACACTTGTCTCCCACTGTTGTGGATACACACTTTATGTAGTCTTGTACTTCTATACTGTTATGTGTTGTACCACAGTCCTGGAGAAAGGACATTTCGTTCCAATGTATACTAACTATATGGAGGAAAGACAATAAAACCCCACATGACTTGATTTTACACATAAAACTCAGCAAGAGGAGTTCATTGCCAGCAGCACACAGTGACACACAACATAAACAAAATTAAATAGAGTGTTCCATGTCACCCTTGACTGCTTAATGCTAAGTAAGTTACAGTAGTTCATTATCGGCAACTGTATTCATATCATCAATCACCAAAATACATGCAATCTGTCTGAAAAAATTTGTATTAATGTGCCCCTAGCACTAACTATACTTATGTCTGAATTCTTTATAATGATTATTGCTGTACAATCTGTCTGTGGGAAATGAACATGCAAGTAAAGAATTTTATTCTATGCTGAACACAAGTCTTGGCTTGACAAAAAAACTATCTTGGGAGTTATATTTCATCCTCTCTTAGGCTTCCTGTTGTTTATCCACTTAAGTGCTTTTGATTTTGTTGTCTGTGTGAATATGCAGGAGTGGCCTTGTTGTCAGGCGAGGGTATTCTAAGGACTCTTTGTGTGTATTGTGTAGTGGCAGCCAAAACAATTCTCCTGATACTCAGTTTGTGTTGTTGCAGATGCTGCAATTTGTGTGAAACTGGACCAGATTAAAGCTTTGTTGCCGTAAATTATCATTCTGCAGCTACAAAATGTCTTCCACAGAAGTCTGCTGGTAGACAAAAGTACAGACATGTCCCTCAGCTCAATGAACAAACAACAATAAGCCATAACATACACACTGCTGAAGCGAATGCGACTGCAAAGACAACAGAGAATACTGTTAGGAATGTATGCTAATCTAACATCAACACACGTCCCAGTCTTCACCAGTGTGTTATGATATGGCTCTAATTACCCCCTTACAATTCACAATACATATAACTTGTATGATAACTGTGTCTAAACTTGTCTTATTATGTTTCCCATAAGAGGGGAGGTCCGTTAATCAGTGTGAATATGTCTTATTTCTCTATGTGTGTGTGTGTGTGTGTGTGTGTGTGTGTGTGTGTGTGTGTGCGTGCGTGCGTGCGTGTGTGGTATGTACAGGATGCAGAGAAGAAGTCAAGTACAAGTGTATGTGTTAAAGGAAAGGAAATGTCAAAGCTGGTATGGTAAATATGCTAAGTCCGTCACATTGTATTAGTTTGACTGAGGCTTGTGGACTGTAATGAGTAAAGGCTTGTGCACTATAATGACATTAAATCATTGCAGTGAATATGCAGAGAAGTACTTTTATCTGTATATGTGAAAGACAAGTTGTCTATTTAAGATGGATATAGTTGACCAGTTTAATCTTTTTAATACTGTAATGATACGCCTGAGGCGGAAGAGCTAGGATCCATCAGCAGAGTTTATTAACAAAATCCAAAATTCGACAGGCAGGCAATCGGAAACAGGGACAGTCAAACGATAGTCAAAACCGGAAATTAAACCAAAAACACAAAACCAAACTCATAAAATCCAAAAGACAAGGCAATAGTCAAACACGGCAAATAGAGAACAACCAAGTGATCTAAAGTGGCTCGGTATGTTGCAGGTGAATGATACTTCACGTTACAACGTCGGTTGGGGTGAAGGCAATGAAATTTCTCCACCAGGGAGGGGTCCAAGATGTCATTGGCATTGACCCACGAGCACTCCTCTGGGCTGTGTCCCTCCCAATCCACCAGGTACCGTAGGCGGTTCCTGTGGCACCAGGAGTTCAGGAGGGTATTAACTCGGTAGGCCCGGGCCCCGTTGATATCGAGCGGAGGTGGTGGCTCGCTGCACGTGGGGAGGTTGTTGTGCCAGGGGTGTGCTGGCTTGAGCAGAGACACATGAAAGCTGGGGGAGATGCGGTACGATGATGGGAGTAGAAGGCGATACATGACCAGATTGATCTGACGGATGATGCGGAAGGGGCCGATGAAGCGTGGGCTGAGTTTGCGACATGGTAGTCTTAGTCTCAAATTTTGCGTGGACAGTCAGACCTGCTGACCCACCTGGAACCTGGACTGTGGGCACCTGTGGTGGTCCACCTTGATCCTCTGCCACTGTATGGCCCACTGCAGATGGACATGGGCACTCTCCCAGACCTCCTGGCTGTGATGGGCCCAAACATCCACAGCAGGCATGTCAGAAGGTTCGCCTGACCATGAAAACAGGGGCGGCTGGTAGTCCAGGATGCACTGGATTGGAGTGGGTCCTGTCGATAAATGCGTGAGTGAGTTCTGGGCATACTCACTGTCCTCAGGGATACCATAGGTGTGGAAAACTTGCTTAAATAGGGCTGTGGCAGTTTCCATAGCTGTGGGCAGACCCTTCAGTGGCACCAGCCAGCAGGCTTTAGAGAACCAGTCAATCTCCACCAAGATCATGCTATAACCCCCCGAGTCTGGGAGGTCAATGATGAAGTCGACTGCCATGTGTGATGAGGGCCACCGGGGAATGGGCAGCAGTTCCAGCAGGCCTGTAGGGAGTTGACAGCTCATCCGGGACTTTGCGCAGGTGGCACATGACTCCACATACTCCTCCACATCCTGGGACAGAGAGGGCCACCAGAACCTGTTACATATCAGGGTTGTGGTATGGCGGATGCCCGGGTGGCCCGAACTGGGTGCCTCATACACCCACCGCAATACTCGAGGGTGCAGCGGGGTCAGTTTCAGTGAGAAGTAAGCAGATGGATAGACCTTCCCAGGATTCCTGCGGTGTTGTGACAGCACGGCCTCTATCCTGCAGCTGGAGGCATCCACCTTGACGATGAATGGGAGGTCGGGGTCCGGGTGTCTCAGAATCGGCACTGTGGTGAAGCTCCTTTTCAGCTGCGCGAAGGCTGCACGGGCCTGCTCCATCCAGTGTAGCCATCTGAGTCTGCCCCGCAGGAGAGAGGTTAACAGATTGGCTATACCGCTATAGTTGCGAATGAGCAGACAAGTTTGTGAACCCCAGGAATCACTGCAACTCCTTGATGGTGGTTGGTTCAGGCCAGTCCGTATATTCAAATAACTTCTGAATGAAACCAGAGAAGTAGGAAAAGGAGGCTTTAACCTGTGGGTCATGATACCAGACGGTGGATGCCCAGTCCAGGGCCCTCCCTGTGAGCAGCGATAGAAGGAAGGCGCACTTGCTGGTCTCCTCGCAAAGTTATCGCATTGGCACAGGAAGCCATGGCAGCGGTCTGCGGAGCCATCGAATTTCCCAGGGAGAGCCATGCGTACAAACTCACGGGGTGTGGGTGCGGCGGCGGCCGGGGGGTTACCTGAGCAGGCGGTGGTCGCTGGAGTTGCTCGTTGGTGGTTTGAAAGGCCACGAATTGCTCCTGGTAAGTGCAGATGATGGCTCCCTGGCGAACCACCACCACCTGAAAATGTGCGTGCTCCACTGGATCCATTTCTGGCGAAGTCAAAACCGGAAAATCAATGAATTAAGCAAACTAAACCAAAAACACAAAACCAAACTCGTAAGATCCAAAAGACAAGGCAATAGTCAAACAGAGAACAAGCAAGCGATGCAAAACGGCTCGGTATGTTGCAGATGAACAATACTTCGCGTTACAACATAGCGTGCACGTCGCTTAAATGTCCGAAAACCCGGAAGCGTTCCTTCGTGAGTGCCGCTAGAACTCGGGCGAGGCCTCCCTCTGGCGGCCTGATGCCAGTGGTGATGTTACAAATGAGTTTGATGAGCCATTTTGTGCAATGTAGTGAATTTATAGTTAACCATAAAAACCTTTTTACCTCTACATGGGTTGCTTCTTGATCACCAGAATGTAACACAGGTCTACTCTCTGAAGACTCAGGACTCATAAAAAATGGCTAGCTCAGACATCTCATTTAAAAGAAAACACAGTTGAGAAGAGTATGTTGGCCTTAGCCACTCAATTCATTTCCAGAGATTTTGCACTTCTGAACTGAAGACATGCCGACTCTATGAACATACCTTTTTTCATTCTGTCTCCATTAGTGGTTTGGATCTGATAAACTGCCTGCAGTTCTGCTGGTTACTGTAATAAATACTCTGCTTAGCCCATGTGGATCTGAACTGTTAGTCCTGTCAAACATCTGATCAGCCTCCACTTTCCCTGAAGGTACAAAGATCTATTTCACTTCTAGTGATTATTAGCGGCTGGGACAATCTGCAGTTCAATGCAAAGGCATTTGTGTTGTGTGTTTGGAGAGAGTTTAATGGAACTGGACCCAAATTTCTGAACAGTGCTAGAGAACCATGGGATAAGAAGTACAAATGTCTCCTTGCGGCTAGAGAGGGATAAGGTTGCCAATTCTCTTTGGATCGTTTAAACTCTTGAGGGAAAGTGGGAAGGGTTTTTCTTCCAGTCAGCGGAAGAAAACTGATGATATGGTAAAGAGGGATGAGGAAAGATGGATGTGATCTATTATATATTGCATGTTTTCCCAGAACTATATTATGCTAAGCAAGAATGTGTTGTAATTTCTAAATCACATGCAACATTAACGAGCAGCTGATTTATTGTGTTTTGCCTTCAGAGTCTCAAGATAGTTGTTTTATTGAGCACATTGCTTCAGTAGGTGTGCATATGTTAGTTATGGGTTTTATGGGTTTGTAATAAATAGCTTCCACTAGAATCATCTTTCTTGCTCATGTCTTATACCCAGACATTTGCAGTGCCAATTTCAAGTTTTTCTGGGACCAATATGTAGATTATAGTATGAGTAGCATTTTCAGAATATATCATTTGTCCATTGATGCAAAATTAATGGTTATGTACAATACAATGACATCACTCCTATAGTTTTATCATCTTTATAGTGCTATTATTCTTTATAGTGACCTTGATTTGTTCAAAACCTACATCGCATTAAATAATGGACCTCTCAGTGATTGATCAACTATTGCAGTTGAGATGGAAATTAGGATGAGAAGGCCTTTTGCAAGGGTAGAAGCTGCAGATCTGTGTTACTTACACGCTCATGCCCTGATCTACTGATTATATCTCATATACATGCAACATTTTAAGATGAGTGAAGCCTGAAATCTACGATTGTTTATTCATTCATTCATTGTCTACCGCTTATCCGATCTACACTCGGGTCACGGGGGAGCCTGTGCCTATCTCAGGCGTCATTGGGCATCAAGGCAGGATACACCCTGGACGGAGTGCCAACCCATCGCAGGGCACACACACACTCTCATTCACTCACACAATCACACACTACGGACAATTTAGAGATGCCAATCAACCTACAATGCATGTCTTTGGACTGGGGGAGGAAACCGGAGTACCCGGAGGAAACCCCCGAGGCACGGGGAGAACATGCAAACTCCACACACACATGGCGGAGGCGGGAATCGAACCCCCAACCCTGGAGGTGTGAGGCAAACGTGCTAACCACTAAGCCTACGATTGTTTAGTCCGTTATAATTGAGTGCAACATTTCATTCCCCATGATTTCTGAGATTTTTTTGGCCTCTATCCAAATGTGCCTATAGTTTAATCACCAAATAAATAAATCAAATACCAAGAGGGACAGCATGTTGACACAGCAGGTAGCGCTGATGCCTCACAACTGTCCAGGGTATCCGGTTTGTTTGTAAGCATGTGTTATTGTTTGTGTGGTATTTTGCATGTTCTCTCTGTGGCCATGTGGGTTTCCCTTATTTTCTCCCAACTAGATGGATTGGTGACTTTAAATCGTGTGTGAATGAATAATTTGTGTACATGATATCTTGCCATGGACTTGCATCCCATTTATGGTGTACCTCTGGGATAGGCTCCAGATTCACACAATCCTGACAAGGATAAACTTGGTAATAAAGATGAAACATTGAATGAATGGATGAAATTCCAAGAGGATTAAAAAAGAAATGTGTTTATAAGTGTGTCTAAAGAACTCTTAAAACAAATTTTAGTACTAACCTCATAATGATGTTAATGAAATGAGGGTTCTGTTAGAAATCATTCACAAAGCAATTTCAAGCTCTGAGAGAACTCAAAAAATCTCTGAAAATCTTCCAGTTACCTAAACACTAGGCAGCATGCCTATATCCTACATTTAGAAATAATACGTTCCATCGAGCACTCCAGTAGGCTTTTCGGATTGTTTATTTATTTACTTCTAAGGGTATACAAACTTTTGCACTCAACTATGCACGTCAATGCAGCATGATCATAAATGCACGTATTGTGCGTGCAGTCTTAATTTGCATGGATGGCAGAGCTGAGCACGCAGAGGAGGAGTTCCCCCAGCCTCCTAAACCCTCCCGGTGACTCGAAGCTGAGAAGGAGCAGGAGAGGGAGCAGAGCGCCATTCAAACTCCACACCACAGCAAGGAAGCAGCAACGGCGCCTCCGCCACGCACATCAGCACCATGAGGCGTGAACGGGCGCGTACACAAAGACATCCCGCTTCACCGAGCGCTTATCCGCGTCACACGCACGCCTAGTGGATGACAAGCACGTCGCGTTCAACACGTGTTTTTTTTTTTTAAATATATATATATATTATTTCTATCTAAAACTTTGTTCAGACTTTACGTGCGGTAACTATGACGCGCGGTATTTAGATCACGGTGAAGTACGTTTTCCTTTCAGTTTAAGCACTGAACTACAGACTCTGGACAGCGTCTGCGATATTTTCGCTTCAGGCTTTGTTTTTTTTTTTTTTTTTTTTTTGGAGTTTAAAAAACCCCTTTATATTAAATTGAAGGTAAAACATGGACCGCATGTGGATTTTGCTCGTCATGTCAGTCGGCATCTCGTTCGCGCACATGTGTGACGGCTGGAGGGTTTGCGCAGGTGGCCGGGAGCGGAGAGACGCACCCGCCGTCTCCACACACGCCGTTTTCGAGCAGCTGCGAGAAAGGAGCTTGAGCCGAGCTCCTTTAGGTCCGGGGTCCATCAGGTACCACACACTCGACTCGGAGAAAAGTCTGCGATCAGAAACCGACACCGGGTCGGTGTCTCACGCTTCGTTACAAGAGGAAGACACCGGAGACGCCCGGGAGAAAACCGGGAGAATCCCGAGACAAGCTGGAAAGAACGTCGCTTCTCACAGAGCGCGGAGCATCAGCAAAGCCAACACACCTGAGCGCGCAGACAGCAAACCTGCTCATCCAAAGCGCCTGGTTGGGTAAGATTCAGTCCGAGAACGCTTTTATACACGCAGCAGAGTTCTGCAGGTTCTGTCCTGTACAGAACAATAAAAGTCCCACTACACTTAGACCCTACAACAGAGTGTTTACCTTTCAGAAATCCATGCATGCACAATCTATACTCATTTCCCATCCAAAGAACCCTTGAAGAACACTTTATTCAATGAGTGTTGGAACCTTTGGGTGATCAAACTGAAAATAGGGACTGGTGTTAGGGAAAAGCTTCCATGCTGAACCCCTTTAGAAAGCTAGAATTATCATCCATCCAAAGAACTTCTGTAGAACCATTTATTCAGAGAGTGCAGGAACCTTTGGATGATCTTATTGAAATTAGGGTTCAGTTATGGGTTTCAAGGTTTCTGGAGGTACTTTCAAAGGTTCCACCTCTGAAACAGCCTCTGAAAATGCTGTAGTTAATTAAACACCATGTGCATTTTTTTTCTGTTTGCTTTGTGTCCCTTTTTTAAGTCATCTCTTGTTAGAACCCTACTATAGAGGATTTCCCTTTTAGAAAACATTTCCCATCCAAAGAAATCTCGAGGAGACCTTTATTGTAAGAGTGCATGAAACTTTGGGAGAGTTTATTGAAACTATGGCTCTTTTAGAACCAATTCATGTTTCACAGATTCCTGGAAGCATGTTCAAGGATTCCACCACTAAGACAACCCAAAGAACCCCTTACAGATGTTCTGTTTCAGTTCAACACTAATAGCTTTTTTGGTCTCTGTTTTTAAGGGTTCATAGAACACTTGAATGTTGAATGAATGTATGAAGAACACTACAACAGAGTATTTCCCTTTCAGGGAAGGTTCCATGTTGAACCCCCTTAAGAAAGCTAGAAGCACTGACCATCCGAAGAACCCTTGAAGAACCGTTTTTGTAAGAGTGAATAGTCTAAGAGCTATTCTTACACTGTTGGCGTTCTTTCAGATGTTGTAGGTGCAAATTCAGTGGTGTAAGAGAGAATTCAGCACTTAGTTTAGTGTTCGTTTAAACACTTAGGGGTTAATTCAATTCTCTAGGTGTTACCTCAGTCATGTTTAGATACAGAAGTACTTTCATCTATAAATGGCTATAAACTGTGAGAATGAATGGCATGAATGAGATTCTCATCAGAAGATTAGCAATAGCTATATAAGTACTTAAACCTATCAATGCTGATAAATGTCTATAAATCCCTCTCACAGCAAATCCCTGTTGTTCGATTCAACACCAAATCCTTATTATCAACTTATTACAGTGCTCACAGTGTCCAACTTGACTTATATAAACACTGTAAGCGTTAATTCAACAACGGGGATTATGCTGTGCAGAGACGAGGAACGACAAGAATGTGATTCTCACCACAGCAGTAGTACAGAATGGTTCTGAATGGAGTCTGGTGTATTATCAAATCCCCAAATGCATGAACTTACATTCCCTTGATGGATTTACTGGTCTTTTCAGTAAAACACAGGTGCTAGAAAATGTGTACCTAAAACTAATCTCTTGTTACTTACTGTAGGCTGTTAGCCATCTGCACATGACATTACATGCTAAGTGGACATTGGGTGATGTATGAGCAGTCTGATAAAGCAGCCATCTAATGAACTCCTGAAGAATAGAATAGTGAGTAGTGGTGAAAGAATGTCTACACTGGGCCATGAATCATTTTAGGTAGATGTTAGAGGGGTAAACTTAGTGGACCTGAGGAATGTCTGAGTGGGTCAGTTCGTGCTGTTCACTTGAGGTCCTCCTCCTGTTGGGATTTGCTCTATTACAAGACATCTCTTTTCATGGTAATTGCTGACAAATGAGTATAGTCATATTCTTCTTCTTCTTCTTCTAAGTTTTTATTATTATTATTATTATTATTATTATTATTATTATTATTATTATTATTATTATTATTATTATTATTATCATTATTATTATTATTATTATTACTTCAGAGGCTGTTTTCCTTTTTCAGATCTCAAGCTGTTCTTGGCCAAAATGAGAACAAGCATAATCATCCGAGCTTGTTCCTGTTTTAAGCTGCTGTCTGTAATCATTATTAAATCTGGTAATAAGTATAAATATACATTTTTGTTTGATACAAACACAGTGGCAGCTACTGCTGGTGTCATTTGATGTTAACATTCTGGTATTTCTTCCACGTGTCTATTATTTTGGGAGAAATCTGACTCATATTGAAGCCCTTGTGCCTGGTTGTAGAGTATTCCTGGTGAAGTGTGTGCACATGTGCATGTAGGTATGTGTTTGTGTGTGTGTGTGTGTGTGTGTGTGTGTTACAGTCAATGCACAGGTCGTATAGCCGTCCTACATGTGGTTCTCCCTTAGAGCCCTGGCACCTTTGTTGTAGATGCAGCTTGTGATCAGAAACACCTGTTTCTTTCACGGCCATCCCTCAGTGATGAAAAGATTTTTTTTCTTTCTTTTTTTACATTTTTTTTTAAAAACATTAAACAGACCTAACATTAGATTGCATGGAAGTCTTATCTCCATTTTTCATCTCTTTTATCAAAGCCTTCAGATTTTGACTCTATGTACTTTGTTGCACAAATAAAGCATTGTACGTTGGAGAAGTGACAGAAACATAGGAATTATGGTGTTCTTTATAAATACAGCTTTTGTACCAAAGTCACATTCTCTGCGTGCTATATCAGGACTTGGCATGAACGCTAAAGGGCATCATATATATTATATGTCTAATTTCTATGAGCCCATTTATGAAAACTAGCACTTGTTAGTGTATTTGGGCCTCTGATGTATGTTTGAAGGTTGTGGTTAAAAATAGACTTGTTCAACCCTTTCAACTTTCTACTGTATTGTAGTGTCACAAGCAAAGAATAAAACACAAAACAATGTGCTGTTATAGGAAAATAATGTGGACATGTCTTGTGTGGTGTTGTGATTTAGCCCAACATAATAGTTCTTGTAACCACAGGAAGTTGATTATTTTTCAATAGCAGCATGTCCCGTAGTGTTTTATTTCCCATATATGACAGCAATATTCCAACATTTTTCATGAAACATTCTATAAACTTCTCTGGAATTAGTTTCTGTTATCACATTGTACAGTAATAGCTATACACAGCCACTCCCTCACCAGCCTCTTTTTTTTTTTCTGAAAAAACAAAACAAAAACGCAGCGTTTCATGTTACCAAAAAACTGCAAAGCCGTCCTTCCTGGCATTACTGTGTTGGAACTTAAAGTTACAGCTAGAGCTCTGTAACAAACCACTGACACAGGAGACTTCATCCAAAATGGTAATTAAATGCCCCCCCCACCAAAAAACCCCCAAAACATCAGTTTATGTGGGATGTCTAGCATATGTATGTAATTACTATTGGATGTATTAAATCAGTTTCAATAGAGCTGCTGTTTTAATAATTAATACTTTCTGACCAATCAGAGCGGAGCTTTCAGCAGGGCTGAGATGTGAAAGTTAAATAACATTGTAAAGAATATCCGACACTTCATCTGTGTTTAAGCTAAGAAATCTATCTAATAATGAATGGGTCTGTCTCATGAGCTCATATGTAAAACTGTGAATGGTTAGGGTTATGGTGATGGGTGTGGTCCAGGGATATGGCTTTTCTCACACATTTTGGCAGAATCCATATGACTTTTGTGTGACATCATGTTGGAGTAGTATTATAACTATGCAGCACACTTCAACTCCCAATGCCTTTGGTTTTCTCGTGTTCAATATCATGTTCATTTAAGCTTTATGTTTGGTGTCAGTTAACTGCTGATCCCGTCATCCCACTCATCACTCAGTGTGATGAAAATGCCTCACACACTGATGTCATCTTTACATTGATATCGTCACTGTCATGTCTCAGTTTTCATCTGCACAAAGACAAGACGACTTTGCGCTTGTTTAAAGCCTGCCATTGATACTTTATCCAGGGAACAAATTGTCTGTTTCGCAAAATAACACTAAACGTCTGTTCAAAGATTTTTTCCCCCCTGAGCATTACAGTTCCCTTGTGTAATTACAAGATTAAATTTCATCCTGTGGTATGAAAAAAATAAGGAGGCTGTAATAAAACCAATGTCAAATATGATTGCTTAATTTTATTAACCCTTTGCCTTTCCTTATTTAATAATCATCATATTATTCATCTTCAGTAACTAGTGTGAGCATGTGAATAGCATGAGCATACTGTCAAGCTATTCACTGTTTCTGACTCATTCTTGTTAGTTGGTATGATATATGTTATTGCTTAATAAGCCATGATGTTATTTCTGTCTGTCTCCAGAACCACATAAACCATTACCTGTAGGTCAAATGTGTATAATAAACTTTCATAGTCATATGAAAAAGGGGGCCATAGCAATGGACAGAACCCAGCAAAAATGTCAAAAAAGAATAATTCATAATCAATGTCAAAAGAGTCAAAAGTCAGGGGTCCAATAAACAGAGTGAAGATGGAAACAAGAAGATATAAAAATAAGATGCAGGTACACAAGATACACAAAGATGCAGAAAGACAAAAAGACACAGTGATAGACACAATGATAGAAAAAGGCATAAATAGACAAACTAATTGGAGTAACACAGAATAGGTGAACACGATCATGTAACAAATAAATGACAGGATATAAGTGCTGAGAATACTAGAACTAAAAAACAAACAAAAAACATGAGCATGTTGAATTCATTGCCACAAGAATGGTGAAGTAAAGAGAGGGAAGCAGTGGCATAGTGACATACAGGGGGCATTCTTTTCTATTTTAATATAGCAAGTTTCATTCTAAATTGTAATATTGACAACAACTTGAATGAAATGTAGACTTTGACATATTGATATGAGTTTCTTTGTATTGATTCATCCCCCTTATGATACATTTGGATCAAATTCAGAGTGGTGTCTAAACACGCTTCAGTGTTCACTGCAGGACCTAAACATTGTGCAGAATCATGGATATTAAATACTCAAGATTCAAGATATAACATTTACTTTCTTTGTATTAAATATTCCAAAATTCTAAAAATCACAGATCCATTTAATAAGGTATATTGAATAGTTTTGTCTGTTAATTGTGAGAAACTGAATGAACCTCACATTATAGTAGTGCTCATGTCTTTCTAACATTATACCAGGACTGGACGTAATATTGATTGTTCTATGTTTGAGAGGAAAGCTAACATTGCAGTGAAACTTCACAGTATCTCTGTAAGCACTGGCTGATTTTCATACCCTGTGGTTGCTATCTTCTGCCAAAATTTTAGATACCTTCAGTATTTATTTTCACACTGATCCCAGTGTATAAGAGGCAGTGTGGAACCACAGTGTTGGCTAGAGTAACAGAACCAGCTTGAACATGTTACTGAATCACACACAATTTAAGTGTAATTATTTGACATATTTCTGTAATGGCTTTTGCCACATTAGAGCGATAGTGGCTTGCTTAATGAAAATCTCTGAACATGAAAGCCTTTGCATGGGTCTTGAATTAGCATTACATCCATGGCAAGAGCTCTGTGTGTGCTTTTTTTTTTAGTTTATCTGAAGTGGAGCATGCTGCTAACACACTGCATGGTGCTAATAGAGATGGTGTTTTTGCTTCTGCAGGCCACATGTGTGTGGGGGTCAGCAGTGCTGTTCAGGATGGGCTGTTGCACCTGGAACAAACCGCTGCATCAAACGTAAGTCAAACCCACTTTTTCATGATCTGCCCTGTAGCAGCACATGCCAACATGAGAGATACTCACACTCCTTCATGGCCTACACTGTAAACACAAACCAACCCAGCACAAGCCAGTGTGGTGTGAATGTTCCACTGAATCTCTCTGACTTGTGCAGAATCTTTTCAGGTTTTCTATATACAGAAAGTAATCATATGTTTGTGACTAATAATTTACACACAAGGGGGCAGACAAAGCAGCAAAGTGTGGAGAAAATTCTCTTGGAACAAAAGGTAGTTCACTGAATGGGAAAGGACATGAGATTAGAAAGATCTTTGCTCCTGGTGGTGATTACCTTTGTTTTGAGAAGTCTTTATCTATGCAAATTTTGACCCGTGATTTTACAATCTTTGCTCCTATGAGCCAGTACAAAACAAGAAGGCAGGAATTTTGGTGCCAAGTATATCCAAAAAAACAAAAATCAAAGCTTTTCTACTGACATTTGCACATAAGCTAGTGTTTATTCTCTCTTAGCTGGATATTCTTGCTAGCAATCCTGCCACTTCTAAATATAGAACAATGTTAGATTATGCATTTTTCTCATAAATGTTACGAGGTAACCACACATTTCACAATTCATGAGAACTCACATATCTATTGCTAAGCCTAACGTCCTGTGAATTCCACCCTGTTCCATATGTAAATCAGGTTTAAGAGAGGTGTTCAGCAAAACAACCAACAATCCAGCCTTCATGATGATAGATAATTATGTCTACAGATATAGGGTTGATGGTGTTGTGAAATACCACACAATTGCATATGTGATCCTGTAAACCATGTTGTTGCCACTGCAGATTGGTGTGCATACAAACATCCTGCTGGATTATGGTACAGAAGAAGTATTTTTTCCCCCTCACTGCCGTAATGTTCGTCTTAGGGCATGAATTTCCAGCTCTCAGCATCTGGTTCACACAGTTCTCCTGACAGAGGTACTTAATTATGGGTGTAGCTCCACTTTTATTTGGCCACAGTGATACTGCATACCGAAATTGCCACATAATTAAAAGCAAAAGGGCAGATAATGCAGCAGGACTAGTGAATAGAGGTTCATTTAAAAAAAAATGCATCTACACCAATCACAATTGCAGCTCAGTTATTGCATTGTTTTTGTTTGTGGCTGAAAAAATGCA
The DNA here is from genome assembly GCA_033459395.1 of Hemibagrus guttatus. NCBI lineage: Eukaryota > Metazoa > Chordata > Actinopteri > Siluriformes > Bagridae > Hemibagrus > Hemibagrus guttatus. The sequence goes on from JAUCMX010000008.1 coordinate 19,198,297, forward strand.
CATTCCTGGAAGATGAACATCAGAACATCTGCTTCAGGTTTATTTCTGAATCATCTGGAACAGTTAGTTTTATATAGTATTTACTATTCAAAATATCTGAAATTCTGGGTGTGGCATAGTAAAAAGCAATTATTTGAGCCATTAGATTTATCAATGACCTCCTTTTTATGTTCCTCCAGATCTGCGCCCCAAAATGAGAGGTTTCAGAAAACGTTTGCCAGGGTTATCTTTAAGTTTTACAAGCGCAGACATCTAGGAAAGCCTCAGTTATAACTGCCCCATGTGCAGGGTTGGTCTGGTAGAGATTTTTTTTTCATTTTGTTGCGAATTAACATTAGCGTTTTACACGCAAACAGTGCTCTACATTAAAACTTTCATTTGTAGTTAAATTCATGTTTATTTTTCATTTAATGTAATGTACACTAGTTCAGAATACCTTATTATCTTATTTCTATTTGTTAAATAGTAGTTATAGTCAATAAACCTGTATTGTTCCAGTTATTATGCACTATAGGACAGGCATAGCATCTGTGATATAAATGCATTGTGATCCTGGGGTTATGATTAAAGGGCCTGTATTTTGTGAAGTGAAGATGCACATAAATGCCTCCACACAATACACATGCATTTAGGAAGCATATGAACATATAATCAGACTCAGAGAGAAGGTAGCAATGCTGCACTGACTATCAAGATTGGCTTGCAAACTCATTCTTCTCTCTACACGTGGCCGCTCTTCAGTACCTGGCTTTGACCCAGGTGGGAGCATAACACACCATGACTGACTAAATCAGTAAAAACAAGTGCCACTGTGCCTGGCCCCAAACACGTCGGAGACCTTAACTCAGACAGACATACACACCCCACAGATTGGCAGCGAGGACAACTCTGGGGGGGTTCGGATTGGAAGTAAATCTACTAAAGAAAATATTCACAGTGGGGGACGCATACTTTGTGTGTTACACATTTATGATTTACTCCAAATTTATACTGATGTATGCTATAGATGTATGCCTAATCAAGCATTTCATATGTTTATACACACACACACACACACTACAGGCCGTGGGGGAGAGAAAACACACTCACAGTGGGGGAAAGAAAAAGAACAGACTGACATTTGTAAAAACATTTAATACAACCTGCCTCCCAGAATCCTCTATGCCTCTATGACGGAGTTGTGATTTTAAAGCTGTCAGTGGCAAGCTTTTCTCATTAGGGAGGAACTGATGCCTAGGGCTATGGTTGAGTTACAGTGTCATAACTCCATGATTCATGTTGTGACTAAACTCAGATTAACCACACACACACCCACACCCACACACACACACACACAGGTATGTAATAGTTTTACAACAGGAAGAATCATGCTGATGTGATGGGGCTGGACTTTGGATGAGATCACTGAAAGTCTTTCAGAGATCAGGTTCAAGAAGCGATACATGACAGGCACAATCATTCAAGAGAACATAATATATCCCTTGATTCAGTGATGGGTTTGTCCAACGCAGGTGCGAGACTGATCATAATTACCCCGCTTTTCCGTTTTCCCCCTCAACATGTTCAGAGAACATTCCCGTACATTGTATTTCTTTCAGTAAGGATCGCTTCCTCTTTGTTAGAATAGCTGTAAATTCCTTTTCATTTTACACTCTACAATAAACAGAACACTTCAATACCATTACATACAAGAACCTCCTGATTTGATTTATTTGTTTGTTTACTTCTAGCCCGGTTTAATCCAATCTGGTATTTATATCGAACGTCTCTCTTACGTCTCATGTGAAGCACTTCCTAATAGTTGTTTCTGTCCAATTAAAACCAGACCACACTCTTGGCTTTACTTATGCTCAATAAACTGTTTATCTTCATGCTTAATTATAAGCAACACTGAATGGTGTTGGGTTAATCCGGAAAATTCAGGCCTTTTTGTGATCCGTAGAGAGAAGCTGCAATGTTTCCTGGTTATACTGTATGCACTGAGATTGGCGCCCATGTGTCTCAGTAGTTTGTGATGACACACAGTTAGATAATAGCAAAACATTTTGCCTTTAGCAGCTTCCCAGTCCTGGTAATAGATTACAGAGCTATGATCAGTACCTTCTGCTGCTCTGCATTGACCCACATGCATACCACAAAGATTTGCACTTCCTAAAACACAGTTCTTTAAAAACAGCCTCGCGTGAGTGGATATCTCTCACCTGGATACTGTAGATTTGTACCTAATAACTTCTGCTCTAATCCAAAACACTGTCCTGTGCTTATTGCAAGACTCTCTGAATCTCAAGGATCTCTGAACATCCTTTCAGCACACTTTGTGCCATTTTTGCCTTTACTCTTCTACAACTGTATACTGTAATGAATCATAATCCTATTAAGTCACCCAGAAAAGGAGGAGATCTTCTCTGTGTCTGTTTGCTCATGCTGTCTGACTTTCGTGTTCAGTTTGCCTGAAAATCCACAAATGGGTTTCTGTGAAGATGCTTTGTGACAATGCCTATTCTTAAAAATGCTTGACAAATACAATTGAAATGAATTACTTTCAGTGCTGATGTGGCCTTGATTGGATTTCACAGTTAACTTCACTGAAGTGCTTCACTGAAACATAATTATTGCAACGTAATTATTGCATAAAATCTCTAGTAAATGATATGTCTAATTTCTCACCAACTAATCAGTTTGATTATTTACACATTATGGAACAGACCAATGATGAGACAGAGAACCAAAAGCCAAAGCAACATCACATGTAGTGCATGTAAAGCTTGTCACGATGCTGAGAGGGAAATTTTGGACATTGGATCATAAACTGCATGCATGCAGTGCTAGGGATGACATCCAATATTAGGGTTGGACAATATGATGATGTGATATTGATACTGAGATAAATTATGTCACAATAATTGTCATGGGATAGGTTTTTTGTTATAATGTTTGTATAAAAAAATACAATCTGTGTTTGGAAGCAGCTGATTTGCTGATTTAATATTTTTTTACATTTAAAACTAAAATGTATAAAAAAATTTTATTTAATATTTTTGAGAACATGAAATAAGTGAACATGGTTGTCATGTTTTTTTTTCTAATGTAGCACTAGTGTTTTGGTCATAGCTTGTTAGCAAACCTATATATCACAAAGTATTATGAGTCATAAAAATGTCTTCAAGCATTGTGACAGGATTGCATATGATTTGAAGCACTGTGATATTGTCACACTAATTTGATGTTTGCATAATGATTTTAACAATAGTTATGGTCTCAAAGCAGCTACAGGTTTACCGATGCATAATTATGTGGTACCAGTGGGGTAGGCCTCTGACCTAGTTAGCAAGGCCCTTATGCATCATCTAACAGATTGCTTGGATTGTATCATGTCTCAGAAATACGTCACTTGGATAAAACTATCTTCTAAATGAAAAGCCAAATGTAGGCCATATTTTAAGTCTTATTTCGCAAACACCCAATTAAATTGGATTAAATGCTAATGATGTCACAAATCGGATGGAGAAAAGTCGACGAAAGAAGGATTCCTACAGTTATTCCTACAGTCAATTGCTATTCTTTCTTTTTCTAGAATGCAGCACACAAGTAACTATTAAGTCTTTTTTTTTTGCCTGTTTCAATATTCTTTATAATCACAGAATCTTAGAAGAAGATCATAATATTAACTTCATTGTTGTTCTTTCATTTTAAACTTTATCTTGTATTCTTGACTTTCCACTCATTTTTCCCATGGTTGGCTCCAGGGAAAATTTTGGACATTTTCTATTACTTTCCCAAGTACTCCCATGGTTTAGTACAATTACCTCAGATTTCCCCAAGGGGATTAATAATGTCCATCTATCCGTCCATCTATCCGTCCACCCATCCGACCCGTCCACCCAACCACCCGCCCACCCAAATCCATCCACCCACCCACCCACCCATCCATCCATCCACCCACCCACCCACCCATCCATCCATCCATCCACCCATCCACCCATCCATCCATCCATCCATCCATCCATCCATCCATCCATCCATCCATCCATCCATTCAAACCTGTCTGTCTATCTGTCTGTCTATCTATCTATCTATCTATCTATCTATCTATCTATCTATCTATCTATCTATCTATCTATCTATCTATCTATCTATCTATCTATCTGTGTGTGTGTGTCTGCTCATCTGAACTATGTTTCTCTTTGGCATGTTTCTCAACCACAGCTACAGTTATATCAAATGTACTACAGATGAAAAGTGTATAAGTATAAAAGCAGCTGCACTCAGAACTTAATCAGTAAAATATCATCTAAAATAATAAATCTAATTATGAAAACTATGTCTATCTTTATAACCCCCTTGATTTATAACCTGAGATGTTTTTAAGACGTGTTTATTTAACTACCTAAAGTAATAGCCTAGGAAAAATGTAAAAAATTGTTCATAATCTTGGGAAGTTGTCATCGCTATATTTTCTTAAAGCTGAGATGTCAGACAGTATTAGGCAGAAAAATACAATTATTCACTTACTATTTTGGCTGTTTGTCAGAATTCAGCTGTAATGACATCCAGTGTGTTTTCCCTTAACGCAATACATCTCTAACTAAAGCATACATTAGTAATAACCCTACCAGTTGTCCAAGCCTTACTAAATCTATAAGATCACAGCCATGTTTCTGTTTCAAGATTTTCTCAAAGACAAGATATGGGTCGAAGTATTAGCTTAGACTTGCCACTGTTAAACACAGTATATATTTTATTATCCAGAGTGACTTATAATTGATTCCATTTTATACAACTGAGCAATTGAGGGCTAAGGGCCTTGCTCAGGGGCCCAGCAATGACAGCATGGTGGACTCGGGATTTGAACTCACAACCTTCTGATCAGGGTACAAGATATACACAACACACAGAGTCACATGTTGTAACATTTCTTTTCAATTAAATTCAATTCAGTTTATTTGTATAGTGCTTTTAACAATGGACATTGTCTCAAAGCAGCTTAAGAGAAGTAAAGAAACATAGAAGTTATTATTATACAAGAAGAAATTATAAAGTTTAAATTTAAATGACACTCCGTCCAGGGTGTATCCTGCCTTGATGCCCGATGACGCCTGAGATAGGCACAGGCTCCCCGTGACCCAATGATAGATCGGATAAGCGGTACAGACAATGGAAAAAATTTAAATGACTATTTATCCCTAACATTTATCCCTAAAATATTGGTTTGTGAGAGCTGAATTGAATGAAACGCTTTTGCTAAGCATGTTCTGTACGATTTGGCATGAAATATTGCGAAGAAAATTAAAGTTTCTGATCCCCAGCACCATGAAATTCCACTATGAAACAGCATTCAGCTCTCAGTTGGGAAATGTCAAAGTTAGTGAAGTAAGGGTGTTTGGATCATGACCTCTGACTGTGTGTGTATGTATACGAGAGAGCAGCAAAGTACAAATTTAACAGCTTTCTCAGCTTTGTCACCATGTGTTTACCAGCTGGTTGTGTGTCAGCATGTTAGCACTTGGATGTCAGGTCCATTAGCAGTACTGTTGGCTGTTATGCTTAACAGTTTTATGAAGATTTTTCAAGTGGAATCCAGAAACTTTTCATACCTGGATGCTTTAAAAATGTTGAAAAGCTAGTGTGGCACTGTTCTTGCTGCGTTGTACAACACACTTCCTGTGACCTGTGGAAAGTAATTAAAATGGGTCTGCCTTTGCTGTAAGGTTATTGAGTTGCCGGTGAGGTAATTTGCTACACCGACAGTCATGGAGACCTTTCAGTTCTTTACTAGGCCTGGGTGGCTTAAGACCAGGGTTATGCAGTTCACAGTACAGGGGCATAACTCTTCCTGACAGAGGAAGAGTTTTATGGGCCATCAGACACAGCCTGAAATTAATACACACCATAGCGAGGGCTCATTGTTACCCTCACCAGGGCAGATTTCAGTTAGCAATATAACCAACATTGCCTCCAAACTGTAATAGGTCAGTTTTACATATAACTGCTTGATCATAGTTACAGTCATTTTGTGCCTATCTAGAAAGTATAGCTCATGTAAAATTGAAGAAAACAGGAACCCTAGATACAGACACATTTTGAAACTTCAGGCATTTGTATATCACATTTCTGTGACCTGATATTAGTCTGTTGTGACTCTGTATTCTGCGTAATTCTCTGCGGATATTGGAAAAGCTTAAAAAATGAGTGTGCATCTCCGGTCACCAATATTTAACTCAGGGACTGAGCTTACAATCTGTATATAGCAGAGACTGAGTAGTAGTATCTTCCTAGTGTGCACACAGCAATAAATCGCACACACAGTAAAGCCTTCCTGCCATATGGAGATCATTCGTACTGCTCGCTGCTCTCCTGAGATTGGCTGCTTCAGAATTTTGGGTGTAACACAACAAAGAAGAACCTCTCCTTCAAAGCATTTTATCACGTAGTATGTTAGCTCTCAGTTAGCTGAAATTAGTGGTGAAGGGTTGTACTGGTGACCCAGTTCAGTGGTAGCCATGGTACTGGCACAGGTTGCTGTGAGATTATATTACCAATAAGCTTTTAGCAAAACAGCAAGACAGAACGGAAAATACAATACGATACAATACAATACGAATAAGATTTGCAATTATATTATAAAGGGTGCTGAAAAGTAAAAGTGCCGTGGTGTGTTTTTAGTAGTGTCTGATATGTTCAGTAGTCTCTTGCCTTCTACAATACACCATTCTTTTCCTTCTTTCTGAATACTCTCCTACTATTTATTTCCATTTCCAGTCCATAATCAAGCTTTTTATTTATATTTCATGACTAATGCTTCTCTCCCTACCCCATTATAAATTAGCTGTCTCATTCTTGATACCAATGTCCTAAAGAAGGATCCATTTCCGCAGCATTTGGCTTCCTAATGGTTCCTGGCACACCCAAGTCTTTTGTTGAAAGCGATTATTTTATATGATGACTTTTCTTGTACATGAAGAAAATCCACTCAGTCATGGTCAGTGCTGAAGAGTCATTTCTGGGCTGCTTACTAGATCTACAGACAGTTGACAAATTGAAGGAAAAACCAACATTCAGTGAGGTGTTAAGCCACTAGAACAGCATCAGTGTGTCTTGGCATAGGGTCTCTGGGAGGGTACAGGAAGGATGAATACCGTCCCAAAGATTTTTTCGCTTGTTGTTTTGATGATGGTAGTGAAGTGTTTTCGAACATGCCAGTCTGAAATCTCCCATAAATGTCTGATTGGATTTATATCTGATGTCATTGAAGTCTGTAGCACATGATATACATTCATTCATTCATTCATTGTCTTCTGCTTCTCCGGAGCCGGGTCGCGGGGGCAGCAGTCTAAGTAGGGATGCCCAGACCTCCCTCTCCCCAGACACTTCCTCCAGCTCTCCCGGAGGGACCCCGAGGCGTTCCCAGGCCAGCCGAGAGACATAGTCTCTCCAGCGTGTCCTGGGTCTTCCCCGGGGCCTCTTCCTGGTGAGGCATGCCTGGAACACCTCTCCAGGGAGACGTCCCGGAGGCATCCGAAACAGATGCCCGAGCCACCTCAACTGCCCCCTTTCGATATACATATACATCATATGATATACATCACTTTCATAATCATAAAACCATTTAGTGAACCCTCATGCCCTGTAGATGAGGGGCAGGGTCATCCTGGTAGGAACTACATCCATCAGGATAGAAATATTTCAGTGTAAAGATTTTCAGTGAAAAATTTTGTACTTATTTGCAGTGATGCATCTCTTTAAGAGGACAAGTGGACTCCAAACATACAGAGAATATAATTATCTGCTCCAGCCACCAATTTCTCTTTTAATGCTTCACATGACACTACCATTTGATCTGCTTTTCTGGGTATTCCTGGCACTTGTTTTATGAAATTCCTGCTCAGACTAGATCAGATGAATTGCTCCTGTGTAAACCTTGATTAAAAGCTGCAAATGTAGGTCAGTTATGGTGTTAATTACAGCTTAGTGTAAGTACTGGCATAAAATGGTTGGGATTTTGTAGTAGGGGATTTGTGCTATGATACATTGTGTATCCTGACTGGAATCACCCATGGCTGGACTTCCTATAAAGGCTATTTAGCTCAAACATAACATCACTGAATTTCCAGGGTTTTGCAATCTAAAGTAAGCAGATATGAAACATTTGTGGCCATCAGAAAGCTCACCACTTTTTCCATTTATTAGCTGACCTATTATGTGCTAAATGAGAAGAAATGGAGTGTGAGTGCATCATGCTCACTCTTTGGACCACTGCATCGCTTCTCTTCTCCACCCATGACTAGACATCCTGCCTCCAAAATAATTATTACGACAGTGGCTATGCTGAGAATAATTCCATTTTTTTTGTCTTTACAAATGTTTGTTTTTTATTATATCCCACTGTGTCAAGGAGAGTGCATTTTTTACCGAATGAAAGGAATGCGGAGCAATTAATTTTAATGATGTGCAGGACAAGTCAGCATGACAGCAATTATTGCAACATTGTTGGGCCAAACTGCTTTGTGGAAGCAGTGACAGTGCAGGAAACACTAACACACCCAATACACTACAATGAGAGCAGTGTGTTCATGGTGTCAGAGGCCAGCTGCTCCCATCTTTAGTCAGAAGATTTAAGGTAGAGACCACTTTAGGGTAATGGAGGCATTAATTAGATCCATGCAGCTGTATCGCTATTGGATACCAAGTTTGCTTTCACTGAAGAAGCATTGTTTGGTTTTTATGTGATTTTTGACTGATGCTCTCATAAACTGGCTCATGAATTGACATAATAAAGGTATGATTAGATTGCAGACCTATATGTTTAAATTCTGCATAGTAAGATTATGATTTAGCACTGCACTAGCTTAAAATCTTGATTTTACTAAAGTCAAGGTGCATAGTAGAAGATTTCTGGACATATGATTTCTTCTTGATGTATGTATGGAAAAAATTGTTTTTGCTGTCAGTACTCCTACTATAGAAAAAGAGTGCATCATGAAATATCTATATACCTAAACAAAAATGAAAAATCTCTTTACCCACATGGAGTATTTATCAACATGTCAATTCGATGACTTATGATATATGTGATATATGATATATGACGTCAATTCTGTGATACATGATATATATTATATGAGGTTATATCTTCTGGTCCATTTATAGAAGGTAAAATTTGGTGTAAACTATCCATGTAGATGCATGCACAGTCTGTGAAAAATGACCAACTTGATGGATTTGGATGGGACTGAAACAACAACATATCAAATCCAAAGATGGCTTAAGATTCCAGAAGAATGTAAGCTCAATGTAAAGGGAATGTGAAAATTGTTGTAGATCAAGTCCTGTCAGATTTAACCCAACTTTTGTTATGTCGTAAAAGTCATAACAAGTCATAACGAAACTGTGTAAAAGTAGAAATGTTGGATTAACTGGATCTCTTGCCAAATGGAATGTTTTACTTCATCGGTGTTGATGCTTGTTACTCTACAAATATTTATTTATTGCAATAAATGTGTAAATGCTGCATGTGTTATGGCTTATAGTGCATCAAGTAAAATGTCAGAATAGACATCTGGTAACATGATGTAATAAAGCAAAATGAACACTTAAAGTTTGCAACAGTGAGCCCACAATATATTACAACCATTTGAGAAAGTGATTATTTTTTATAGTAGTTGTTCTTATAATACTGCATGCTGAATCATATTTTCTGGGCTGCTTACTGGATCTACAGACAAATGAAATGAAAAATAAACATAATTATTTTGTATGTTTGGCCTTCACAAGCCAACAGAAAAGCATCAGTGCACCTTGGCATAGATTGTACAAATATCTGGAACTGGACATCATTATTATTAAAGATATTCCCTCTGTCAATGTCTAACACATGGGAACAAAATTTCCCATAGGTGTCCAATTGGGTTCAGATATAAGGTTCTGTTTTGCTTATTATACATGGGGTTGTAGGGAACACAGAACCTTTCCCAGGGGATGCAGTGGACACCCTGGACAGGCTGCCAATCCATCACAGGGCACAACTGGATACAAATAATTTTGAGATGGCAATTATATTATAACACAGTTTATATCTCTTTGGATTGGGGGAGGAAACTGGAGTACCTGGAGGAAACCCACAAGGCATGGGGAGAACACGTAAACTCTGAACACACAGGGTGGAGGCAGGAACTACACCCCCACCTTCAGAGGTGTGACCATGCTAACATATAAATTGGAGAAGTAGCATTTGATTTGATCACATGGAGAGTTGATATTTACTATCTTAAAACCACAGGAGGAGAGCAGGCCGACAGAATCAGGGATGACCCAGATCTATGTTGCTGTCCCTACAAGGCCAACTTTGGACTGAAGTTCAAGGCCTGCATGACAATAACAGGAAAGCCAGCAGGCCATGCAGTCACTCTCCCAGAAGAGCTAGAGGAAGCTTTTGGGCTTGTAATCTGTCAGTGTCTCCCAGCATCTGTGTCAATAGCATTCCTGTGCTGTTGACAGAGTGTCGCTGTTTGCTTTAGTCCCCAGAGAGCAGTGGTCTGATTTACTGTTTGAGGACAATGTAATAAATTCTGGGTTGCCATCCAGCACACACAGGCGCTTCACAAGCCAGAGAGCCTTGTTTAGATTGCATGGCATGCTATAGGCCCTTCTGGACCACGTTAAAGTAGCCAGGCGGCCGGCTCGAAGGCTGCAAGGATTGTTTTTCAGCCAGCCATGACCACGGGGTTACCTCACGATGACTGTGTTCACTGGCAATCGATAAATAATGTTTGTGCATAAATCATTCGGACCTCTGGTGGGTGGGGAATGTCCACGTTTATTTAGCAAACACAGACCTTCATGAAAGCATAAAATATATAAGTGTGATGCAGAATGAAATATTTATTAATGTAATTAAAGAAGTGCTTTGGGATATAGGCATGCTCACTGTGATTGCGTTCTAATTTTTGCAGTGTCGCAGAGGTTCTTTTAAACTTTGGCTCTTTCATTATCTGGCAATGAATAAATCAGCACACTTTCAAACTTAAACAGCGTTACAGTTCAAGAAAATTTCATTAAATCTGTGATAATAAGATTTGAGAAGAAATACCACAACATAAAAGACTGTAGCAGTGTGCTCTGTTGTGTATTTCTGCTGAAATGAGCAGAATGGTCTGTTAAAAAACATGTAAGGAATCAAAAGTAATGGTTTGTGCTGCTATAAGAAAATAATCAGCAATGGGATTGTGTGATGTAGTAAATGTAATGAAAAGAATTACTGTAGCCTTTTCAAAGTTGATAAAACCATTCCTCAAAGTGTTTTATTCCTCTTAAACCACTGTAGATTGCCAAGAATGACAGTTTATATTAATGAAAGTAAGACATGTTGTACTTTTTATCCATTTATAGTTAGGTTTGTGGTATATGCTGTGGAATTTCTGCAAAACAATTTAGTTCCAGTTGTCAATTATATAGTTACTATACTTATGTGGTAAGAGACGTTGTTCCCTCACAATCTTTTTTTTCACAAGATAAAAAACAGGCTAAAAAAATCAACGCCATGTCATATTAAACTGCAAAGCCCTCTGTCTTGTAGATTTTGCTGTGTTGGAAAACTTACTTACATCAAAGTGTTATAAATCATTGACACTGAAGACTCCAATCAAAAATGCTCAATAAATATCTCTATAGAAAACTTTGCTATATTAACGTTTGCATAGATTTATAATCCGTTTATATGAAGCGTCACCACTATAGAAGCAGTAACGTTTTATAGAGAGTGCATAAATATTAACCTGCAATTTGCCTTAAAGCTCTACTGTCAGAGCTGCTGTTGTAGAAAATGAATAAACACCTTTGATTTCAGAATTCACTGCTATATTTGAGAATAACTATGCAACATTTTAGTGCATTAACTATGCAACATTTTAGTGCAACATTAACTCTCTGTGACTAATCTGCTTTATGCAGGAATGTCATTAAATGTAAATCACTAAGCTTTCATCACATGAGATTTTTTTTTAAATTCCTGACATCCATATCTAAATATGTATATACCTATTGACGACTGATTGCAATGTTCATCTTTCATCTTCATAGCGGATTGCCAGCCCCCATGTCAGAACCGCGGCTCATGTAGTCGACCACACACCTGCGTGTGCCGCTCGGGTTATCAGGGACCACGCTGTGAAGAGGTTGCGCCTGAGCAGGTTTACATCCACACTGGCACATCCAGAATACTGATACCCGTCCAGCCTGGAACGGACACCAAACAGCATCAGTCTGCCCGCAGGAGACCCACTGAGAGACAAGCCAGTGAAAGCAATCCCAAAACCCAAACACCGAAGCCGCCAACTGGCGGAGTGGCCCATTCATCTGGGTAAGTCTCTCAACACCGCACAAACACATAGATGGAAAATCACAGAATACATGAAAGCTGCCAGAGGAAGAGAAACTATGATGAACGGCTATTTGGCTTGTTCTTTGTTGTTTTTTTCTTGTTATTTAGGATGGCATGCTAGTAAAGCAGGTGGTGTTGATGCTTGTGGGTTCACTCTGGTTACTCCCTGGGGTATAAGAGGATTATTTTTTTATTTTGATTATGAAGGAAAGTGTATATGGCCAAATGTGTATATGGCTCATTTATTTACATAAATATTCATTTTCATGCATTTCTATCTAAAGGTACAAAATGCTGTTTAGTGTTGTAGCAAATTCGTTTATTTTATACCCTTAATGGGATTCAGTAAGCCTTAAATTCAAATCAGTTCAAAGCAGTTCAGTAGCACTGAAAGATATAAAGATTGATTCCACTAGGTGACAAAATCTCAAGATTTTTAGTCTTAATAATGGGAATGTGCCTCATTCTATAAGAATAATAAGATGATATTCAAAATGATGACCTAATATCACCATAGCAAAGTTGGTTTCATATTAGACATTAGCCACGTTTCCTTCTCTGCTGCTAACAGAGCCTTTGACACATTACTGATTAACACAGTGTATACTTAAGTCTCAAGATTTTTCACTTTTACATTATTTTAAACATGATTTTTGATGTGCTGTTGTGTCAGCGTTTGAGGGACTGTTCTGTTCTGCTGTCAGTGCTATAAAAGTGTTTATAGACCAGCAGATTTCGTTTAATAATCGGCCAACCTTTTATAAAAAACACACCACTTTGATATGCAGAGCAGCTGAAAGCTGATATAGATATAAATTACACATATAGACAAACAGCATATATATTTTCCAGTAAACATTATTCATAGCCAGACATGAGTGAAAATAAATGTTATGAAAGGCTTTATATAGTAATCTGACATTTCTATTATAAGAAACATGAAATTAAATAAACCACCAGCTTTTTGGCCATATACAGTAATTTCCTCTGTATGTTTTTGGATACTCCAGTAGCTGATTGTTATAGCATATGTTTCAGCATATAGCTTTAGATGTATATCACAGCAAACGATGGGAACAAAGATTTAATGTGTTTTTAATAGGACTGTAGTGTAAGACATATTGAAGACACAACTGACCCCCTGCTCACCCTTAATGAACATGTTATTCATTTTCATGTTGTTCTCTCAGGGGGACTTGGAATATCCATAGTTTGGGAATCACAAAGCAAAACACGTAAACCAAGGGAAAAACAAAGTAGCTGTAATGCGCCAAACAGGAAAGATGTGGTAACTTTTGACATTTGCAGCAAAAAATAGTCCTGTTATTTGAAATTAATAAATTTTTTTGGTTTTATGTAACACCGTCTTTGCTCTGTGAGTCACTAACATCGAATACCAATACACATTGACTCACTTAATACATTCTGATATTCCTCCAACTTAAAGGGGCTAAAGTTATTTTGAAAGTGGCCCCTAAAAAGTATCTGCCAGCAGCACAGTTTTGAACACTGATGCAAGGATTGGGCAGCTCTTGAATCTGTGTTATTCCGGCTTGAATCCTGCTTTACAGTCAGTGCTGAAGCCACTTGTTCAGCTGTTTAAATATATCACTGTATGTCAACTATATACAAATAAGGCTTTAGCTTGTCATGATGTTCTCTACTTTGGAACTGATCCCAATGCTTTTCTAATCCTGTAAGTGCATATTAAGTTGTATTTCTGTGTAAATGCTGACGTCGGAACTCATGTTTATCCAAACTTGTCTGCTTGTAATATCTCAGCAAAGCTCTGTAATATATTTGACTTCACTTGAAACTATTACTATTAGCTACTTTACCTTGGCTCTCTACTGGTGCACGGATTTATACCACTGGCACACAATCCACTTTGTAAATGTGTAAATGTGTGCTTTAGCCGGATGTTTGTGCACTCAAATCAGATCAAATCTGTGTTTTGTAATTAATTCAAGGCTTCTGTCTAAAGCGAACAGTTGCCATGCATGTGTTTACTCTGACATGTTGTCAGAGGACATTTTTGTGCTCTGAATCATGAGCCTTTGTGTTTGTACTATACGACAGCCAGACACGAGACCCGAGTCCTAAATTTTGGGTAGTTGAATGTTCAGAGTGGCATGGCCTTGCCTGAATATCTCTTTTGAAAACAAATAATGTTAACATGCCTATAAGACACTAAACATATAAAAAAAAGAAGTCGCTCATTGTATTAAGTCTTGTCTAAAAGCTGTCAATGTATTTTTATTGTTTTATTGTCATTTTATATCAAATGCTAGAACCAGATCAACCCTTAAATACAGACAAATCACATTTTTGCATGCGTACCTTTTGTACAACTAGAAGATTACAATCAATATCCAATAGAGGGCAGTAAAAATGTTTAGCGATTTCATGCCAACTATTTTGGAACAAATACTTTAGCAGGATGGTGATGTTAAATACTGTTTTTTTCTCGATTCTGTTGGTTCTTTTGTTAAAATTTGCAGCAGTCACAAACTGTGACACAAATCCTATACTATGACCTTACATTTCAAGGCATTTACTGATCTAAGACATCCAGGAGATTAGCAAGATTAATAAATTAGATTAAATTAAGATTAATATTACCAAGTATACCTCTGGTGTAAAATGTCTAAGACTAGAAGAGACTGCTTAGAAGTAGAATAGAAGTCAACCTGCATAAAAGCAGTAGAAGTCAACCTGCTGTCCCCAGACATGAGTAAGTCTGGCTCTTTATCTCCGAGATCAGACCATACTTCAATCCTCATCAGCAGTGTAGAAGCAATGCAAGGCCAGTGCCATAGAGAAAGGTGCCAAGGCCAGATTAAGAAGTGCAGACGCCGTCTCCATGAAGATCAGAAAGTCCTGCTGTTTTCACTCCATCATCTCTGCATCCTCTTCTTCAGCCCTGTCTGATAAGGTGGCACCTCAAACAACAAGCTCAGAACTCAGTCAACCTGCTGAAATCTTTTCAGACAAGAACATTCCTGTAGTCATTCCAAATTGCCAGGGTTAAACCTTTTGCCTTTTGCCACAGAGCAGAGAGCATGTGCTATGTTGGCATGTCCTTTGAACCCTAAATTGTAAGGTATGTCCGCTGTCTGGCATGCAAGCAACACCTTCTTTCTGTCATAACCTGTGCTTCTTGACACCCTGCTATGCAAGGCAATGCCAGAAAAAAATGTTGGATAGGTCTCAAGAGGTGTCTTGGCTAAAGGTCAGTGGAAGCTGACATAGTGAAGGGCTTAAGGGTTTGTCTGGCTGTGCTATGTCTAGCTGCCTGGGTCCAGACGCCCACTCTACACTTCATGCTGTTGCCAGTTGGCCTCCTGCTGAAATGAAATCACTATTTGTGGACTGTCAGCAGGGCTGCTTAAGGTGAAAGCGCCTCTGTATTTTGTGTAAAGGAAGCTATTTGTCATCGGTGAACATTGGTTCAGCTCCGTTACACAATTGCAGTAGGCATTTCTTCTTCAAGCTTTCTGTAGATGGAGGAGCGTTGTTCATATAAATAAAACAAAAAGCTAGAAGAGAATTATATTATAATTTTGCTTCACGTGGTTCAGTAGGGGTTGGGGAATTTTGGGTGTCATGTTGAAATGATTTGATCTGGAACTACCCATTTAATTTCTTTCCAACATCCCAACTTTATCAATATGACTTGCTGCTTATAGAAGTCCTCCACGGATGCCTTTAACTATAAAATAAATACCCCTTCCACCTTTAAATAATCCAACTTTTTAATTATTAGGCTAGTTACATTCAGTGCTTTTGAAATGTATTCAGACCACTTCAGATTTTGCACACTTCACTGAAATAGATTATTGTGTTTTGTTCCAAATCCACTGTAAGCATGCACTATAATATACTGTTTATTACAGTCATAGAGTTTTTATTCCTGGAATTTCCATGTTAGGTCCAAGCTGACATTGTTGATAGGTCTATTTGTTTTTGAGTTATGGAGGTTTGGATTAAACCCATTCAATTCAAACCACCAGTCAAACAGACTAATAAAAGTAATAAATATAAGAAGTAGATGATAACTATAAGGTTGATAACAGTTGGGTATGATTTCATGACTAAAGGAAAAAAACAAAACAAACAAACAAAAGCAAAGCAAAGCAAAAACAAAAAAGGACTTCCTGACATCCTATGCCTCTCTATCTGCATCTATTCTTTTATCTTTTATCAATTATTTGATAAAATAGCCATAGTCCTTCCTGATAGCACACAGTCTACATTTCTCTCTATGGTCTTGCTATAGCTGCCAGTCGACTCAATGTAAATTTGACTTTTCTTGGATTCAAGCTTATGTTCATCATTATGCCTTCTGAAATATAATCTGCTTTTTGCATATGAATTAGGGTCATTCAAAAGTATCAAAAGGTCAGAATCATACGCTTACTTTAACTGGTGCCTTTAGGCTTTTCTCTTCCGTTCCTTGTATACATTGCTCCAATAGTCAGGAACAGCTGGTGAGGTGATAAGTTGTGGCAGACGGGCTGAGCAGTGGGCCCTGTTTGGCCTCCCATCCTGTTCTCTGTGACATCACGGCTCCACAGGATGATGAGTGGTGTGAGCTCGGGTCGCGTGTGCAGCACACACTTTCGGTGCTCCCAGAGGTAATCTGTTTCACCAGCCAACTCTTAGATAATACTAGGTGGAGAACGGTAAGATGGCTTTGGGGCCATTTTGAAGGAAGCTCTGCCTTTCCAATCTGAGGTGAGGTTAGTGCTTGGAACATCTTCAAAACAGCCCGAAAACTACCTACTAAAATTTAAGTTATGCCCTGAAGCTCTGTGAGCTGCTTGCACCAGCCAAATAGAATGCTTGATAATGTACAACACCACCACTGGAACATACTGCATTAACAGTCCATAATATCTGGAGAGATATTTATATATACTTTTAAAAACTGTTGGAAAACATCACTGAGCACCAAGGATAGTAGTACACATTAAAAAAATAAATCGGTGTCAACACATTTGTAACTCAGGGCATTTCTATGTCACAGTGGGTGGTTCCCAGATGTAGGCCATTTTTCAAGGCAAGATTTCCTATTGCACTGGCTCTTAGTCACATCCTACTCACTTGTTGCTGTATGACTAAAACCAGCACTTAGTGACCAAAGATTTACTCAGACACCAGCAACTCTCCTCAGGGGAAATTTGAGGTTTCTGTGGGAGTTTTAAAAGCATTAACTGAGACCAATCTTTCGTTTTTACTGTAACCTCAAGTCTAAATATAGTTCTACAGAACTGCTGCCAGTGCAGGCCAGTTGTATTTATTGTAGAAGCAGATATGGTGATATGAAAGGATATACACCTACTCCTAAAAGGCTTGGTATCAGTATTGGTAGGAAATGAGCGATACAAAAACTTCCATCAACAGTAGAATTTTTTATATTTTTACCTTCCAATACTTGTAGTCTTTGTAGAACTATAAATGGTAGAACTAAGAAGCAACATGACTTTTGGGAAGACACTAAATTCACTACTGAGCTGTCAGTGTATTGGAAAAATGTGTAACCCACTTTGCATTCTCTACTCTTGTGTAAGATGTAGTTTATAAACATAGTTTCATCACAGTGAGCTCAGACCTGCAGCATTTTGTATAAAGTTTTGCACAGTAGGCTTCTGTCTGGTAAAGCTATCCCAGACTACCAGCTAGAAATCTGCTCTTCCAATCTAGCCAGACTTACAGACTTCATCCCCCAGCCAGACAGGAAGCAAGTCACCAGGGCTTTAAGATTCTTTAATGACAGACTTCACATACACACTATAGTCTGTTCCCTTTGGAAATTGCCATACTCTTAATGTTAAATCATATTTTTCTGCTTATGTTGCGGCCTGTGAAAACCCTACCCATCATGATATTTGCAGTCATACAAGGCAAGAGTAAATTTAAAATTTCACCATAAATATACTTATAGTTTCTAAAGGCTGAAAAACCTAAAAAGGCACAGTCTTGTTGAGTTTTCCCAGGCAACAAAACATTTAAACTGAACCAATACTAACAATGATTTAGTATCTCAAATTATATTGAATTGTTAACACTTGTGTAGTTACATGTAGCGCTGAGGGTGTGTGCTCTGTTCCAGACATTTTACTGTATTTACATCTTCATCAAAAAGTACAGATTTTTGTTCATATTTTGGCTGCACGAATACAATAACTGCACCAGACAATAACTGTACCACATGATTCGGTTTACATGTATCACAGCTATAATCAAGGCTGTTGCAACCAACAGTTTGCTAAAATGCAAGTTAAAAATGCTAAATGCTAGTTACACTACTATGTAATGAAAGCCAGTAGTAATGTTTAATATGAAGCTAGTTTAACATTAGGCAAAATATTATAATTTTATTTATAAAATTATATATATACATATAATTATATTTTATATTATTCTCTTAATTTTAAGTATTTTTTCCATTCCCAGTGTCATGAATGAATAAATGTAACTTTTGAATGGTTTATCCTCATGTTTCTCTTACTGTTACTGCTTCATTTTCATTATTTTAGTCTGAAGAAATTCTCCATAAAGTTCAGAAGTGTGACAATGGGCAATGACATAGTGCTTCCTGCTGCTGGTCGGTGTGCTGGTGATGCAGGGTGGACCTTTGACCTTTGGCTTTCCTGTCGGACAGTGTGACTGTGCAGTGTGGAGGGTGTGAAGGGCTGGGACTTTCCGGAGCCAAGGGGACATCCTTTTCAGTGATTTAGGGCAGCTATTCTGTAGGGTTTCTCTGCAAACACTGGATTATGTAACGTCAACACGACAAAAAAATGCAGACTCAGCATTCCACATGAACCCATGACCTACTACGCCAAATGCATTATTACACCTTTAGAACATTACAATGGATAGATTTTAATTTATTTGTTCGCCCTTTTTTCTTTTTTTATGCATTGTTTTCCAATACATAAATTAGTCTGTTATATTAGTCTGCATCAGATATTATAAGGAATATTCACCAAAATGACTATTTATTGCATAAAATCTGATAAGAAATTTTCAACATTCAATCCTTAACCTAATCATATTATTTATCAATTGAGTTTGCTTTTACTGCTGGAATAAATCAGAGAGAAAACCATTTGCGAATGCAGTTTATGATAATGAGGAAGAGAATATTTCTAAACATGTGGTAACACTTTCACCAAAGATTTTCTTTAATTTTATACTCATGAAATTGCCTGCAGACTATAAACTACTATCACACTAATATATTTATTATGGTTTCCTTGTAATTAATTACTGCTCAAATATACAAACTGTGTTTAGGAGTTATAGAATTATCAGATCAATTGTGGAGAGATTATGAGGTCCTTACATGACTGCTCCTAGTCCTAGTGTGTTCTGCACCTGTTTGGATAGAAGATTTTGTGTAGAAATGAAATCTTTATGTATTTGATCTTGGCAATTCATGCATTTCATCTGTGATTGTTTCTGTCTTATTTGGATAATTAACTATGCATGTGTATGTAGACAGACACATTGCTCAATTCTTTAAGTTTAGCACATCGACTCCAGTCCTGTCGGATAGATGAGTCTCACCATTGAACCACAGTCTTTCCACTTTCCTTCCTCTCACACTCTCTCAGTCCCTCTTGCTCTCTCTCTGGTTCTGGCTGTCCTTTCCACCCTCCATTCTCACTCCTCACTTCAAGTGTTAGTGAAAATTGATGCACTGGAGCAATTGACATGTTATATGGGCCTCTAGTGGCAAACATGAGTTTCAGCTATTTCACAGTTTAAAAAAAAAAACAGAGAGAAAACATGTACTTAGGAAACAGCAACTAAAAGTATGAGCATGTGCTCATTTGCTGAAATATAGCTGTGTCGATAAAGAAACATAGTCCAGATTGAAATTGGAAAGGTTCCATGCAGTTTTATGTTTGGATTTTGAGCAAAAGGTCAGACGTTCCTCTGATATATAGTAGTGTAGTGTCTAACTGTGTAATCACAACCTAAATTACAGCTAAAATCTTTCCAATACTCCTGTTCAAAAGTGACCTCATTTAACACAAAGTACCATGTGCCTTGGTTATAGCATCTACTGATGATCCTTGAAATGAAAAGATAGAAACCATGAAGTAATGGAAAAAGTTATACTGAAGTGAAAGTAGGGGTGTTGTGTCAAGCGCTAGTTAGAATGATATTTGACTGAAAGTTAAAATGTGTCCACCTGTTGCAAAATAGAGTAGTTGCCAACATACTCCTTGGACAGAAGAAAAATTGCAGTTTCCATCCAGTTGGCTTAACTCTTTCCTAAAGACCTTTCCTTTCCTTATATTAAGGTTGTTGGCTATAATTCCTGCCATGCAACGCAACACATGAATGGTTCAAATGGATCTTTATGTCACCATCACCAAGAATATACATGGTTTGGATTTTAAGGCACTACCATGATTTTGTAATCACCTTCATAGACTGAGCACCCAGTTTTAAAAATTAATCGATTGAAATAGTAGAGTTGAAGATAAGCCAGCATTGGTAAGTGTTCCTTTTGTTGCCTTAATGTACCATTTAAATCAGGTGGCAAAAATATATTGGATGCTGAATGTCATCACCATCACCAGTAGGCAGGCTGGATGTCCAGCCCATATAGCCACATGTCAATATATGAGGTGCATTTCTTACTCATGGGTATTGCCACTCAATGCAGTATGTTGTGCTGGTACATGGGCATCACTATGCACCATCTTTTGGTCCTACAAGGTTAACTGCACTTCCCCCAGTGGCAGGAATTTGGTGGTCATCTCTGAGCACCTTTCCAGTTAATTCCTAAGGTATTGTCAGTTTTTCATAACATTGTGGCCTACATTATCCAGATGACTCTCACCGCTGTTGGCAGTTAAGAATGGTAGTGACCTATGTAATTCCAGGGAAAGGTGGCTGTATTACAGTTAGAAGTTCTTTTAGAACTTCTGCTAATGCTGCATCACAGGGTAGCATAACATACTCAGAGGAAAGTGCTGTCTGTCTCCTTCCGCATACATGAGCAAAGCATGCCCATGATTGGCTAGTGTCACTATGATCAACAGGAGGAAGTTACTAAATAAGAGTACTAAAGAAAGATATTTAGGCATTTAGGTAGAATCCTCAAATCCTCTGAAACGATATCCGTCATTTAGTCATGCTATAGAACTACTTAATTACTTTCAACTTCTGGGAACATGGATAGACCAGGTCTTGTTAATTAAGACATCTGTCTTGTGGCACTTTAATCCTCTTTTAAATGAAGCAAAATGTGCCATGATCAGCAGAATCTTCTCCAGAAAGACAGTGATTGGAGATGCTTTGAATACACAACTGTGCAGTCAATGGGGTATAATTGTTCACTGATGTTTGGCCCTGTGCATTATGGATAATAGAGGAGCCCATAAGCCAAGGCTTTATCTTAAATGCCAGGTGCAGAGCTGTGTTGCAAGCAAATTAATTGAAAACAGACTGCACTTTTTTTTTTTTAAATTGGTCAGTTTCTACTGTTTCACTATGTGCTAGCACATGAACAGAAATATTAGCACGTTGCAGTTTTCTGGTTTTCTTAATAGGACAGAGGAACTACAGCCAGAAGTGTGAAAATGCTAATAAACTAAGCTAGCTTCCTATGCAGTATGCCTACTCTCGTAAAAAAAGAAAAGGACAGGCATTTAAAGAAGGTCTTAATGAGTAGAGTCAAGGCAATGTTCTCCTTCTTCATTGAGTGCCTGATTAAATCCACATGCTTGCGGGTAAAATATTACAACATGGTAAATTGATAATAAAGGCATTTGCTCTTTACATACCATAAGACTTGGGAAAGACAGATGTTGATAAAAGTCAATTACATGAAAATCAGTCAAATATGGTTAGATGAAGAGCAATGCCATTTCCTGGATTTGAAATGGAATTATGGTAATATGGTTAAAGTTCAGAAAGTCAGGATTAATTTCTGTTGAGCTGACAAAAGAACACATCATTGATCTTAGTAATGATGCACTGCCACACAAATCACCAAGACACAATTGTCCAACCAAATGTGTTTTAATTATGGTCGCCTGTAATGAGGAATCTGTGAAAGACTCCATTATCTAATTCACATAATATAGATGTAAATACACTTAAATTAAAGTTTACATCCTGGACTATAAATTTAAATCCAACCTGTTGGAGTACATAGCCAAAAGGAGACATGTGTCTCTGTCCAATTAAATACAGGGTGATCTAAATGTGCTGGCACACAGAAAAGGCTAAACAGTGTTTCATCTTACACCACAGTCTCGCAGACCTGCATGTGACCACAAGAGGTTAAAATCATCCAAAGGGTTGCAATTTATGTTCGTACTTTGAAGTGACAGAAACCTCTAGCTTATTTTAGTTTTACTTCACTGACGACAAAGATTATACCAGCTTTTCGAGTGTTGTCAAGAGCGATGTGGCAAAACAACTTTTATTACACACTCATTGACATGTTTTTAGGGGAAAATATTGCCGTTTATATGTTCCAGAGTCATGGTAAATGTTAGGTGAATGGGCTTTACTGAAAAGAGCAAGACAGCAACCTTGGAAATGAGACATAATGCCTGGGAAAAGCTGATACATTAGGTAGGGGTGGTTTACCGCTCTGAGGGCAGCTGGGTGTTATTTCCGTGAGTAATAGTGGATCGTAATGTGAAAACGGCATGGCTACCGCACCCGTACTGCCTCCCTCATAGCTCTATTTCCCACAGATTTCCAAATTTAAGTAAACATTACATAGTCTTAATTACTAACACAATGTTGGGAATGTATTGTGTATTCTAGTGTAATTCAGTGGATCCCAAAATAAATTTGTAAAGGTCAAGTTACATAAAATGTCCTGGCTAACAGTGGAGCAGCTAACAAGACTGAATGGAGACAACAGTTATCTTTTAATGCGCCATGGACTCTAAACAAAGGAAACAGATTTATTTTGTATTTAATTCGAGGAGAATAAAAGCATATTTCCATCTCTATTCATCTTTAAACATCCTGTTTTTGTTGTTAGTTTGCTAAACAGAGCAGAGAGATAAATAAAAGGGGACATCGATTTAATTCTGCAAGAACTCTCATCATTCTGAAGCAATATCTCTAGCCCTGTAGCTAGTCTCTGGTCTAATGAGTTGTTTTCAGTTATTTATATGAATGCATGTGATCAGACAAGCTACAACACAGGAGCTGCTGGAGAAAATAAACTGGCTCATGTTTAGAGTCACTGAACTACAGCCAATTTTTTTCATATGCTTATCAGCTTTTCTACAGGTTTTTCCCCCCAAAATACTTGGTTCAGGCCACTGAAATAGTTTAGTTTTGAGTCTGCATCTAGAAATTTGGTATGTCAGTTGATGAGGTGTTTATTAAAGAAATACCAGTTAAGTCATAATCACAGTGTTAGAGTGCTGAATATCAGCTGCAGGATCACACTTTGGTTGACTTTCTTTTTCCTTCATTGAAGAGACAATTAATATTTGAAGCCATTACGTTTTAAAAGCTTTCCAAAGCACGCATCACTTCATTTTTGCTGGAAGTGGTTAAAAAGCCAGTGTGGATTTAAACACTTTTGAAAATGGAAACATCATTTTGGTGCAAATTATTCTTGCCACTGAAATTTTTTTGGTTTTACCCTATGAGATAGAGAACGATTGAAAACACATATCTGAATCGCAATAATCTATCTAGCAGATGTCCGTAAAGCAGAACTTTTAAGTCTACTGATTCTACATGACCTTTGAAAGTACAGTTGCCTGATGATTATTTAACTATAACAGCACATTTATCTCTGTTATTACACGCTAAACACTAAATACATGCTCCCTGAAACTTAATTATATCAATGATTACTCAGATATCTTTCATTTGTTTATGAGGAGGGTAATTTTCTACTACAGAAATGCTAACATATTAAAATGAGTGCATTAATATATCAAATCTCCGCTTTCTTTTTTCTTTTTTTTTCAGCAGCAACTTCATTTATCTGTGGCCTTTATTATATCATCATATCTTCAAAGGGTAAAATGAGTCAATAATCAACTTGTTATACTGACTTTATATATCATTTTATTTGCTCATACCTTGTTTACAAATAGGCCTTGGAAGCAAATTCACAGTTTAAAATCATGCCAAGAAATACAGCTAAAAGTTTGTGTGTATGTTCTGTACATTTATGTACTTCATACATTTATGTATATTGTATTGTATTTCTATAAGAAAATCACACCCAGCAATTAGATTTTTAAGCCTAAAGACATTTAAAATTCCTTAGTTGGAACAATTCTGTCATTCTTAAAGCACATTTCATAGTCACAAAGTCTCTCCTGTTTCAGCCGTAAAGCTCAATAACAATTATGCCCTTTGCCAGTGTGCTGTTGTTCCACATTAGCCTGATGATCTACATGTTCGGATTCTCGAACTCAAATTACGTATGATGTGGTTTGTGGATTTTACGAGAACTTGGGCAAATTTGGATTTCTAGTTGACCTCCACCAGACGCCACTGATCACCTCTTTGCCAAGCAGCTTTCTGACTGACGCTAATAATGCCAAGCTCTTATACAATAAATGGCATCTGGATGACTCATAAGTTGGTTCAGATGGAAACATGAGCATTACTCATATTGTGTAAATACAGATAAATCATTTTTTTTCGAAAGGTTATTTCTTGGCATGATGATGTGTCTAAATTTACACAATTGCTACCCTAACCAGCAATTTCTACTATTGCTATGCCCCATTTTTCTTAATTTATTTCCAGTCCATTGCTAAATATAGGGTCTTGGAATCGTGCCATTTTACTGTTGCTTTGTTGCTGTCCATTTGCTCACAGTACTCGGAATCCCAGACCAGGCAGCTGATGCCAGAGAGCCCTGTCTGATGTCAGACAGATTTGTTTAGACAGTCAGTGCATAGCCAACTGACTATTTCCAGCCCTCAAACACGGCCTTCATATCAGAAAATTTCTGCATTAACTGATCGATGCTAAATGCTGGGACGTTGGATGTAGGTTCATTCCTTCCAAACAGTTCAGAAAGACAAATGGACTTTGCCATGATGAAATGGTTTCTCTAAACCTAACTGTACATGTTCAGACACAACTGCAAACTCAACTGCATTTTTGGTGCTCTGTAGAAAATAGAGGCATAACAGAACAAAATGAAATGTGAATGTGCTAGATAAACAGTTAGAAAGAGGATTTTATTCAGGATCATTTTTGAACGGTTAGAATATTGTAATGCTGGCTTTAAGATAAGGGCTGCTCAGAGTCGTGTTATCATTTTAAAGTGCTTTTGTGCTTAACCTAACTTAACAGGAAGCTTTAAACATTTAAGAAGACATAAATGAAGACTTTTGCTGTTCACACTTTTGTCATGTAGCGAAAACAGTAACAATTTATGCTTGATTTCTCTTTTGAATAGTCATAGTTTTATAAACTAGGTCAAGTGTGTTTAGCAGTCTGTTCCCAAGCCTCCTCTCCCATGTTAACATTTGTGTACAAAGGGACCTACAGGACTGCTGTTTCCAATAGCCACCTAAATGCAAACAATCATCAATTCAGCATTGCAGCAATGGGTGTTGAACTGTTTACCCACCTACCAGTGCGCAGTGGTTGGCACACCCACAAAGCCCATATACTGAATGTCCCAGCAGAAACTTGGCTTCTGTCACTCAGCTCTTTCTGCATCCAATTTTACAGGAAAATATTCATGGAATCTGTTCTTGTCCTCAAAACATCTCCTAGTTTTCATCAAATTTAAATTTTATTTCCCTATGTTTACTTGATCTGTTGACTAAATGACAACAGTGGAAAGAACACGTTATTTTCCTCTCTAAGAAAGATGCAATGCTAATGACTGAATGTGGAGAGAATTCTATGAGAAAATGTCAGAGCCAAAAGAACTGCCATGAGTAGTAATACAGCATGCTGAGCCAAAACTAAGAAGAGCTTTTTCTTGCTATGGGGTAAAGCTCATTTGATAGGATGCTACATATCTAAATTATTCTAAAAATATGTTCACATGCAAATAAATTTGACAAAAAGAATATGACATTGCATTTGTTGAAATGACTTATGAAGTGAATTTATTTTCTCACTTTATATAATGAATATTTGTTAGTTAAGCATACAGTATGCATTTCATCCAGTTATGTTGTAGCTTGAAGAATAAATGCAAATACATGAGAGGCTGTAAATACATAAATGCATTTATTAAATAAGCTATCACACTACATTTGGTTGAAATTGGTTTCTAGGACAAATGTAAATATACGTACTTTATCGCTGAATCAAAATAGATTTTTAATAGGTAGTGTATAATTCATTTGGTTTGAGTTCATGGTGAGTTCAATTAGAAGTAGTGAGGTGCTTGGCTTATTTGGGAATTTTAAGAAATAAAATAAGAAAAGCCTGTTTCGGTGAATCTTGATCAGGATTACTGTTGTTAATTTAAATATGAAAATGTCTTATTTATTAATAAAACTATGTAAATCAATAAGTAGAAAGTGATGCCAACAGGGATGGCTCCACTGCTGAGTCTTTTCTTGGAGATTTTATGCCTCAGACATTAGGCCCATCTGTGCAAGATTTCCGTTACCTCGAGAGCAGTTGGTGGGATTTCTATAGAATTATCATTTTAGCTAGCTGATGAACTGATTAGGTGTTGATTCAACAATAGTAACAATAATGACACTAGAATCTCAGTTGGATGCACAAACAACCCAAAAGCAGGCGATAGAGGCATTAAATTAAACAAAATCTTTCTATAACCTAGTGCAATAAAACTTTTAAAATGTACTAGATTCATTCATTCATTTGAATAAGACTCCACATTCCATCACAGGGCATCATGCACAAACATTCACACCAAAGTGTTAGTTTAGAAAAAGCCACTCCACCTACAGGTGTATTTTTTAAAGGTGGGAGGAAACTGAAGGACCCAAAGGAAACCCACATAGGGGAGACATGGAGAGGACATTCAATGGTAGGGTGTAAACTGTATATGTTAGTAATATAATTTAGAGAAGTAGAGATGTGGGTGTGGTAATGTTATGCTTGTGCAGGGATTGATCTTTCATAAGGTGCTGTTAATAAGTTGTATGTTAAAGTTTTTCTATGAGAATTGGCTGATGTGTCAGGTATGAAAGCTAAAGAAGAAGATTAGAAGGGTGTGAGTTCAAATCTCAAGGCCACAAAGCTTAACCAGTTGTATCCTGCCTTAGTTCTTAGCTGCTGTTGATTAACGGAACAGCCAAATGAATGGATGTAAAGCTATATCTTTATGACTCATGAACTGTTCTCCATCAGGTTAGTAACCCAACACTGTCACCAGGTGGCTGAACACTAATTGTTTGGAGTGCAAAATGTTGTCAGTGGCATGGCTGAGCTTTGATTTCTCAGTGAGGGGAAGTAGAACCAGTTCTCACTGGTTTCTTTGGAAGTCTCACGACTCAGAGTAAACTGTCAACTCCATCAAGATCACACACTGCTGAGCTTTTCCCATGTGTCTGTAGTGTTGATAGTGCAACTCTCTGTTGTGGTATCACTGTAACCAGTCTGCTGGTGTGTGAAGAATTGGAAAACACTGGGAAACATTAATATGTCAGTACAGACATCAATTTCAGTTAGTTTGTAAGAAAGGTGGGTTATTTGACATGAAAATATTTTTATATGGTACTATGGTGTATTTCTCAACCATGGGAATAGAATACATGACTAAATCACTTATCCTGACTAAAGTGACCAAACACAGCTCATATTTGGACTTTTACTGACCCCTGTTACATGTTATTCTGAGCTGTCGTTTGAGATGAATAAGATTAAAAGTGCAGGAAGGTCAGATGTTGTCACACTAACATTTTCTGAAGGTCTTCTGTGCAGGGGAGTAGCCAGACCTTTTACAATGGGGTGCACAGGTTAATCTAGGGTGGGGTCAAATACTAATCCATATCCATAGAAAGTGACATAATGTGACAGGCTGTAGCTGTTTCTCATCTAGCAAGCTACAAAAAAATGTGTTACATCCAGTGATGCAAGAATTATGAATTCAATATCATTTGCTAATTGTAGCTTATAACAAACTGATGAAATCTAGTCATTGTAAGACAGTTTATTGTGAAGTACAAAAAAAAACAGTGAGACCAAGAACCATTAACATGAACTATGAAAGTTTTAACACTGAGACAAGAAAAGAAAATCCAACAAAAAACACAATCCACACATGTTTGACCAGAATTTGCTCATTTGTTGGTTTGTTGTGGTCAGTGGGCTTGAGGAATAGTTAGTTTCTCTCTTAGCTAGCTAAACCTGCTTGCTCCTGTACTTGTTAACAGTCCTTGCCTTCGGACAATGATGAATTTAGCTTACTATGTGTGAGGATTGTTCCGGGATGTCTCATACATGATGACCTTCTCACGCTTAGCAGATAAAGTCCACGAACAAAACTGCAATGTTCTGAAGAGAATGCTTTCATCAGTTCACATGTATCTGTCCACATCTGTTGAAGCTTGTGGGCTTTGTCTCATTTATGTTTAATGACATAATGAACAACAGTTTGAAACAATATACTTGCAAAGCACACTGACACGCTTTACAAAGCTCTTATGTAATTAGATTTGTCTGTTTCGATTACAATGAACATGCAATGGATATTACGTGGCTCTTATCATACCCCAAGGGATTGATGATGTCTAGACTATAGTGATTCCCTTTAATAACGACCTTCAGCTTCTGGTCGAATTTTAAAGCAGTTACAACGTGTTATATAACTACCTCTTCTTTAGTTACACAATCCAATCTGTCCGTGAGTCAACAAGGAAACAACCCATCATCTTATTTTAAGCAAATCATTGGACATCGCCTTTTTTCAAAACCACTTTTTAACATCTCACTCAACCATCAGCCTCACATTATGACCACACACATACTGTATATGCTTTCATAGTCAGATCTAATTAGGTGAATGGTATTATTTGAGGCTTTAAAAGGAGCTTTTCTACTCTCCAGCAGGTTTCATGCATTTAATCCTGGCTACAAGGTTTGCAAATTTGTTCAACCAAATCATAAGTGCAGTGAGCCTTGAGCTAATGATGATGACATCAAACAAAGAAAATGAGGCCTCTTTGTCCAAATATAGCGAAGGGCAGCAGTGACTTCATTCAGCGAGGAAATGAACTGAGATCGCAAGGCGAGACATCTGGTCTGAAGTGTGCACGTGTGCCAGCGTGAGAGTCAGCCAGGTGTCTCTCATGAAGGCGGGTGGGAAAAAGGTCATTATAACACACTCAGCCACACTATTTTTTAACATCACCTTACTGAAGGAGCATTACTGATGCATCTGATTGCTGAGAAATTGCTCAACTGCTGTTTGTTACATATTGATATAATTTTACATTGTAGAATTTAAACTTTATTCAGATGGCTTTTGATTGTATGGATGTGCTAATACTTGCCTCAGCTCTTCATTTTCACGACAACATTATGCACTGATATGCGCTGAAAACACTGTGGCTGAGTTCTGGCAAATAGGCACAAAAAAATGATAAATCGGGTTTTGCCTAAAATTGTAACGTAATTCGACAAATAAACTTTAAGCAATAAGCATATTTCACCAACATGACATGGAAATGTGTTTATTTACTTTTTAATCTTGCCTCAGCTGTCATCCTGCAAAGATCATGTTGGGTAAAAAGCCAGGAGCAAGTGGTGCTAGAAACAGTCAGCTTGCCCAAAGATGTCTAAAACTGGACTAGCCAAGTGAATGTCAGGCTTTTGCTCAAGGTGTCAGTTAGATGATGTAGTGAAGCAGACATAAGACTAGTCAGTTCAGATTATAATGAGATACCGGCTATCCAAATGTCCCATCATGAAGTGACACAATAATCAGCTTGCCTGATTCACTTTAGAGGGAAACCAGACCTTCATATTTCATAGTTTTATTTGTGTTGGTGATATGTACAAAAGATAAAAAATATTTGAGTCCAGGAAAGTGTGTGGTTTTCAGAACTGTGTGTGTAGTGGGAAATGTCAGTCCTTTACTGTGTGAAGGGTTATCCGGTCCTGTGTACGTTCAGGAATTGTGCAACATTTTTATTTTAGCTTGTCACCAGACAGATAATGATAGAGTATTTTACTACTGTGTCTAGTGTCCAAGAAATGCAGGCAGTGGCAAGTCACTGGCAGATTGGCCAAATCCCACAGTTTCTTGCATATACACTTTATGTGTACACTACAGTTAACTTTTATGCAATGTGCAGTATTCCTCTAATGGCTTTAGGTTATGTGCAATATATGCATCTCAACATACATTTCAATAATTAAGGCAGTACATTCATGTGCAATTTTGTAAATATTTTGTATTGTACTCATTGGCATTATTATTATTATTATTGGTATTATTTATTCTTAATTCTTTTTTTAAGCAATTCATTCAATTTCCTTTCATAAAGGTTTTAATGTCTTTGTTGCCCTTTGAAAATTGCCACACTAAATTCTGTTGCATTTTATTCAATTACGTTAAAGTATCTCTTATCTTATCTTATCTTATCTCATCTCATCTCATCTCATCTCATCTCATCTCATCTCATCTCATCTTATCTTATCAGGGTTTTAATGGTCTTCAGTTCAGCTCTTTAAATAAACAATTGGAGTTTCATGTGGCATTTCTTGCAAAATACTTGTATGCACACTTGTATGTACATCCCCTACATGTCAGGAAAGAATGGCACCAGGATCTTGAGATTTTAGCTCACTCCTCCACTGACTGAGTGCAAATTCAGAGTTTATTAGTGTATTAGTGTGTTTCACATGCTTTGACTGTGGTCCACTGATTTTGCATAATGGTCAAAGTATCCCAGAATTCCATCATGCACGTCTCATCCAAGTCACACACAGATTTAGCGCTATATGTCCCGGTACACATCACGGTACAAGTTGTCTTCTGCTTGGACATAAAGCACAAAAGGCACAGGTGGTATTAGTAATTTCAATATATCAAGTACTAAATCATAGTCTATTATTTATCTGCTTGTGTGAGGCCCAATTATGTCATCATTATTTTACCCTGTAGTTTATTTTGCTTGCTATCAACAAAACCCCCTGGAAATTATTAGGAGAAATCTGTTGCAGTTGATGAGCAGGGCTGTTTACAACAAAATTTTAATAATCATGTAGCTATTAAATGTCAAATTCTGATTGCAGTAATTAACTAATTGCAAAACACAAATATAAACACAATAACATGAGAGCATCCTGTTTTTCAAATTAGTCAAAATTATATTAAAATGATACCATCGGCTTGGTAGGGACTGCTAGTTAAATATATGATGTAATATTTTTCCATGTTTTTGCTCCCTCACATGCAGTGCTAATATTAGATAGTTGCAGTATGTTCTGTCATTGACTCTCATCAACATCATTTTATTTGTCTTTGACAGAACCCAGGTTAGACGTGGTTCTCCTGAGCTCCCGCTGCAGCAGCCTGGTGCAGGACAGTCTCATGCCTCCAGGACTGTTAAGCGTTATCCTTCATCAACAGCACCCATAACCTCAAACGCTCTGCCAAGTGCAACCAGACACAACCAAGGACACGCACACACTCAGCATGTCGCCTACTCTAATGGCCAGCCGCATGCCTCCAGCAACCAAGTGACTCCAGCAGGTTAACACACCCACCCACACACACACACACACACACACACACACACACACACACACACACACACACACACACAGATACACACACAGGGCAGTTATAACTAGATAATGCCATCATAACAATTGATATAAACCAGCCTACATGTTTGTAAAAGTTAAAAATGTATATAAAAATACATCCTTATATTTTATCCCAATTGGTGTCAGCCATCATAAAGTATTTATGTAATCAGCATGTCAACCTAATGTTACCAAAAGTCTGTCACTTGACTGAAGTGAAGTAAGAAAACCTACAGTGAAATAACAAATTTTGTTGTACACCGATCAGACATAACATTATAAGCCCTGACAGGTGAAGTGAATAACACTGATGATCTCCTCATCATGGCACCTGTTAGTGGGTGGGATATATTAGGCAGCAAGTGAACATTTTTTCCTCAAAGTTGATGTGTTAGAAGCAGGAAAAATGGGCAAGTGTAAGGATTTGAGCGAGTTTGACAAAGGGCCAAATTGTGATGGCTAGACGACTGGATCAGAGCATCTCCAAAACTGCAGCTCTTGTGGGGTGTTCCCAGTCTGCATTGGTCAGTATCTATCAAAAGTAGTCCAAGGAAGGAACAGTGGTGAACCGGTCATGGGTGGCGAAGGCTCATTGATGCACGAGGGGAGTGAAGGTTGGCCTGAGTGCTTAGATAGAAAGGTGTCAGAACAGAAAGTACATGACGGGTCAGGGCAGTCTTGGCAGCAAAAGAGGGACCAACAAAATATTAGGCAGGTGCTCATAATGTTATGCCTGATCGGTGTATATACACATATCGTTTATATGTATGAAAGAGAAGCCAGCATTTATAAGTGAAAAGTTGCAGGATAACCTGAAAGCAGCAGCAGCAACAGTTACACAGCTGCAGTTCTTCCTGCAACAAAAGAAGCACAGAGATGCATTTCAAGCATGTAGACTAATCCGAAATCTTCTGGAACAACATAGAGAAAAAAGGGTTGACTGTATGATCCCGGGAACACCATAGCCACAGTGAAGAAGAAGAAGCCCAGGATAGAGCTGCTTCTCTGCAAACAGAACTAGTACATTACACATCATCAGAGGAAACATGCATGGTTCGATGTACCAGGACATATCATCTTTATTAATGCTAAAGAACATACACATACACCTTCTTCATATTTATTAAGTTTAAGTACAAAAACAAAAGACATTACTTGTGCAAATTTCACATTCTAGTTAAAAACAGAAGCCTCTATGTCTGGAATAAGTGTTTATAAATGTTTATGTATGTTTATGTCAGTTGTCGTGAAGGGCACTGCCTTTCAGTAAAATGTTACTACCTATCAAAGGCATACAGACACACACACACACACCCACACACACACAAATAGGAACACACAGACACACAAATAGGTGCATATATACAAACAAAAAAACACACACACACAAACACACACACACACACACACACACACACACACACACACACACACACACACACGCACGGAGGTCTTCTCCATGGTGCTGTGTTGGGATACAATGGAAACTCTTGTTAATTGACAATGTTAATGTGTCCACAGGGAAATTTGTGGTTAAACAAGCATATAAACACATAAACACAGACATGAAAACACACATTTATCACTGTCATTTTAACACAATTACAAACACACGTCATGCATGCGCACACTCTCTTTACTTAAACTTACAAGTATTACACTCAAGGAAAAATCTCCACTCAGTATCACACATGTCCGACAGCACAAACAAGGTGTTTGATGTCTTTCTCCTTGTGCCTTAGGGCCTTTTTTCCCTCAGCACACGTGCTCTACACAAACCCCACAAACACTTTGAACCATAACGTTGTATTTGAGCTTCAAAGCCTTTCCTTTGCCATCTACATCATAGCTAGGAAATGTTAAAAGCAGCATGTTCAATTAAAAGAAATAAAATCCTAATCAAATTTGTTCAAGAAAAAATATGAATAAATAATGTCATGTGCATATGGACAGGATCTAACAACACCCTCGAATTGTACTACAATGGCAATGTTTAACAAGTTCAATCCTCACAAACATTCCAAGAGATCCGTGTTTTCAGACGTCTGTTTTTCCATCATTTACAAGGCAACGGAATTGAACAGGTTCCCACCATTACACAAGACTTCCCTTCCAACTACAAACAGATACAACTACACACACACACACACACACACACACACACACACACACACACAACACACACACACACACACACAACACACACACACACACTTGTGCACGCTCACACACGCCTTATCCTCGTGAAGCTCTCTCTCTCACACACTCTATCCTGCTCTGGAGAGCTTTTGCAGTGACACATCCTTCCAGCTATCCAGACTCTGGTGTACACACACACACACTCACACCCACACACACTGCCACTGACGCACTTACACTGTTATAAACCTCCTGTTCTACCAGTGTCCAGACAGGGAGAGTGTTACTTATGAAGATGCAGCACTTCTTGTATGTGCCTGTTCTGTGCTTTCAGCTCTTGCTTTCTCGTTGCTATTCTACTCCGTTACCATTTTTAGGAGCAAACCTCACAGCAAACGTGGACCGAATCAAGATCGTCTTTACGCCCATGGTGTGTAGGAGGATCTGCCATGGGGGGCAATGCTACAATAGCTGTGAGCGTGGAGATAAGACCACTGTGTACAGCGAGAACCAAGGCCCGCCGTCTAAGACCCATGGCTTCAGACTCTGTAAGTCTCTCATCATCTCACAGGTCATTCATTTCTGGATTCTGAATTTCTCAGCACAGCATGTTTTGTCTTTGCCAAAAAAAGTCTTCCTTGTCTTTGAGATGCACTGAAATGAAACATTTTGTAGAGATTCCTTTCAGCATGCTATTAAATAGTGAAAGAAAGGGAGAAAATCGGCTCTGTGATTGCGCACTGAGACCTAAGAGGTGTTTAGAGATGGGGAAAAACCACACACTCGTCCCACGCTCCCTCCTCTCTACCCCCTGCTCGTCTGTGGTTTACACCTCGCTTTGAACCTCACCTTAACTATTTCATATGGCCAACAGAAGAAAAGGAATGACAGGGGGAGGGAAAGAGAAGGAGAAAGGGAGCAAGATTTAACAGGGATTACATTAAAGCCACTTTTATCCACCTGCTTTAGCCCCAAGCCAGCGCAGAGGGCCTGAGGAGAGGTGACAATACCGAGCTGCCTCTCCTAACAGCTCAATCCGCTTTATAGGGAAAGCTCCCACTCTCCCACTAGATCTGCGTGTGGTTAATGAAGCACATTTCATACACCAAAGCTCAGTTAACACCAGTGGACCGTTTAATGCCCAGCCAAGTCCTTTCATCACTGGTGAGAACATACTTGTAGTATAGAGCAGTGAATCAATGGGGTTTGTAGCTGTTTCCCTTCTTTCAATACCATGACACTGGACTGATGTGAACAAGATGCAGATCATTTACTGGACTTTACTTGTACTATATTATCTAGAACTTTATTGGGAAACACTGTTGATTTCAATAGAGTTTGAAATATGAAAATATCTGTGTATATTTGTTGGAACTTGTTAGATTTGTTGGACACTAATCGTTTTATTGCAGTTTACTGCTGAACTACTGGTTTAAAATACAGTTGGTCAATTTAGAAGCTATTATTCAATAACTGAAATGAAAATTATACACTCTTAGAAAAAGAGTCACTAAACTGAGTGTATTTTGCATGGAAAGATATTTAAGGTTTGAAATTAGACCATATTTACCTTTTTTGGGTAAAGATTTAAAGGCTCTATATGCACCTTTTTACCAGCTGAACGTACAAAAAGGTGTACTCTTCACAGCACAAATTCAATGAGAAGGAATGGTACAGTTTAGTACCCTTTTTTATGAGAGTGTAGTACGGGAAAGGTTTATAGTCAAGGATCTGGACCTATGTCCTGGGAGTTAGAACTCTTTCTGGTATGGAAACACTTTCTTGAAGGGTTCTGTGTTGAGCCTTTAAGGGTTTCCTCTGAGGAAGAACTGCTAGCATGTGTTCAAATTATTTGGGAAATGCGATTTATTTGCTTGAATAACCAATGCACAAGCATGCATTTTTTGAAATTTATGTTAATCTTAACCACCTTAGCCACCCTGTATGACATCTTTGCTTTAAACTTCTTCTTTTCACTTTGGTAAATGGTTTCCTATATAACCCACAATGCCATTTGACTACCTGCTGATAGTGGTGCAACTGGGATTTAGCTACATGAAGAGAACGATGCAGCAGCACTTTAATCGATCACACTGTCCTGCTCTCTGACTCCCTCATCTGTACACTCTGCTCAAACAGATAAACAGATAAAGTTCCATAATAATAGAAAATAAAACATTGCTAGAAAATGCTGGGTGCCAGAAATAGTTTCTATTAAGTGCACTAGCAAAGTCCTGCTGTGATTTTGGCACTGCATACACCAGCTAACTTTACATGCAAATAAGGAAAATAAAGAAACATCTAGCCACATCACAGATATTTCAATATAAACACATTTAATGTGCTTCAGTAGTAGCTGTTTGGAACATGTCAGAGTGCTTTAAACACTTTCACAGCTTGGAAGCATTGAACATTGGAAAACACATTCCTGGCACCTGCCAACATCTGAGAGAAGACCTGAGTTATATTTTTAATCCTTGTTTTAATACTGAGATTTATCACATAATGCATTTGATATTGCTGATGTAATACGTGTTTCATTATGAATGTGAGGTGGCACACTTTCAGGCACTAAAACCTGCATAAATTAATAATAGGGCTTTTCACACTTGAATTGTTAACCCTGGGTCATCCTAAACCCCGGATAAACAGAATCCTGGGTTATCTGTAATCACGTTTCACACTGCTCATACTATACCTGGGGTTAACTGTTAATCGTGGGTATTCATTAACAGACGTTTTACACTGTACATTCCTAAACCCCGGGTTATTGTTCTTATTTGCATATTTGCGGTGTCACTGTCACTGATTGGACGAACAGCAGGCAACCTTTTTACACGGCTTTTCCCGCGTCTTGCCAGTTATTTACAAAAAAATGCTGTAAGAATAATAGCGTCTCCTCATCACTCCAGTTCACATGCTTTTCGTTTTTGGACATTTTCTTACTTTTCTCTCACTGGCTGCTGTTCACACGATGCGATCCTGTTACTGACGTGACATGAGCCTTGCTGCTCAATTTCTGATTGGCTGTCTGTTGCCAAGCGTCCAGCAGCAACAAGCAAACACCGCTCCGTTTCACACTGAACAAAATCCCAAGCAGGGTTTCATAACCAGGGTTAAAAGCGGTGTTTAGAACGACGATAACTAGACAAATTAATTCTGCACTAGCAACAAAAAGGTGAACACATTAGGTAACAGACCAATGACAGAATAGGAGGATAGGCATGAAGTTAGGACCAAAACCCAAACAAAGACACAAGCAAAAGCATGAACGAGGAATGACTTTATGTTCAGAGGGGGAATTTGTAACAGTAGTATCTTCCAGGATTGCCTTACCCCATTCACAGGGCATCCTCAGGAAGAGTAGACTGAATGATTCACATGCTGTGGCCTTCACAGTCACCAGACTTCAACCCAGTTGAACGTTATTGGTGATCGTGGAGAGACAGTACTGTCCATCACCATAATCAATAACAACTAAGGGAAAATGTTTCAGAAGTATGGTGGTCATTTCTCCAGTACAGTTCCAGAGACTTGTAGAACCCCTTGTAGAAAAACCCTAGACACTGTTTTGTCTTTCCTTCAATATGTCTCCTGATCTTTTTCAGAGAAAATGAAGAAGAGATGGGACAGGTTGTTTCAATTCTTTGGCTTTTATCTCTTTCTGTTTTGCCACACTACAACTATTATCTAAAAAAAAAAATGTTTAAACAGTGTTGCTCAAACGAGGAGAACATATGCCTTCTTGAGGTCAGAACTGTTTTCACTGTTTTGTGACTACAA
This sequence comes from Hemibagrus guttatus, assembly GCA_033459395.1. NCBI lineage: Eukaryota > Metazoa > Chordata > Actinopteri > Siluriformes > Bagridae > Hemibagrus > Hemibagrus guttatus. The sequence continues at coordinate 19,236,323 of JAUCMX010000008.1, forward strand.
AGGCCCTTCCTTTTATTGCTGAAGCTTCCTAGGTATTTTTCATAGTGCCTCTTTGAAGTCTGACTGCAAATGGGTTCAGTTTGGGGGCTTGGATGCCCCGGTCACAGGTATATAGGGCACAGGCACTGCTGACAGAAGGTAAGGAGAATTAAAGATGCTCTGTGAAAACACAGCTGTTCATCTGTATCATTCCATTCTTGCTCTCCATGACTGCAAAAATGAGTGTGGTTTGTAATGTTTTTGCCTGTTCAAAAGAAGATCTGGCATGTAGCTTGAAATATTTTGATGTTCATACACTATTAGATGTTGTTTTTTATTCTCTGTTATTTGCTTATAAAGAAAATTAATAGCAATTAAAGCATCAAGGTGTTTGAAAACACAGAACTCACAGGTTATTGGTCTGTGAGTTCAGTCATTTTTAACTGACTCTGTTTGGTCATTGGAATACAGGAAGTTATTAGTGGTCTTTAGGAAAGCATCATTAGCTAAAGGAAGCAGAGGTTAAGGCAGTATCATCTTCCCACTTATATGAGGACCAGCTTAATGTGTTTTCCCTGAGGATGAAGCCATAAGGGTTCATAATCCCCTCAAGACCAAATGTTCAAGAATGACTCTTTGCACACCAAAGAAAAGCTCATTATATTACCCAATTTGCATGTATTTATTTTAAGAAAAATTCACATCAAAATAAAAGATTCCACTGAAGTCAATTTTTGCCCCTTTTTTGGATTTCCAAAATTGAAAATAAGGTTTGCTTACACTTTCGATGTTTATCTTCTAGTTTTCTGTCAGATTCCGTGCTTGAATGGAGGACGGTGTATCGGGCAAAATGAATGCTGGTGCCCATCAAATGCCACAGGAAAGTTCTGTCACCTTCCAGTTCAGAATCCCAGCAAACCCTCTCAAGGCCGACAAGCCAATAGCAACGGAGTGCCGAACGGCTCATCTCACTCAGTCTACACCCTTCCCCTGTCCAACCAGCAAGGTAAAGGAAAAACAAAATCATAGCCCCACTGGGACTGTGGCTTTCACATACTGATACATGTTAACACATTTCATAAGAAAATTAAAGAGGAGGGGATGCAGCATCTGCAAACATCTTGCCGATCATCATTTAAGACACATTTGAAGTGTACTCAGTATGTGTTCCCAGGCATGACATGCAATTTGTTATTACTTGACTTTTGATTTACAGGAATCAGAAATTGTGCAAATAGTCAAATATTAGTGCTTACAGTATCTGGATCTAATTTTGCACACATGTTTAAGTGGCCCATATTGTTCACAGAGTGTTTCTTTTTCAGCAAACTCATTATGAATATGAAAACCAGAATATGTCTCACCAAAGCCAGTGATGTCCATGCTAACAAAGAACACTTGTCATTTTCAATTCCAAGAAATTAACATATTCCTCTCCTGGCATGTCTCACTCTTGCTTGCACCCTTTTTTTTCTTTTCTTTTCTTTTCTTTTCTTTTCTTTTCTTTTCTTTTCTTTTCTTTTATCTTTATCTATACTTTTTCTTTATCCAGCATTAAACAGATGCAGAATCTCTCATGTGGCTTTCAGTCCTTTGCATTCCGTTCTCATTTGCTTGGTGAACCTTGTGCCGTGTTTTATTAAGTCTAATTCAGTGGCAGGGATCACATCTGGCCCCTGTTACATCACTGTTCAAGCATCTCAGTCTTTGTGTAGCAAGTGAAACAGAACCATTAAAGAGCAGTCATAGCAAGTAATGCAAGAAGTGATTTCTGAAAGGTATGACCATGTCAGATTTTCCTTGGGTGCTATCTACTGCTTACTGGTCCAAGCAGTCATTTATGTTTTTACTTGGTCCAGCATTTCTAAAATATAATTGCTATATAATGACAATGTTTCTCTGTTTTTATAGCCTCTCTTTTACCCTCACTGGTGAAGGTACATGTCCAACACCCACCAGAAGCTCAGGTTCAGATCCACCAGGTTGCACGGGTCAAACCAGGCCAAACAGCTGAAACTGGTCACTCAGTGCAACAACGCTCTCAGCCTGGCAATAATCATATCAATACCAATGGGAATGGCCACAGGCAGAACAGCGTGCACAGCACTGGTCAGAACCACGGGCAGAACCACCACAGGCCAAATATCAGGCAAAATGGACATGTAGGAAGGTGTTTCCAAGAAACAGTTGATGGAAAGGTATGCCAAGTAAACAAATTGGATTGACTAAAAGTACACAACTAGATTGACTAAAAAGAAAACAAAGTACAGATGTATTTCAATTGTGGTACTCTTAGCTTGTCATGGGCTCATGATAATTCCCATTTATTGTGTCAGCACGAATGAATGTTAGTGTGTCAGTGTATTGATACAACACAGTCTTTATAATTGCATAAGGTAACAATTTCCTTCAAGGTTCTCAATTGGCTTCAGTTTCTTGGCCTCGGCTTAGTTCTCATTGACCCCTACTGAATCTTTTCCCCGTCTGTGAGTTCACCTCCTTTTGTCTCAGTTCTAATTAGGACTCAGAGTAGATGGTCCTGATTACAACACTCAGATACATCTTGATATTTGTATCACATAAGAGCCACAGGTGTTTGGATAGACACCCAGACTCTGTTTATTAAGGCATTTCCGAAACTCATGGTTATAATCCAAAGCAGACATCGGAGCATAGGAGGTCAGCTTAGACTTTTCTATAATCCAAATTAAGAAAGAATGGTAAGTCAGTACACAACTCAACACATGATAAACACAACAAGGAGTAATATACAAAGAGCAGATATATCCCGGCAGAAATATCCCAGTATACAATGAGAAACAAAGATACAGCTGCTACCAGGTAGTTTCACACAGATAAGAGCCACAGCCCAGGGAAGGCTAGAGCAGGAAAGATCTGAACAGGACAGTGCTAAATCTTAAAAAAACAACCACAACTGGATTCATGCACAGGAGTATATGATGTGCCAGGTAAACTGATTGTTTACTTTTAGAAGCAGTACTAATGATAATAATTAAACATATTTCTAAGCATCTTAAAAATGTAGGTGTATTTATGTTTGGTCCACATTCAATTTATTCCTTTTCTCATTCATCATCCGTAGTGGCTTTATCCTGGTTAGAGACAACATTTGGAACAAGTGGATGGATATCATTTGGAACAAATTAGGAATACACCCTGAATAGGATGTCAGTCCGAAACATGGCACACACACACACACACACACACACACATTTGAAATCTAGATAAGCTAATCCACCGACTGGCATGTTTCTGAGAAGTGGAAGGAAACTGGAAAACCAAGAGGAAACTCACACAGATAAGGGGAGAATAAGAGAAACTCTGCACAGACAGTAACCTGAGCTCAGCCTGGAACTGGAGACACTGGAGCTGTGAGGCAGCAACACTTCCCCCTGTACCACCGCAATTTATTGAATTATCTTAAATTGTATTTGGAGAAAAGATTGCAGCCCTCATTTACTGAAACATCATTTTAACTTCATTTATTACTGCACAACATTTTGACTGTTTTTCTTGAGATGCTCTATATAAATAAAGCTGACCTAACTTGACTCATAAACCTAGCCAGGGAACAAAAGTGAGAAATTTCCTGATTTAGTGCAAAGCAAGTACAGACCTTGTACACACATAGTAAGCTTTAGTGTTTTTATTATATATTAACAAATGGAGAACAATAAAAATATATATATACGCAATGAACTGTAGTATATAATACAGTATACTATAATTTCTTAATGGTGATTTTGCCGGATCAAGTTTATGTTCTAAAACTGAGACCT
>JAUCMX010000008.1:19245101-19270101 GCA_033459395.1 Hemibagrus guttatus
AGAGCGAGAAAGAGACAGAAACAGAGAGACAGACAAAGAGATCATATTCATGTCTTGGACCTGAGTCTCTGCTTTTTCTTGGATTCGCGCATCAGCAACAGACCGAGGGACTTATCAGTGCTCTTTATCTTCTCAGATTCTGATGAGACTAAATGTATGCTCCTGTTTTAAATTTTATCATTCTTATCAAGGGATCACATTTTGTATATTGTTTAAAGGTTATCTGTTTCAAAGAGTTTTGAAATAATGTTTTTGAGCTTGAGCGAGGCAAGAATATTTTGGAGCAGAAAAGATGGAGTCTTGGAGACAGATTATAAAAAGCGAGAGGGGACAGAAGGAAAGACATAGCATTCTTATCCATGGCGATTGCGTCGTTGTGTGTTATTGTGATTCCAAATGACTTCAGGGTGCCATTGAGGGGATTGACTGGCATGCCAGAGAGTTCCAGGTTAAAACTAATTGAATTGCTGGAGGGTTGTTTATGTCTGTACCAACATCTTTGCCAGTGGGACACAGTAGATTCGCTTCAATCTGCTGAGTCTACAGGGTCATTAAAGGTGACTGAGACACTGAGGTCAGTAAAAACTGGATGCTTACAGGGTTGCAGGTAAACTGTTAAAGACAAGGGTTTAAATAAAGGAAACAAAACTGTTCTCAGCAATATGAAGTTGTTTCTAAAATAGTACCAGTCTTCCAAAATGAACTGATATAATACGTTAAAATTATTTCCACAGAAACTGGAAGCAAACTACTATTAGCCCAGACTTTGTAAATTTGTTTTAAATTCTTTGGACTTTAAAGACATCTGTGTTTTACTTTGGAGTGAACTTGATTTCTATGCTTTCATTCAATACCAATATCTTTTCCGCTGGACAGTGCACAAATTAAATAATGACAGGAGTTATAAATAGAGAAAAAAAAAACAAAAGTGTAGACCATTGATTCAAGGCTTACTTAATAATAATGAGCCATGAGAGTACAGACGGTTCATGGTTTGGATTAGGAATCACATGCCAGATTAAATGTCTTGAAAAATGGCATTAGAATTTGAAATCGACAGTGTTATCAGCCTTGTGTTATTTTATAGGGACATCTCGATGTATGTTCCATCAAACCCCATCCTACAGTATAAGTATAAAGGCCTATTACTGTCTGCAGGTTACACTGTGCTTTCTGGGTCATCACTTGGTTTTTTTGCCAGTCAGTATATCCAAAAACAAAGACCGCACTTTAGATTCGACTATCCAACTAGCAGCATGTTTTTGGGCTGTGGGCAGAAACCTGATCAAGAATACCTTTCTCATTAAACAATCCACAACTTAGAGTACACACTGGTGTGGAGTACAGGATGAAAGCATATGAATTTACATAACACTTCTTTGCTCTGAACCATTCACTCCTCAGTGGAGAAGAAGCTGTAGCAATCAGCTTAATGCACTATTAATCAGGGACAAGTCCGCAAGCTGAGGCATGATCAAACATGACACAATTGTTAATGACCAACAACAAAATCAGGAACTTGGCTCCTGGATCAAAATGTAAACAAAAATAAATATATAAAGATATAAATTGGTTGTATAGCTGATGTTGTCTTGGCATGTCTCATCAGAATGAGATTACAATGATTGACAGAAATGGAGAGAAATATTTTGCAACATGTCATATTCATTTGCCTATGTTATTAGACTAGAAAATCAGATCCATCATGTGGATTTTTTTGATTGTGGCTCATCATAATCAGCAGTTAAGACTATTTTTCATTTGCAAGGGACTGTGACAGCATAGTAAAGGCACAATAAATCATGCTTAATGTTGAAATGTGTTTCTAATGAGATCATAATTGTTGCGTGTGCCTCGCGTGTGTTACTTTTTAGCTTTCGACTTAAAAATAGTCTCACTGAATGTGCAGATTTTTTAGATCTTGGGATAATTAAAAGACAGGAAGGCTCATGTGGCACTTAACTGTTGAATGTGGCTGAGGAAAGTAATGCAAACAATTGAGAACTAAAAAGAAGAAACAAACATATCTCTTCAACCTTTTTATGTATTATCAACTTTGGAAACTTGGAATAATGATGGAATCAGTTGTTGACAGATATTAGAGCATGAGAAAACATCTTCATCAGCCCAGTGGGTTGAAATGGCATTTGTTTTCAAACTGAGCTGAAGTACTATACTATGGCACAGCTGTTAAAAAGTCAGATGGTTTCATCATATTAATGCTCCAGGGAACTTTCTTTTGATTCATTAGCGAGCAAAGTTAAAAACAGTGTATCATTACCTAATGTGCATTCACTTAATCTAAGTTGTTTATGACTAAAGCTTTAGTTTTGTGGAAAAAGTAAATTTTTCCTTTGAAAAAGTGACTTCCTCTAATCAGGCTTAGACTGTGGAAAAACAGGGTGACTGCACAGGCTGTGAGATTAAATGGCGACGACTTTCTCATTTGCCTGATCAGGAAATGAAAACAACTGATTAAAGAGCTTTGAGTTTTCTCTTAGTTTTGGCACATACATACTGTAAAAGTACTGTGCAAGTTTCTATATATAAAAAATGCTTTATAACAAGCAGTAAAGAGTAAAAAGTTAAATCAATATTTGGTCACACCACTCTTTGGCTTTAAGAATTAGGCACTCTCCAGACAGACTTGATGATTTTTTTTATCTGAAAAGTGGTCTATTACGTAAGGGATAAAATACAGCAGTGTGTGTGAAAAGAATCAACAAGATGTAATGGAATTTCATTTCTTGGAGTAGAAATGAAGAGTTGAAGATATATACATTTATGTGAACAAATACGAAGCGCTTTGCAGTTTTTTTGAAAGTTTCTATGAATATATTGCCACTGATAATCAATGTATATAGAGAAATGCTTAGTTAAAAATTCTTAACTCATCAAATTCTTAAAGCCCTTAACTTAATTTCTACTTTCATATGAGCCATTGATCACCACTGAAGAGTGTGACATAATGAAAAAATGTAATACTTAAAATGGACGCAACCAAAATGGGACAAATTCCATTTTTTGCCCTTTAGTAAAAAAGAGTAGACGTCCTTGTATTATTTTAAATATTTGTATATTTTAATATATTATATAGAAACTATTATATATCATTTTAGAACAAGTATATTAATATAAACTTTGTGAACTCTGCAAAACTACTATCAGAGCTGCTGTTAAAGAAATATAAACAACACGTTTTGACCGGATTTCAGCATTCCTCAGCACTGTAGTATTGATATCAACATGGAAATCTTGACTCTTCATTTTTTTCAGTCGCCCGCCTCTTCTCCCATTTCCCAGAGCTCTCAGCTCGGCCTACATGTCCACAGATATAGCACACTTAAGGAACACTGTTGTCTGTCCTCCTACTCACACTCTACTCCCTACTGATGCTTTTGATTTGGCTGTTTGGCTCTGAGTAAAGAACGCTAGGTCCTGGAGGGAAGCTCTCATTGCACCTGTGAGGTTATTTCAGAAGTAATGTAGCACTCTCTACTCTACAGGGTGATCCTCCTGGTGATAGCTCGAAACCATCAATCACGGTTTTTTATCAATGAACTCTCATATTCTTGAGCCGGTTTGCCTCTCTTCTTGGCCTCTTTCACTTAAAGAGCCATTCATTTATCATCTAAGATCTTGCCTGCTTCCTGTGCGGTACTTTCATGATAGCACCGTGATTCACTACACAACTATACAAAACATATATGTGTATGCAAATGTGTAGTAAAAACAGCAATGTGTAGAAATGTATTTTATGATAAATAGTAATGCTGTAATTAAGAGGCTTTGCAATAACAATGTGGTGTCTGAATTCTGACTCAATTCCTCAACCCTAGTTATATTACTTGATATTTCTCAACTTAATGCAAAATTCAAATTTGCCACATACACAGTCATACACAGTACAACTAGCAGGGAAATGCTTTTTACGATTGTCCATGTTATAAAAATAGAAGTCAAAATAAAAATAGTCACAAAAATGGAATTTAAATTATTGAAGTAAAATTGAAATAAAAAGAAATTGGGTAAAAGGAAGAATAAATCGACAAATTATAGGCAAAATATAGAAACATTTAGAAAAGTAGATGAAAACAGAAAATATAGAAAACTAGATCGTTTTTTCATTATTTTTGGGTGGACCTGCTAGATACATTTTGCGTAATTTAAACCATCACAACCCTAACCAGACAGTCAAGAAGAAGTAAAAGAAGAAGTGCTATAAAGTCCTTGTTTGTCCCAGGAACTTCATATCTAAACACATCCACACCTGTGCAAAAGTAAAAACCTCTTACTCAAGCTAGTTTTGTTGTATCCTGCAGGATCTCTTTCCTGATGCTAACATTACTGGCAGACTTTCTTTAGAAGAGATAAAATAATAGTTCATATATTAGTTTAGAACACATTATCTGTTCATTCTGAAAAATGTATTCATAGTGTTACCTGTGTCACTCTGGATGTTCCTTATATGGTACATTACATCTAGGATCTGTTTGTGAACCGTCTAGAGTGTTCATGTTTCTTGTTGTCATGATGTTGTCAAGATTTAGTACACAACACACCGAAGTGGTTATTAATTCTTATCTCATTAAATCTGTCTTATCTCTAAATGTTGTGGAGTAAAGAGGTGTCTGTCAACAAGCTAGATCCATACACAATTAGTGATCACTTGTTTCCTCTCAATAGATAAAAAACTGAAAGTTCTATGGTAATTTTTTTTAGATCCTCAACTCCTTGTCTCTTCGTTAAATACAAACTTCTCATTCCCTCCTTAGCACCTCTTTCTACCGTTTATCTCCTAGTGCATTTAGCTCACTTTCTCTGTTTTTGAAACTGTTTTTGAGCTGCTTTGGCTCAATGCAGCACTTATGGGGGATCAGAGACTCCTCTGACACTAAAACTCCCCAATACCAGGGTGCAGGATGAGATTACTGGTGAAACAGGGGTTTAGCAGCTATTATTCACATAATCGCCTATGATTCCCAACCACTATGCTACCTGATACGCTCTGCCCTATATCTGAACTGGAATATGAGTAGCAAAGTAAAGAGAACTGCCCCAGTTCAGCTAAGGGTCCCATTAAACTAAACGACAACTTGATTGGCTTTTGGTTTTATGATTAAAAACATGAATCGATGATAAATCACTTTGCCAAACTTTAGCATCAGTATGAGACCGTTTTCAAACCTGTGGTCTGTTTGAACTCAGTTTAGTCTACTGTGATTAACTTCGGTTGAATCTTATTGTAAGACATTCCTAACATTTTTAATCTGAGCTGTTGTTTTAGACTCACCTTGACCATAACTGCTTCCTCTGCAACGTCCTTCAGTTTATGCACAAAAGGTCAGCATACTCCCAGAAGGACAGATCGTTGGCAGCGAAGCTTGAGTTGGAGTGCACAGTTGTCACTTGGGAGGAAAATGAAACAAATAGAGAAGCTTCCTCTATTATCACTAGCTGGAAGAGAGATTGGGTTCCTCCTCTTACCCACTGCTGATGACATATAAACATGGGGTGGTGGACTTTATTATATGACTGGTTTTATCCTCTAGTGTTTATATTGTAGTCTCTAGTGTCCAGCTTTGTAATGGGTCATGTGTATGTGTGGCTTGTTTTTACATGCAAAGCACCACATGATCCTAGCTTATTCTTCACTCCTTCACTTATGGTGGAAATATTATGCATTTTATGATTAAAGTGCAATATTACTGACATTCATCATGGTAAGCAATGGGCCAATAGTCTCGATAACAGGAAAACGGCTTAATCCAGACTTGGTTCTAGCCCTGCGTTTTTCCCAATCAGTGAAATTCAAAATACACCAGCTGTCTTGCTATCTGAATCACTCGAATGCTAAATTTATTTATTTTGAACATTATTTTCAATAAGAGGAATCAACTCCAAAACAATGGGATTGACTCAGTGTCAGAAATCAGATAATTTATTCTCTATTATTCATTCGAATCCCAGCATCTTCAAAGCAAACAGAAAGCAGGGTGGTGACCTGATGACTTATTCTGATTGATACCTAAATTTACTGTAAAAACAAAAAATATATGATGCATGTTAAGACAAATTCACAATATAGTGCTTAAAGTGGAGCTACAGTAGGTTACATTATAGTAACTATGTACAGCTTTGAAAATAGATTATTACAAGCTGATTGATTCAAACAGCTTTTGAATCAATGTTTGTGGCATCTGTAAGCTCAACACTGATTACTGCATATGCTGATGCATATATACTGTAATTACTTTATTAATACAGAAAATGAATTCTAAATAAGCCAAATAAAATGTGCAGAGCTTAAACTAAAAAATGAGAAAATGTTTGTCTTGTAGACTAAAGGTCTACATCTTACATTCTGCATTAATTATAGAATTGTTTTTTGGACTGGTTAGTCAGCATTTCCTCCAGCTCTTGTATGCTCTTACTCAAATATAGTAAAGTATTGTATGAATGCAGACTGATTTAACTTTATAATTAGCTTTAAAAGTTTGTGTCCCGGGGGGCACGGTGGCTTAGTGGTTAGCATGTTTGCCTCACACCGCCAGGGTTGGGGGTTCGATTCCCGCCTCTGCCGTGTGTGTGGAGTTTGCATGTTCTCTCCGTGCCTCGGGGGTTTCCTCCGGGTACTCCGGTTTCCTCCCCCAGTCCAAAGACATGCATGGTAGGTTGATTGGCATCTCTAAATTGCCCATAGTGTGTGATTGCGTGAGTAAATGAGAGTGTGTGTGTGCCCTGCGATGGGTTGGCACTCCGTCCAGGGTGTACCCTGCCTTGATGCCCAATGACGCCTGAGATAGGCACAGGCTCCCCGTGACCCGAGAGTATATCGGATAAGCGGTAGACAATGAATGAATGAGTTTGTATCCCCTGAAGAGCAATGTTATATTGTGTAGAAAACTACTTGCTGCCTTTCCAGTTATTGTGATATGTAATGTGCTAGTTCCTACTTGAATCCAGCATATTTAAAATGTTTTGAAAATGCAGGATTAATGGTGCATTTCTATCATTTCTATCATATTTTTTAATTGTTGGTTGTTACATCCAGCTATTTGAGTCTCAGTGCTTGAACCAGAGACATGCTATAGCATGCTGCCTTTTTCTCTGTAGAATAGTGGTTTTGTTGTTTTTTTGGCACTTATTATGTTACATTCTGAATATACATTTTAAACAGATGACATCAATATAACTAAAATATATTTTGTGCAGTATATTTTCCCCGTGTGGATTTTAGCCCTTTTTTAAATTCGGGGCTTTTGACATGTTTCTGGTTGTACTTTGCTGGATGGGGGTGTAAAGCTATAAATGGAAAAGATGGGGATCAGTTACATATCTCTTACATCTCATTTTGCCAACTGATAGACCTCCTCATTTTTCTGCCAAGATGAGAACATCTGTAATTTTTTCTTTCTGACATTCTCTCATCTTCCTTTCTTTACAGCTTATGCAGTGATTAAAAACGGCCTAGTGGAATGTCCTAAAGGCTATAAAAGAATGAATTCAACTCATTGTCAAGGTAAGCAATGCAAGATTGTTCAGTAGCGCCTGACCAGCTGTTTTTTTTTCTGACATATGCGTATGACTTTGCAATTTCATGCGTCCAGGTGGACCTTTAAGAATCTTAATGAAAGCATCATGTTTTCAAGGACTGACTGGAAAGAGGGTTTTATTCCACGTTTTGGGGTTACGTTCCACCATAAAGGTTCCCACGCATCCTCGAGCATTCATAAATATCCCATCAGGCCCTTATAAAATAATTGTGAATTATGTGAATAAATAACAGCGGGATCACAATGGCTGGTTCAGGGGGGTTGAGCTGAGGTTAGCACACACACCATCATCCATCTACTGAAAGTAAAAATAAATGCGATCGCCAACAAAGCCAGTACACACACATGGACTCCTTTTGCAAGCAACTTCTCTTGTTGAGAGTTTAAACTTAAATTAATAGGGAAAAAATTCCAGTTTCACCCTCTACAGGAAAGATTTCATTTTGCAAAATGAAGAATTAATTAATATATGTTTTGAAATAATGATTGAAGTTATCGTTAATTTGAGTGTTAGTTATGCCATAATTAGCATGAGGTAATCTCCTAGTGTTATATACTTAATACAGGCAGAGATGCAGATGCAAACAACTTTAATGGCACACAGAGCAGCTAATCCAAAAGATCCAAAACAGGCGATGGTTAGTAAATGAGCAAACAGACCTAAGTAGGTACAGGCAAAAACATGGGTAAAGAACTGCAGGACAAATCAGAAAATCAAACAATAACAGCAGGTTTGATATAGTCATGTGTACACAGACAAAACTGAGTGTATACTATGCAATGTGGTTGTGAATGAGTGTCTCTTGTGTGAGTGTGTGTGATTGAGAACAGGTGTGTTCAAACAGAAGTTTGGTAACTGTGAGCAGGGCAGTGTGTGTGTGTGTGTGTGTGTGTGTGTGTGTGTGTGTGTGTGTGTGTGTGTGTGTGTGTGTGTGTGTTCTGGGGATTGGAGTCCTGAGAGGCCATGTGGTGTCCCGACACCACGTTTTAGTTCAGAGTTTATATGTAGAAATGTTTATATCTATTTTACTTTGTTTCGTGTATATTCATAGACATCATGGTGATGTAAAAAAAAAAAAAGAGTGAGAGAGAGAAATGTGTTCATGAATACAAAACGCCTTTCTTTCCATATTTATTAGCACCTGATATCATTTTGACAGCATATCATATGAAGTCATGGTATAATTTTAACAAAGCCCTTTACTTTAGACTGAACAACATTTTTATGACTAGTATTTGACAACAGCACTGAGTCTCTTCCTGTACTTTAAGATAAGGACAGAGACACTAGTAAATCTTTGAACTTTCCCTTTCTAAACATTTCTTAGGTTTGTGCCCTGTTCGATTCAGACTACAGATTTAAATCCAGAAACTGAATTAGCTTTTGGAAAACACTGACTTTGTGCTCCTTAAAGCATTTTGCATTGATTTGGGATGAATTTGGCCATTCATTCTTATGCTGTTTCCATTTCCATGGAAGGACCCACATTTAAACTTGCAGTGCAGAGTTGCGGAGACAGACACATGCCATCTGAACTGGTGTCAAAAATTGCCTGAGTCATTTATCCTGCTTTGAGTCAGTTCCCTTCTCTCTAATCACTTCAAGATGTTCGTCCTTCCAGCGTTTGCATTTTCAGGATGCTCCAAAACTAAGCTGACATTTATTCAAAATGTTTTCTGGCTGGCTTCAAAGTTTCGTTCTTGCGCATCTCTCTAATCCCCCCAAAAAAAGGATAATTTCGCCCCGTCAGATGATCTGCCAGTGCACAGAGAGCTGTTAGTTGTGGGTTTCTGTCATTGTCAGGTTGATGACTTTTCAGCCAAGATGTGTGTGTGCATGCCAGACACACTCACTCATCCACACATACACATACACACACACACACACACACACACACACACACACACACACACACACACACACACACACACACACACAAATATTCCCTTACCGGCATTGCATTTGAATGTCACATCAGTTTTGGACATGTGTCATATCCTGCAGTTCATATTATAGCTATGATTCACTACTGCCTGTTCCACTCGTACAGGCTCGGTGATACACAGCGTGCAGATAAGAGTCACTTCAAAAGCTTTCCAGCTCTACAGACCCCTCAAACCCCTTACTTCATGTCCATCAAGGGCAGCTGGATTTCCCATTAGTCTCTCTATCTCCTTCCTGCCTGATGGAAAATGGCAGAGAGTTATCACTGCTTAGAAGAGCAGCTTTCAGCCAGCTAAATAGTTGTTACGACTCCAGAGAATATGGCATGTGAACAATTTAACACCATGCCTTTCTTCACAGAAGCAGAGCACATCATTAAAGAGTTGAGAAGTAATAATACACAAATGCCACAGATGTGAGCCTGATGCTGTTTTGTTTCTAATAACATACCAATGTTCTGAATTTGAAACTGATATTTCATACATTTTCACACCCGTAACTGTTAAACCTCAACACTGGTGTTAATGCAGGTGAGACTGGTCTACTTTCGCTCTTTCCCTATTGTACAAAGGGTTAGAAGTTTATCTGTCTTAGTTTACTGATAATGAACAATACAATCAATGACAAATTTGTAAATAATAGATCATGGAAAACAATCGAATAAGATAATCAAATAAAACAGAATAAAATTAATTGTCCTCTTGAGAAAGTTAGACTCAAGAAGATATGTTAAATCAAGAAGATGATTATTTTCGTATAACAGCATGTCTCGCAGTGTTTTATTCCCCTTATAGCACCGCAGTTTGCCAGCAATTAAGGTTATTTACTAAAGAATGCAACATTATTCATTTCTAACCATGTATAGCTACATTTAATTTTGAGAAACATCTGTGAAACAAGTTATCGCTTAAGTCAGAGCAGCTGCGAAGAGTCAGTCCTTCACCAGCTGCTCTTGTTTTCCCTGTGACTTGAAGGTAATAAGACAAAAAATCAGCTTGTTTTGTTACAGAGAAACCGCAAAGCTCTCTATCCACTGGTCATAGTGTTGCCTGTTACAAATAGTTGACACTGGAGACTCCTTCCATGAATGTTAAATAAACGTCTTCTTACAAATATGAACAATGGCATTCACTTCATTCATTTATAGAAACGATAATATATTATAAGGAGTGAATAAATATACAGTATACCAATCAGATCATTAAAACTTACGTGATTAAATTCAATGTGTAATCAGTCTAAAAGACCTTTGTTCAGTTTAATACAAATAAAAATCTGTGACCAGGCTGAGCTGTAAGTCTACAGTCATCCACGTGTGCACAGAAAAAAGAACAAATAAAGTTTCTTTTCTCACTTGAGTTTAATAGATTTTTGTGTTTTTATTGGCACTGAGTTAACATCAGTTCAAGGAAACGTGTTTATATACCAGCGCCAGGTTAGATTCTACTCACCTATCGCATGTTGTTCACAAATAAACGTGAGCGTGTGCGTGTAAAAGAGTGAGCTCATGCCAACTCCTCATCGGTATCATATTCCTTACTCTACTCCAGCGCTCTCTCATGTCTTTGATCAAAACTGTCTTGCCAGTGTGGAGCTTGGACACTTATCAAGGCATAACGATAACAAAGAAATCGTTCTCGAATACACGTTCTCAGAAACGTTCTCATGTATCGTTCATCATTCAGATTTCCTAATCCAAATTGTCAATATGACGGCTGGACAAAAAAAAAACGTTGAGAGATTTTATTCTCCTGGTTGTTATAATATCAGGTATCAGATATAATACACGATAAAACTCCCAGTCCTGAACTGTTTAATTCCTATGTTCTCTTCCTGTAATGTCAGATATCAACGAGTGTCTGATTCATGGGTTGTGCAAACATGCTGAGTGTCTGAACACTAAGGGCAGCTACAGGTGCACATGTAAGCCTGGATACATGCTGGACGCTGCACGCAGTCAGTGTGTCTGTGAGTTACACCACACACACACATACACACACACACACACACACACACACACACACACACACACACACAGCAGGCACTACATCATACATTAAATATATGTCTGGAAAAGTATGAAATTTCAAAGGCAGACATTTCCAGAGCTGGAGAAATAAGGAGTATCAGAAAATATTTTGGAAAATTGATGGATAATCTGTTGTCAAAGTAAGACATTAAACTTTCTCACAAATAAGAGAGGATAAAAATCATGCATCTGAGTGTAAAAGCCCAGCAGTGGTTACTTGGCAAGGCTGGAATTTCAGCTCACAACCTTCAGTCCAGAACTTCCAAAAACAACCAGTGTGTGTTTTTTTCTGCTACTACTGCAGCAGTTACCCATATCACATCACATCATGTTTTCTCTTCTCATCATACACTTTGTGTGCTTTAAAAATTGGATAGATGTTTAGAAAATAAGTGTGGTGACAGTAGATTCAGAGATTTTTTATTGCACTTACTCTTAGACCCTGTTTACTGTTTAATTTATACACATTGACATAAAAATGTAAATGCACAAACAATACATTTGTAATATATTTAAATCTAATTGCTCAAACCACATCAGGAGTTTTACGTGATACACATGCTCCAGGAAGGCTCATAAAAGACAGTAAACATGAAGAACAGCCCTGGAAGATACATGATGCATGAAGTTATGCTTCACTCACATCTTACATTTAAATTTATTAACCTCCATGTTTGCACTGAAGCAGAATACAATCTTGTGCTTGTGATTTTTACAGCCGATAAAGCAGTGTCTGTGGAGCAAGCCTCGTGCTACCGTTCCATATCACCAGGTTCATGTAGCCATCCACTGGCCCAGAAAATCACCAAGCAAATCTGCTGTTGCAGCCGTGTGGGAAAGGCCTGGGGCTCAGCCTGTGAGAGGTGCCCACTACCTGACACAGGTACGTCATGACTTCCAAAAAAGATTGCCAATGTAGTCAGGTTGTAGTACTATAGTGCTGTAATATAAACACCATTAATAGTCCCATTGAGTTTCACATTGGAGAAAGGGAATCTACTCCCCAACGTGAAAAATCTGATGTTAAACATTCCTTAATAAACATCCCTTTTCCTGCTCCTGATTTTATCTCCAAAGTGAAAGTAAGAACTATGTGCATTGTGTGTGTGCTAATGATGTGATTTATGGACTGCATCACAGATCTGTTTCCATGGGAGTGCAGGAGAATGAACTATGGGCAGTATAAATATAAAGGAAAGTCTGTCATATCACATAGATTTACACTCAGTCCATTATGTTAGACCTCCCTTCTTCACATTCCGTCTTGTTCCATAGAGGCAGTGTGAATCAAAATAACACAAAGGAATGAAGATCTGGGATACTTTTAGTTAGTTTCTCTGCTTTAAACCCACTATTGGAGGAGGGAAGGGACTTGAACCTGGAATTTGGACTTGTTGAAAGGATAAAACCTGCATGAAATCTACAGTGTACCACTGTGTTTCTGGTACCAGCTGCTGTCTTTTATCTGAAATCAGATTCTCCTAATTTATGCTGCGTGTGCCTGTGTCTGACCTTCATGAGCCAAATGAGATTCTGAAATTTCTCTTCACAGTTCATATAACAGATACGATGTGGCTGAGTGTAATGCATGATGTATTTGGCTTAGGCTGCAGTCATACAAATATTTTTTGCCCTTTAATGTAATTGATGTTAGTTGTTCACATGGACTGAGTGTTAGAAGTCAAACCAGCATCAACTTACATCAAGGTCACATCACTGTTAGCCTGGAGTAGGGGTCGCCAACTTGCAGACTCTAGGCCAGATACCCAGTAATGTATGTTAGGAGATCCAACTACAAGAAAAATACTGTAGCAGAATCAGGCAACATATGAAAAAAAAAAACTGCATATATTTCAGCGACTCTAGTTTACTAAACGTGAACCGTGTGGACTTCTGTAGCAGATCCTCCAATCACATGCATTTATGTAAATTTTCCTCTCTGGAAAAAGGAAACGGAAACTTTGCACAGCCTTCCATGGATTTTGTTATTTCATTTACTCTCTCTGGTCTGATTAGTGGAGTGAGAAATGGAATATTTACAGATGATTATATCAGCTCTGTTCTGTTCAGTGTCCATGATGCTATATGAAAGTTTTAACATAAAGCACAAGCAATAAGCAACTGATCATTTAAATGGTCTCATTATTAGCTAGAATCTCATCAATAAAGAATAAGCATTGAAGGGAACTTAAGGTAATCCAGTCATGTTTGTTGTTTTATATAAACTTTGTAACCAAATACTTTTGTGTAGTCAAATGTTAGATGACAAATTTTATAATGATATAATAAAAATGAATAATAATGATAAATTCCTCTGAGCTATTATTATGTTACATAATGGGGGCCCACTGGATAGTTGTTATCATGTTTGCCTGTTGTGTGTGGAGTTTGCATGTTTTTCCTGTTCTTTGTGGGCTTCCCCAGGGTACTCTGGTTTCCTCCCCCAGCCAAAGACATGTATTGTAGACTTACTGAGTGGCATCTCGCAATTGCCTGTAGTGTGTGAGAGTGTGTGGTGGCACCCTGCCTTGGGCCCACAGTCCTCTGTTTTTCCCAGTTTTCCCCCAATCCTGTGTAGGATAAACAGTACAGAAAATGGGTGGATGGATGGATAAAAATCCATCAACCATAATTGTTTGATGGTTATTATCTAGGCTGTTGTGTTTGTGTACATAAGAATATTGTGTAATAGTGTGAAAATACACGCATATATCTTACACGTATGATTTATATTCACAGATCACTTTAAGGAGATCTGTCCAGCAGGCCACGGCTACACCTATTCTCGCTCAGACGTCCAGATCACGCTCCGTGAGCTGGAGGAAGACGAGCTCACAGAAGTCGACTCATTCTTTTCCCAGAACCCCACATACCCCGAGCCTCCTTTGACCCTGCCAGCGACACCACATTACCAACCACTTCCACCCGTTTACCCCGAGAGCCCATATCACGAGCCCTCAGTGCCATCTTACCCTCACACACCCGCTAGGCCTCAGCCGCCCAGGACTGGACACATGCCTCTTCAGCCTCCTCCAGTCTCCTTACCTGAGGGTGAGTATAAAGAATATATGTACAGTGCAGAGTATTACATTTCTATGCGATTTTTTTAGAACATTTTTTCATGTTCTAGATGTTGGCGTATCGCTTGCTTGAGAGACGAGTGAGAGAGAGATTTTGTGGATGTAGTTAGCCTGCTTTCAGAATTTGCTCTTCAATTTCACCATATCAGAAGGGAACATAAATCTGAGTCTGAATATGACTCATGCGTCCATCACCATTTCCCATGGCTTTTGGGAATAGTCTTACTCCAGGGAAGTTAAAGATCTGTGGGATTTCTCCGAAACCTCCTTCTCATTTACAGTTAATGAGATAATTCACTGGCATTACTCAGGCCACTATAAACATTTACAAATTGAGTCGTTATTAGTGAAGTCATTTTCTCTGTCCACTTCTGTATTTGCATGTTTTCAGCTCCTCCCTTCTGTGGAAAGCCAAAGGGATTGATGCAATCTAAAAGCTAGATAATCTCTATTTTATTAGAAATAAATATTGTAAAATGTGTTTCTGATGGAGGAAATATACCAGCTGAGCTTGCTGTGCGATTAATCTTCATCCTCTCTCTCCTCTTCTTCTTCCTCTCTTCTAGATGGTGAACCTACGAATGAGGTAAGAGCATATTTAAAGAAATGTACTGTACAATATCTAAAAACTCTTATTATTGTCTTAACCGAATTACTCTATTTTATTCCAACAGGCAATTAATACACCTTCTTCATACCCAGGTATTATTTTCTTTCTTACACGTACTTCATTGTGGAAAAGGATTTGGATAATTTAACTACAAATGAACAGGAAACATTGCTTTAACCTAATGTCCACACTTTTTTTCTGTATAACTCAGCAGTCTTAGAGCCATGTAAAACAGAGATTAGTCAGCTCTTGGGGAGCTGGGGTCTGACTTTATTTTTCTATAAATTGTTCTTATAAACCCAAGACAACCAATAATTGGATCCTACTGCCAGTGTAAATACGAACAAATCTAACGTGCATCATGCAAAGCTTTTTGGACCTTTTCAAGATTTATGAATGTTTTTCTGTTGGTTTTAGTTGGTGGAAAGACACTTTGTTTTTATGTCAGAATTGCTTCCGTAGATGAATTACATGAGTGTCCACTTGAGATTAATAGACTGATGGCCTGTACATTGTAAATCATGTGTAATGTACTGTATAATTGATTTCCGTAATTGTTGTGTGTTGGTTTTGGCTGGCTCTTGCTGTAGGTGTAGTGGAGGTCACCTCTAACTCTCCTACCTATGTGATGCCAGATTTGGAGAATCGCGACACAGCGCCGATTAACGTTGCCACTCAGGTCACAGGTCAGTGGTTACAGACACACCGTGGAAGTCCTTCATCCTATCAAACTATCACAAATAATGCTTATTTGCATTTATCAATTCTGTCTATTCCTTTGAAGCAGTGGACACTTTGGATCTACAGATTATGAAGCAGTATAGTTTTTAAGGAATATGAATACACCACACAGAATGAACAGAAAAGGATTTTTAAATAGACACAAATAGAAAAATGAGACACACTAGTCTTTTTATTTATTTATTTTGAATGCTTGCCAGAAATCTTTTTGGACTTGGACCCTACAGGTTGCAACAAAAGGTTTTTATGTTCATGTGGTTAAAAGCGGTCAGGTATGTAGCATGCAGGATAAAGAATGATGTGCTGCTCAATGCATTTCAATTAGGCTACCAGTTTGCTTATATTTATATATTTTGGAAATAGAACCTACTAAATTTCCTGCGGAAATGCCACAGACAGTACAGATAAAACTATGTGAGTGGAATTTAAATAGCTATCCTGCACCAATCTCTAGTTGCGATCAATTGTAAACTTCAGCGTTGGAGCCGAGGTTCAGAAACTTTCAGAGCCACAATTTGGATGGATGGATGGATGGATGGATGATTCAGGCTTAGGCCATGCTTGCTTCAGTTTTAAATCCAAATACAGGGATATATTTGGGGCATTAAAGTGATACAGATACAAACACTAACATTGTATTAGATCCCTTTTAAGCAAAATAATTTTATATAATTATATAATATAAATATAATAATTATATTATATATAATTATATATAATTTATATAATTTTCAATAAAAATAATTTTATTGTTCAAGTAAGATTTCACTGCTCCATGATTACAGCTTAATCTGAAGCCAAAAATATGCAGTACATTAAACAAGTGAGATGACAGAAAGCTAAATTAGATGGACATATAAAGACAAGTATGTGAATGTAAATAAAGATGTGTAAATACTAAAGTATATACAAATTGTATTGTGTACAAGATGCATTATATACAGATCAGCAGCACAAACAGACAACACAGAGTTGTAAACACTGTGTCGCGTCTAGATGTACAAATTTGTGTAGAATTACTGATAATGCTTCACACAGACTAAACAGTTCAGTATGTCAGCAGTTTTTGTGTGGGTGTTAATGGAGTTTTATTGAGCTGTATAAGGACATTCAAACGAAGAGACTGTCTGTATGTTTAGCAGATTTTGCTTTTATAGTCCAGGATCTAGGGGTGAATTATCTGTTTTTCTTCTCTTCTAGTTTAAAGGTTGGGGATTTTTTCATCATTCTCTCATTACTTTTTTGTTAGCAAGTAATCAGACTCTTAAAAGAGCTTGAACGTTTTCAGAAGGCAAAAAATAACTTTAGGTTTTCACTCTACTTTAAATGTTTTTAAAATTAAAAGGCAATTATTGACTTTCAAGAAATTAATGTAGACATAAATAATCTGCAGCCAACTCATCACCTCAGTGGGTTTTCTTGTGATAGTTTGTGGCTTGGTTTGAGTTTGTTCCACAGGTCCAGTTTCCGAAGAACAAAGTAAGCTTTGTGTAGGTTGTTTTCCCCCATTTAAGCTAGCCAGGATTCATCTATTGAACCCTACTCAGTGGGTGATGAGGCAAACAGTCAAAGCAAATGTGCTGTTTGGAATCAGTATAACACAATTAGAGTAAAGAATAAACTCCAGGTTGGACAATCAATATCAGATTGGATGCAGAATTGCTGAGAAAATGCTCTTCCAAGACTGTGTTTAGAAAAAGAGCAGAGGAGAAAAAAAGAGGGAAGTCAAAAGTCTTGAGTCAAAGCCTCATCACTGCTGATGGGTCCGTCAGACCACTCCAACAAGCCCTCTGGCCTGGCACGAATTAAATGGCGAATGAGTAAAGGAACAGCCTTCACTTTTATAGTAGCAGATGGCCACCTTTTAGAGTTCTACACCACAGTAAAAGGTGATCCCATACCTAAGCCTGCACTGTAAAACTTGCTTCTGTGTCCTGTGTACTGAGCAACATTTTCCAGTGTCTGAGTTGAAGACTGAGAGAATTACATTATATATATATTCATTTATTTTTCAATTTTGGGCTCTACAAATCACATTATTCATGCCCTGTTTTACTGAGATCTGAGATTTTACTGTATATTTATTAACTTGACACATAGAATGTTATGTGACATGGAATTCTGTGAGCAATCTGCTTTCATGGTGTTGCATGTAATATCCAGTAAAGCATTCACATTTGACAATTTACAGATATTTCTTCTCTTGTTTTCGAACGTGTTGCCAAATCAGTTACTCATTATCCTGTTCAATCTCTTCTTGTAGACATTGACAAGTGTTCGTTGACTCCAACAATCTGTGGTCCAGGCCAGTGTGTGTCAGTGCAGACAGGTTACACCTGCTACTGTGACCCAGGCTACACCCTCAATGCTCTGCAGACCACATGCATTGGTAAGACTGTTAATGACAACCTGATGAGAGAGAGTCTCCATTCCAATTAGATGGCCAGTCATTTCATATGAGTCCTTAACAAGGAGATTTTCTTAGTTTTATGCTAAGTGTAGTTATATATTAGATATACTCAGCCTCAGAGCCTCAGATGCTTCACCAATAGAATACAAAGTGGTGGTAAGTGATTACCTTTATGGCCACATGCTTCAGAATTATAATCTGATTGTCTCTCTTTTTTATTCTATTCTGTGGAAAAAGGCATAGTAACCAGACAGAAAAGAGTTCACAAAATCCCATTTTAAAGAGTTAATAGAGTTTGATGGAAGCAGTTAGCAGTGAGGTAATAACATTAAAAAAAATGATAAGATGCCTGCAGTGTCAGTGGCATTGCTGTTTCTGTGCTCCATTTAATGACAAATTGTATCAGACACATTTGTTATTGGTAATTCACCTTAAACAATGCTAATTGGAAAACACCTTAAAGAAACGATGCTAATGTTTTGGTCTAGCAAATCTATCAAAAAGTCATTACCAACAGAGCTTGGCATAGATTTAAAACATGAAGGAATGAATCGATGAATAGGTCTGTTCTGTCTTTTTACAAAAGACCTTGTCTTTGTAAAAAAAAAGAAAAAAAAAAAAGTCTTGTATTTATATGGTGAATTGGTCATTTGGACAGTTGTTGGGCAGTAAAATGTATAATGTATTGTTAAAAAAAAACAACCACAGGGTATTCAGTATAAATTACACAGTAGCCTAGACATGGGAAGTGGTAGCTCAGTGGTTAATGTGTTGGACTACTGATCAGAAGGTTGTGTATTAGAATCCCAGGACCATCAAACTGCTACTGCTGGGCCCTTGAGCAAGGCCCTTAACCCTCAGTTGTGTAAGAGTGGGCTCTGACTAAGAGTGTATGCTGTAAACATTTTAGCTGCTACCATTTCTTATGGAAGTCAGAAAGCTGGACTAAACACTTCCCAGACCTGTAACCATAATTCCCAGAGCTGCTGCATGGCCACAAGAGAAAAACTCGGTGCAACAACAGTAATTTGTTGCCTTGCAGTATGAAAGCAGCTTTTAAGTGGCCCATTAAGAGCACTTTCCAGATGTAGCCTTTCGTCTAAAAGCAGAATTTCTATGCCATACTGCAACTCTCACAAGCTTCTCAAAACTACAGGGCAAAAGGAAATAAATGATTTTTGTTGAGGTGTCGCATGATGTCTAGCAGTGGAGTAGGAGACAACCAGATCAGTGCCAGACTGCTGTCAAATGTAACTTCATACACATCTTAGTGTCCAAGTTAAGCTGCAATTTGGATGATCTTTCTGGATCATCCCCAGGCTTAACTTTCATGTTTACTCAAGCTGTATCATACATATGCAGCTCAGACTGGTGGAAGAGTGGATAAATTGTGCTACTAAGGAAAAACTATCACTACCCATCTCAGAATGAGTGAGGTGCTGCACTATATACTGTATGATGAAGTGATTTTGATATAAGACATAATGGTAATGATATAATGATATATATGATTTGATTTGATCTTGTAACTAATGTCTTCTTCAGATGTAAATGAATGTGAGAATGACCCATGTAGAGGAAAGGGCCGCTGTGTGAACACTTTTGGCTCCTACATCTGCCAATGCTTCCCGGGCTTCAGCCTGCTCATGACACAAAACAGAAAGTTGTGTCAAGGTAAGCAAGCTGTGCTTCTGGCTGATGAAGCTCTTTGGAATATTTGTAAAAGCTTTTCAGTTTATGATTTGGTTATTCATTATAAAGCAGATAACTAATATAAACATTATTCTGTGAAACTCATGTGATAAAGGAAAGTAAGTCTGAATGTATCACTGGGTGATGGGAGATTAAGGGCTTAAATTTTCTCTCTGTTCCTCTGTGTTTCTCATCACTTAGATATCAATGAGTGTAACATGCCTAATAAATGTCCCAATGGCCACTGTATCAATACTGAGGGATCTTTTATGTGTGAATGCAGAAGTGGCTTCACCAAGAACCAGAGAGGAGAGTGTGAAGGTACAATGATTAGCATTATAACTGACTCAAATTTGTGTTTTTAAAATATGTGTTACTAATATCCTGTTGAAACTGGGGCTGTCACTAATCATCAAGAAAAAAAACAAAAAACTGGAAAATAAAACCTGTATACAGGCAGAATCTACAGTATGTATATTTCAGATTGTCTTTTAATCACTCACGAAATTCACACCAACCTTCATTCCAAACTGAACTTTACACCTAGGGGCAAGAAGTGCTAAACCAATGTAAACAGCATAGGCAGTATATACCGCCATGTGACACTGCATCTGCAACTCAATAAACACACTAATGATTTGTCTCAAATCAAATACTACCCTGCTAGATCGTAGTTGTGTTTGAATTTTACATTTACATTTACATTTACATTTCTGGCATTTGGCAGACGCTCTTATCCAGAGCGACGTACAAAAGTGCTTTAGTTCTCAGTCAATGAATACATTAAAAACCTCTTATGGACTGAAAGCTCTTTGTTGCTTTTACAGTGAGGGCTTTTTGATTTAAGATGTAACAACAATCACAACAACAGCAGAATGTTTTAAAGAGAAACAGTGCATATCAGTTTGTTTAATGTTGCGGTGCATGAAATTGCTAAATGTTATAGTTTGACTTGAAAACCTGGTAACAGAGATGCTCTGGCTCTGACATGCCATCTAGTGGATGTCACTTTTAATCCTTTGGATGTATATAAGATACTCAACAGAGTATGTGAACAATCCCTGTGTGGTAAAAGTAAAATGTACGGTATTTGTGTTTTTGGAGTCAGCAATCCACCTACCAGCATGCTTTTGGGTGGTGAGAGGAAACTGGAGAACCCTGGGGAGAAGATGTAAAACAGACCGTAACTCAAACACTGAATTGAATGAGACAACTGCAGACATGTGCTGTGTCCCAAATGACATACTATACACTGTGCACTACGCATTTTACTACCTAGTGTGTGTATTTTAGAAGGGTAGTATCATCTCAAATGAAACACTAAAAGTTTTTTTACTGACGAGAAGTATAAGCCGTTTCCCAGTTAATGGCAAATGACACCAGCATATGTAATGCAACACCGCTAGCTTTAGCAGAATACAGTGGCTTTTGCAAAATGTTGAAAAATAAATCACACACTGACTGAGGGCTGATTAAAAATACATTTGTAAGAAATATCATCCAACGGAATGTCATTGGCCATCTTTTTTCTTTTTTCTTTTTTTTTCATCTAGCTTCAGCACCTGGTAGCCCCACCCCTCTTCCACTATGTAAGCAGAGCTGCAAGTGTTCAGTGCATATAGTGTCCAACATTCCATACACAGTTTTCCCAGTTGAATAAGTGCATCATCCATGTACTTGAAGCACTTCTTCTTGAAATGGCATAGAATAGTGAAAAAATATGTGATTTGGGATGTACTTGCGAGTTTACAATATACAATATTTATAAGCTTTATTGAAAAACCTACTAGTGACTGAGGCATTGGTGGCTCAGTGGTAGGTTACTCGCCTATCATGCGGAAGGCCCGGGTTCGATTCCAGCCAATGCCTCAACCCCAGCCACTGGATGCAGTGCCGGTCCCAAGCCTGGAAAAATGGGAGGGTTGCATCAGGAAGGGCATCCGGCGTAAAACATTTGCCAAGTTGTTGTGTGGACCAGTTGGTCCGCTGTGGCGACCCCGAACAGGGAGCAGCCGAAAGCAACTTATTGAAAAACCTACTAGCATTGTAGCGTATTAGCTACTAGCATTGCAAACCATTCAAAATTATGTGTTCAGTTCAGAGGTGTAACAATTTTCCAAGTTTGCTCTTCAAAATTCAATGAACTATAATTTAATAAAGATTTGTAAAGTTCAGAGCAGTTCATGGATCATAAGAAGGGACATGAATTTTACCCTTAACCCTCAATTGCTCAGTTGTATAAAAAAAAGAGATAAATTATAAGTCAGTTGGCGTCGGAATGATGCAAAGGCAAGATTTGGCATTGGCCAATGTTGTTAACAATAATGCTTTGGATTTCTACCACACCAGAATTCACTTTCATGTCAAGGGTGGGGTTTTTTTTTTCGCAAACGATGCAAGTAACTAATTTTTTTATCATTTGTTTGTCCAGTTGATCCTGATGCTAGTGCTGGAGTTTAGTTGGAATGTGACCCAAGTAAACTGAAATGAAGAGTGAAGCTCTCTGTGCTGGGGGTTAGTGCTGTAGTAAAATCACTGCTCATAAATGATCCTTTTCTTTGCTCGGCACTGTTTGTATGCTCTGGATCTTACATATTTGCTCTGAAGATAAGGATTTTTTTTTATTCTAATATTTTAAACTCAAGCAGCACTGGATTGGAATGACTGAAATGAATGTTTTTCACAATTTTTACCCTTCTTACAAACAGATGAAGTGCAGGGAAGGCACATTGCTTTACTTGATTCAGGCATTTCTCTGGCACTCGAATAGTTCTGAGCCACTGAGGTGACATAATGGTTATTTTTTAATAAGGCTTGGCCTCAAATTAGTATATAGAGGCCACAGAGTACTTAACCCATGGCAACTATTGCATTTTTAAAATGACTCAGCCACAGAGAAATCAGTTCAATTGAATCACAATGGCCACAGGATCCTAAGCATAAAGAAGATAATATTAAACTTTGCTTTAGTCTTGGAATGATGCATACCAACATTCTGGATACCATTAGCATGTGTCAACTTATGTGAATTCTCAAAATGATTAAAATTCCCCCCTTAAAATGATTAACTTGTGGTTATGTATTAAGAATGACATTCCATAACATATTAAACTGCAGACTCAAGTTACAAACTTTGTGGCCATGCCTTTGGTATCTCATGGACATAACTTAATCATTTGTGGCCACAAGATACTTGTTTTTGGCTTCAAAAATATTATCTCATGGCCTCAGTATATTAATTCGTGACCACGCCATAACCACCATGTCACCACATCAGCTCTGTATGAGAGAGTTATGGTTTGGTATCAGTTCTTGAATGAGAAACCACACCATTATTAACTATGTTGACTTTTTGCAGAAGTACATTCACTATAGAACAAATGATGGCACTGTATGCCAGTGGTCTAATTCTGTCTGCAGTGGCTTTGAGTTTTATCCTGTAGTCACACTTGACTGAAATGTGTTTACTGGTTCATTTTTCCATTATCATCATTATTCAAAAGTTGAGTGCAGTCTGCATGCAGAAAATATACAGCCAAGTCTAAGGATCCATAGTCAATATCTAAAAGCTAAATGATTCCAGTCAAATGAGTTCATTAGTCCTTTAGTCAGTGCATTTTATCCAGATGATTGCTTATCTTGTAGCATCCAGAACACCAAGCAAACATTCATTCAATCAATTTTAGTGAACTCTTTATCCTGGTCAGGATTGCAGGGAATCCTTGGAGTGAGGTGAGAAGACAGTCTGGATGGGATGCCAGATCACACCCATTCACACCTATAGTAGCCAATCCACCAGCCAACATGTCTGGAGACACAATGAAGATGTACACTTCCCAAAAATATTCTATAGACTCACCTTTGCTTTAGTGACGAATCTTACCTGTATATTACAGATTTAAGAATTGCTGCTGTGATCACAAACACTGTGCTGTGGTCATCCAAGGACTCACAAAATATTCATTCTAAACACACCCAGTACTGTATTCTTTTCATTTTTTACACATGTACACTGTTATGATTTATAATCCCACTATCCAGTGTCACTCAGAACAGGAAGAGTTCTTTTCCAGTCTGGTTTCTCTCAAGTATTTTTTTCCCTCATGTGGTCTCAGGGAGGTTTTCCTTGCCACTGTGGCCTCTGGCTTGCTCATTAGGGATCTAAGTCTATGTCTGGAGCTCTGTGAAGCTGTTTTATGACACTATCTATTGTTAAACACCTCATACACATCCTTCAGTTTTAAAGTGACATTCACCAAAACAGCTGACACTTTTTTGTCCCGTCCATGGTTTTGTCGCTTTAAATCCATTCGGCTTTTGAGTTATTTTGTTAAACTTGGTGATCGTGACAGCCCTAGTTGAAAATATGGGATTCTTCAAAGGTAAGAGGATATTTGAATATAAATTGTGATCTACTCTTTAAACGAACAGAGTTTGTGTTGCCAGATTTTCAAATTGAGCAATATGATACAAGTCTGAATTGTATTAGCTGCTTGGGATTCCCCAGTAATCTAACAACAAAACAATGATTGTATTTTCCCTCAGC
This sequence comes from Hemibagrus guttatus, assembly GCA_033459395.1. NCBI lineage: Eukaryota > Metazoa > Chordata > Actinopteri > Siluriformes > Bagridae > Hemibagrus > Hemibagrus guttatus. Next base: position 19,269,711 of record JAUCMX010000008.1, read on the forward strand.
CTTAAGCCAAAGGAAAAATAAGGTATTTGGTGGATTATAAGTCGTTTACATATTTGGTGTGTTTGTATTATAATATGTTTGTGAGTAAGTGATGTTTGTGGTTGATTTTTTTTTTTTTTTGCAGTGCATGTGTGTCTTCATATTGCATATTTATGCTGGATGGTTTCTATTTGTTTCTTTGTTAACTCATTCTCTGTAACAGAGTTACAGCATAACCCATGCACAGATGGTTAGCTCACCTAATCTAATAGAAGTGTGCGAATGCGTTTGTTGATATGAAATCCCCCCTTCTCCCTCTGTATTACAGATGTGGATGAGTGCAGGAGCCCCGGTGTCTGCCCCAGTGGTAAATGTGTGAACACACACGGCTCGTTCAAGTGCCAAGCATGTG
>JAUCMX010000008.1:19275101-19425101 GCA_033459395.1 Hemibagrus guttatus
TTCACTTGTACATGCAACCATGGATACCAAACAACTCCTGACAATAAAAGCTGCCAAGGTACATATATCAAGCACATGCTGGCATGCACACTAACACACAGTTAGCGCTCAGGGTCGTCAACCATGCTGTCTCCATTCCAGATGTGGACGAGTGTCTGCTCCCAGACGTCTGCGCTCACGGCACATGCTTTAATGTTCCGGGTTCACACAGGTGCAGCTGTAACACAGGCTACCAAAGCAGCCCTGATGACAAAGCTTGTGTGGGTATGTACTTTACACTGGATAAATAGTCTGCTTTTTACTCTGACTAAACCAAGAGATATTGATTGTTGCAGGTAACAGGTTTATTACAGAGATTTGACTTAGTGACCTTTGGCTTTCAATCATAATACTGGTAAGATGAATGAAATGCAATGTCTGCCTTACAGATGTTGATGAATGCTCTGAGACCAGCCTGTGTATGCGAGGTGTGTGTGTTAACACTGTTGGCTCCTTCACCTGTACCCAGTGTGAGGCTGGATACGCTCTCTCCGAGGACAGACAGAGGTGTGAGGGTGAGTCACTTAACACTTAAACTTACATTTGCACTCAGATTAGCAACGTTGTGATGGTGGCTCTGGATTGCATTGTATGTTATCACATGGTTGTTATTGTGGACGCATACTTTGTTTAGCAATTGAACAGCTTTCATGTCATTGCTTTGAGTTATCAGACTTCATTCATTCATTCATTGTCTACCGCTTATCCGAACTATTCTCGGGTCACGGGGAGCCTGTGCCTATCTCAGGCGTCATTTTGAGGCAGGATACACCCTGGACGGAGTGCCAACCCATCGCAGGGCGCACACACACACACTCCGGACAATTTAGAGATGCCAATCAACCTACCACGCATGTCTTTGGACTGGGGGAGGAAACTGGAGCACCCGGAGGAAACCCCCGAGGCACGGGGAGAACATGCAAACTCCACACACACGCACACGCACACGCACACGCACACACACACGCACACACACACGCACACACACACACACACGGCGGAGGTGGGAATCGAACCTCCAACCCTGGAGGTGTGAGGCAAACGTGCTAAGCACTAAGCCACCGTGCCCCCCAGTTATCAGACATATGTAGCTAAAATAGCTGAGTTGTCCTAAGGCTTTTGAATCTTAAAAAGAATATGTGTTTTACTTGTATTGTCTTTCATTATTTAAGATATTAAATGTTTATTATATAATCTGATATACTACTCCAGGATAGCGCCAGGATTTCACGATTTTGCTATGAAATGAATACAAAATGATGTAAATTTGCAAAATTATCGCAGATTTTCTGAATATTTGGGTCAAAACGTGTCACGTGACATCATCACAACACACATTTAGCCAAAGTACACTTCAATTCATGTTCATGTACAGCTGTCATATAAAGTTATTACATTTGTCTCTTCACTGGTAAGAGTTTTAAAGAAGAATCCCTTGCTTGCAATTTCCACCAATTCAAGCAGCTTTTTGTAAAAAGCACAAAAATCTCTGCAAGTTGCTTCGCAAATTTTGAACAAAAAACCCACAGCAAAAAAAAAGTATCTAAAAAAAAAAAAACCCTGGCAGTCTGATCATATATTATGACATGATTTGTTATGTTGTTTTGCTATCATTCAGCAGGTTATGATGTAGTTGGTGTTTAAAAATTGTGCTTCTTGTGACTCTTTTTTACTTTTTTACTCAACTTGCTTAAGGTTTTCTGCATGGCCATATTGTGATGTGATGACAAGAAATAATATATCTATATCTTATATCTCTATCATATCTTATAGTATTTCATTACTTCAGTTGTGTGTTGTTGGAACCTTCCCTATGTTAAACAGCTTAACATTTTTGGTTGTATGGAAAAGTAGCACTAACTATATTGTTATTATTATTATTAACTATATTATTATTATTATTTCTCACAGATATAAATGAGTGTCTCTCCTTGACGTGTCCAAATGGCATCTGTCTGAACTCAGAGGGCTCGTACTCATGCATAAGTTGCCCCACGGGTTTCACTGTTTCAGCAGATGGAGAGCTGTGTGAAGGTGTGTGATATATTGTTTGCTATGATGTTTATTGATATATACTATGCATGATATATACAGTATAATATTCAGTATATTGAAAACTGCATTATAAGTATGCAATATTTGGAAAATAATATATAGGGGATCTCTATGGAATCTTGTTTTGAGACTATACTGAATTTACTCCATTCTGGTTTATTTTATTCTTGTCTTGTTCTTTCCAGACATCTCTCTGAACTTTGTTTTCATTGTTGCTGCTGTGGCTTTGATAATTATGCTGTTTATTCACTTTATTTCCATTGCATATTACAATGAAAGGCTGTCAGCTATGATGTGCATTTTTAATAAGCTTTGATAAGTTTCTAATTAAGGTTGTCTTGATGAATTATTCCGTAAAGTTGTGTTTTCAACACAATTATTATTATTAATACACAATAATTACACAATAATTATTAACTTTATTGTTAATAACCTTTAGAAATGAGTTTGCATCTCCAACCGCACGTCCTCAGGTACACACATGTGAAATAGGAAAGAGAGGGGATAAGTCTGCATTTGGAGTAACACTCACAATTAAGCATTTTCACCAAAATAACTAAGCACATTTGGAGGAGATTTAATCCCAGTGGCCTCTAATGAGACTGTCCGCTCAAAATCCTAACATGGCAGTGAGGTATATTTCAGCTAAGCTATTATTTTATGATGATTGCTCCAGCAAAGAAGAACAATTGCTCTTTCTCTATAACACACACTCCCGCTGCTGGGAAGCCAAACAAGAAGTAAACGCAAAACTGTGCAGCATCAATAGGTATCAATATGTTCTTGACAAATTGCACAACACAGTACTGTACTGTCTTTCAAATAAAACTATGGATAGTCTGTGCTCCACTAGGAATAAGTGGACACCCAAATAAAGCACCAAAAGGCAGATTTATGACAGATAAATGTGAGTTTAACACATGGACTCTTGCTGTTTGTATCCTAATTTATCACTGGACCTAAGCGTGGACAATGCAGGATTTGTCAGAGCTGTGCTCTTTTCAGGAATCACATCACTGTTGAATTTTTGGAGACTGTTCTGTTTGGCTCGATGCAGGGGATTTATGTAGCGAAAAATTTAATTGACCTTGAAAATGATGGCCAACTCTGACTGTGAAACCGTATATCCAGCTCAAATGAGATTACAACTGAACTAAAAACAATGTGATCCTGAAAACCAGTCTCAGACAAAAGCAGGATTGAAACCATACTCTTCCCTGCTGCTGGGATTGTACCCTTAATGGTACCTCTTTTGTACATTCAATATATATCTTTCACTTGGAAGTATTAAAAATAGTTTAAAATATTAGATGAACTGTAGAGTTTACATAAAGATAAACTTTAAGAGTACATAACATGCATCTTTCTGGGTAAATGATACACACTAAATGTACAAAAGGTACATTTAAGGGTACAACAAGATAGAAAGGTACAGGTTAGTAAACTTTTGGTAAAGTGTAATATATTTAATGTACCAGACATCTTTGAATTATTCTCTAGAATTTGTCTTTGACTGCGTATTTGTATTGCAGTATAGCATCTATTCAGACATGTACTGAAACGCTCTCAGCTGAATGTTTTCCGTAAATGCCTTTGGCTTATGTTGCCTTTTGCTGTAAAAATTAGGAATAATATTCTGTCAATAATTTAATCATCATTCCATTAAATTTAATCATTAAATCTCTGTTTACACAGTTGCACAACAAAGAATAATCTTCAGCATTTCATGGTTATTTTATAATGATTATAAATTATGTGTAATATGTTACAAATATACTGCATGCTCAGTTTTCTTTCTATAAACCATTAGGAGGTCAAGCAGATCAGCAGCAGATATTGATTATAATTTGACAGATCGTATTCAGTATGATTGAGCAGCTTGCATTTTTGTTTTAATGAATCTGTCGATGAACACATCTGGCTCTTCTTTCTATTCACATGTGCTCATCCGGTTGGAATTGCTATGGTCTTCAGTGTAATCTGGGCATATATCTTACAGTAAATGAAGATTTTTTTGCTATTGCATAGAGATGGAATGCAGTAATGCAAGTATAGAAAGAAAGACAGATAAATATACAGACAGATGGACCAGCTCCTTGCTGTTTGTCTGTTTGTGTTGGGGGGCATGTTTTAATTTTTTAATTTTTTTTTTGATTTTTGATTCATACTGAAGGTTTTCTTTTGATTACTGAAGTTATTGTTATGGAGAGATTTAGTTTTAGGTGTAGCGTGTGTGTGTGTGTGTGTGTGTGTGTGTGTGTGTGTGAGTGTGAGAAACTAAGGCGAGTGATCAGTGCCAGGGAAAAGAATTTCCAGCTCTAATATAGCACCAGTCCTCCAAGCGTTTGTTGATAGAGCCATTATAAAGTGCCTGTAAGAGCTTGCCGTTTTGGATTGAGCTCTCCACCCTGCATACCTTATCTCTCGCCTCCTCCTCATCAGCCGCTCTGTCAGTGCAGTTTAATAATGCTGGAGCTCTATGTGCAGACTAAAGGACTTGTGCTAATTCGCTGTGGTATGCAGTCTGTTTTGTTGGGTTATCGGCACATCAGCCGGCCCTTTTTTTGCCCGTCTCTGAAAGCGAATGGCTTGGAAACGGCTTGTGTTTTGATTGGAAAGTGAAGAGGTATTGATGGTATCTAAATAAATCCTTGAATCCTTGAAGTGAATCCAACAGAAAGCAGAGAATGAAGACCACCAAGGTTTCATTTTTGAGTTTATTGCCAATTTTAGACTTTTTTTTTCTCCTCCTCTCTAATAGTTTTGTTGGCTTTATGTTTCAGATATTGATGAGTGCAAGTCTCCTGACATTTGCCCACTGGCTGTTTGTGCAAACTCGGAGGGTTCGTATTCCTGCACGACCTGTGAGTCCGGCTACAGGGTCTCCTCAGACCGCACATGTGAAGGTAGCGACCTGTTTCTATATGTGTTCATATTAAGAACTGCATAAGCAACCACCTGAAATCTTTTAGGGCAAAATGTATAATGAGCAAAGATACACCGATCAGCTATATTATGACCAATGTTATATTGTGATTGTAATATTGTGTTGGTCCCCCTTTTACTGACAAAACAGCCCTGATCCATCGAGGTATGGACTCCTTTTTCAGTGTTATTGTAACCTCTATTATTGTAATGACACATTTCCTGTTTTTTCACAAATCAGCTCCAGAATAAATGAAAATTATTCATTATTCATAAAAAGTAGGAAAAATAATTATACACGATTACAAAATGTTTATTACATGTAATAAGCAACATTTTTGTTGAAAACATTGCAGTAGATTTCTTAAATAGTGCATTTATTTTTCTTCAAAACACTAGTATCAAAATTATTAGCACCCTTACAATTAATGTTTAGTTAAGGCTTATGTGAAGATATTTTTAGATATTTTTTATTTTATTTTATCAATTTTTATTTGATAGTTAAGGCAACCAGAATTAAGGAGCTCTTCAATTTTCAAACTTACAACTTCCTGGACCACTAGATACAAAGACTCAGTGCTCCACCATCTTATATTACAGTGTGTGTGGCTTTTCTTATAGGCCAAACATGCCATGATGAAACATTTTGATCACATTTAAGGGTCAGAGCTACTTTTGAGATTTTTCTGAAAGTTTTACTTAAACTTAAGCATTATAATAACAGCATAATATATCAAATTAAATCTAGCCATGGGGGTCACAGTCCAGTGACTTCTGTGCCGGTCCCAAGCCCGGATAAATAGAGAGGGTTGCGTCAGGAAGGGCATCCGGCGTAAAACATTGCCAAATTTAAGCATGCGAATCGTCAGTACAAATTTCATACCGGATCGGTCGAGGCCCGGGTTAACAACGACCGCCATCGGCGCCGTTGACCTACAGGGCGCCGGTGGAAATTGGGCTACTGTTGGTAAAAGAAGTAGAGGAGGGAGGGTTAGTGCGCAGACAGAGAGAGAAGAGGAAAGGTAAGAGTGTAGGACTGAGAATAGGAACTCTGAATGTTGGTACTATGACAGGGAAAGGTAGAGAGCTGGCTGATATGATGGAGAGAAGGAAGGTGGATATACTGTGTGTACAGGAGACCAGGTGGAAGGGTAGCAAGGCTCGTAGTATAGGAGCAGGATTCAAGCTGTTTTATTATGGTGTGGATAGTAAGAGAAATGGGGTAGGTGTGGTCCTGAAGGAGGAGTTTGTGAGGAATGTTCTGGAGGTGAAGAAAGTGTCAGACAGGGTGATGAGTCTGAAGTTAGAGATTGAAGGGGTGATGTTGAATGTTGTTAGTGGTTATGCCCCACAGGTAGGTTGTGAGTTAGAGGAGAAAGAGAGATTCTGGAGTGAATTAGATGAGGTGATGGAGAGTATTCCCACGGGTGAGAGAGTGGTGATAGGAGCGGATTTTAATGGACATGTTGGCGAGGGGAACACAGGTGATGAGGAGGTGATGGGCAAGTTTGGAGTTAAGGAAAGGAACCTTGAAGGACAGATGGTAGTGGACTTTGCTAAGAGGATGGACATGGGTGTGGTTAACACTTATTTTCAGAAGAGGGAGGAGCATAGAGTGACTTACAAGAGTGGAGGTAGGAGAACACAGGTAGACTACATCCTATGTAGAAGAGGCAATCTGAAAGAGATTAGTGACTGTAAAGTGGTAGTGGGAGAGAGTGTAGCCAGACAGCATAGGATGGCGGTGTGTAGGATGACTTTGATGGTCTGTAAGACGAAGAGGTCAAAGATAGAGAAGAAAACCAAGTGGTGGAAGCTGAAAAAGGAGGAATGTTGTGAGGAATTTAGACAGAAGTTGAGGCAGGCTCTGGGTGGTCAGGTAGTGCTGCCAGATGACTGGGAAACTACAGCAGAAGTGATCAGGGAGACAGGGAGAAAGGTGCTGGGTGTGTCATCTGGAAGGAGGAAAGAAGATAAGGAGACTTGGTGGTGGAATGAGGAAGTTCAGGATAGTGTCCAGAGGAAGAGGTTAGCCAAGAAGAAGTGGGACATGGACAGGACTGAAGAGAATAGACAGGAATACAAGGAGTTACAGCGCAGAGTGAAGAGGGAGGTGTCTAAGGCCAAGCAGAAGGCATATGAAGAGTTGTACACTAGGTTAGACACTAGAGAAGGAGAGAAGGACTTGTACAGGTTAGCTAGGCAGAGGGATCGAGATGGGAAGGATGTGCAGCAAGTGGGAAGGCAGTTGGTCCTGATGACATCCCGGTGGAGGTCTGGAAGTGTCTGGGAGAGGCAGCAGTGGAATTTTTAGCTAATTTGTTCAACAGGGTTTTAGAGAGTGAGAGGATGCCTGAGGAATGGAGAAGAAGTGTGTTAGTGCCGATCTTTAAGAATAAGGGTGACGTGCAGAGTTGCAGTAACTATAGGGGGATAAAGTTGATGATCCATACAATGAAGGTATGGGAAAGAGTAGTGGAAGCTAGGTTAAGGAAGGTAGTGGAAATTTGTGAGCAGCAGTATGGCTTCATGCCCAGAAAGAGCACAACGGATGCAATTTTTGCTCTGAGAATTTTGATGGAGAAGTATAGGGATGGTCAGAGGGAGTTGCACTGTGTGTTTGTAGACTTGGAGAAAGCGTATGACAGGGTGCCAAGAGAAGAGCTGTGGTACTGTATGAGGAAGTCAGGAGTAGCGGAGAAGTATGTCAGAGTGGTGCAGGACATGTATGAGAGGAGCAGGACAGTGGTGAGGTGTGCTGTGGGTCAGACAGAGGAGTTCAATGTGGAGGTGGGACTGCATCAGGGATCGGCTCTGAGCCTCTTCCTGTTTGCTATGGTGATGGACCAGTTGTCAGAGGAGGTCAGACAGGAGTCTCCTTGGACAATGATGTTTGCAGATGACATTGTGATCTGTAGTGAGAGCAGGGAGCAGGTGGAGGAAAACCTGGAGAGGTGGAGGTTTGCGCTGGAGAGAAGAGGAATGAAGGTCAGTCGTAGTAAGACTGAGTACATGTGTGTGAATGAAAGGGAGGGAAGTGGAACAGTAAGGTTACAGGGTGAAGAGGTGAAGAAGGTACAGGAGTTTAAGTACTTGGGGTCAACAGTCCAGAGTAATGGAGAGTGTGGGAAAGAGGTAAAGAAGCGAGTGCAGGCAGGTTGGAATGGGTGGAGAAAGGTGTCGGGAGTTCTGTGTGATCAGAAAATATCAGCGAGAATCAAGGGGAAGGTGTACAGGACAGTGGTGAGACCGGCCATGCTGTATGGTTTAGAGACAGTGTCGCTGAGGAAGAGACAGGAGTCAGAGCTAGAGGTAGCAGAGCTGAAGATGTTGAGGTTCTCTTTGGGAGTGACAAGGTTGGACAGGATTAGGAACGAGTACATCAGAGGGACAGCTCATGTTGGACGTTTGGGGGACAAAGTTAGGGAGGCCAGATTAAGATGGTTTGGACATGTTCAGAGGAGGGACAGTGAGTATATTGGTAGGAGAATGTTGGACATGGGGCTGCCAGGCAGGAGGCAAAGAGGAAGGCCAAAGAGGAGGTATATGGATGTAATTAATGAGGATATGAAGCTAGTGGGTGCAAGTGTTGAGGATGCAGAAGATAGGGATAGGTGGAGAGAGATGATTCGCTGTGGCGACCCCTGAAGGGAAAACCCGAAAGAAGAAGACACGTTATGGCATTATGGCAGTATTAACCATATTAACCACAAGAAGCATTAAAGAAGTATGAAAGTAATTAACCACGCTTGAAGAGTAGTGTAGGAAAAAAAGTAGTTTATTATGAAAAGTACAGATATGAGTTAATATCAAACAATAAGGACTCAGTACTTTGCGCAGAGAGAACACTCAGGGATATCCAAGGCTATCAGTTGAGTTTGAGGGAGTACAGGAGATGTTGGATAGTAATCTGGAGAATGGCAGAAAATAGTGGACTCAGGAGTAAGCTGAGTGAGCTCAAAGACCTGCTAGTAATCATCAGTGGGGCCAGGGAAACCATGGGGAGGAAGGAGAGTTTGAGTAGCTTGAGTAGTCTGGTAGTTGGAAATAGCAGGCACTGACATGGTTTGAGTGGAAGCATCATGAGCAAGAGCCCTACGCACACAGAGAGGAAACAAATGGATGCTCAGGGAGATTAGGGCTGCAGAGACTTAGATGTAGATGAGTTCAACTGCCATACAAGAGAATTGAAAGCGACGATAGCACCTCAGAGCACAAAGTGGAGTGCCTGAGGGAGAATAGATCTCCCAGAGACCTCATGGTTGCAGTAGAATAGGCTGAGCACAAAATAGAGAGAGAGAAAGAAAAAAACATTAAGAAAATACATTTATTCCTGTAAAAAGCTAGGCTGCAGAAACCAGTCTGACTGAGGATGTGAGCTAGAGAAACAGATGTGCAACTAAGAAGAACGCTGTGCTCAGCAGCAGGTGTGACGAGCGCTAACCATAGCAAGCAGCAGAAGCAAGTAGAATAAGAACCTATGTTAAAAATAGTCACACCAGCAGGTTAAAAGGTCATGCAGTATAAACACCATGCACAAACAAGCAATATATTGAACAGCAAAGTAGAGCATGAGCTAAAGCTAAAGAGTAGAAAGTTAGAAAAAAAAAAACTTACCCAACTAGTAAAAGCAAGAATAATCCACGAGACTTCTATTGCACAGCAGGCTCGGAGCTGAATGTGCAAAGATTGAGGAAATAAGGTGCTTATATATGCACATCGTTTTTTTAGCACAGGCCAAATAAAGATTTGAAGTAAAAATAAAAATAAAAGATTTTATTTGCTTTTAGCAATAGCAATAATAAATAATAAGAAAATATTGGGAAATCAGAGAAGTAGAAATTTCCATAAAATCCCAGGAAGGTTGGAGGAGGTTTCAATTAGATTTACAGATATGTTTTTAATAAAAGTAAATTACAATTAAGTACAGTTTGTGTAAAAATCTGTTGATAATAATCATTAGTCATTTATGAATGATTATTGTTAAACTTAGCTCTGGTGTACTTCATCATGATTTACTTATTGGAGCTTGAGAGATTGGGAGAGGGAGACAGAGGGAAAAGAAGAGATAGAGATGGCTATAGCATCAATTATTCAAACATATGGTCACTGTTTTTAAACAGTTTGGTCAAATAAAGGGCACAAATATTTTTGAACAATTAAATCTATATATACTCCGTCCAGGGTGTATCCTGCCTTGATGTCTGATGATGCCTGAGATAGGCACAGGCTCCCCGTGACCCGAGAATGGATCGGATAATCGGTAGACAATGAATGAATGAATGAATGAATAAATCTATATATACTCCGTCCAGGGTGTATCCTGCCTTGATGCCTGATGACACCTGAGATAGGCACAGGCTTCCCGTGACCCGATGATAGATCGGATAAGCGGTACAGACATCGGAATAATGGAGAAAATCTATATATTTTCCTTCCTTATTTTTATGCAAGAATTACATGTTAAGTAACCAAATTCCCACAATATAAAGTTAATAAATAGAGCATCACTTAGACAAACATAGTGAATGAGAAAGTGAACTCAGCACTATGGCTGTGTCTCACTCAGAGTTTTCCTGAAGCTTAAATTCAAATGTTGAATTGTGAAGAAAGCACAAAGAAGATAGATAGATAGATAGATAGATAGATAGATAGATAGATAGATAGATAGATAGATAGATAGATAGATAGATAGATAGATAGATAGATAGATTCTAAGAAAGAAGGAGGCACCTAGTAGCGCCAGGATAATTAGAGGGGTGTTTCACGGGCCTTTTGCACTTGACTGCACCGAGCCTGAAGCGTCATGTCTTTTTGCTGTCTTATGGCTGAAGATATATTCTGAAGACTTGTCTGACTGCAATAAAGCCCAAGTTTTGCTCCTTGTAATCCAATCCTGAAGAGTCCTTTTTGCTTATGTTTGTTTCATTTTTGCAAGTAAATAGTAAATAATAGGAAATTGGAGAAGACCCTGAACCACCCTGTGATGTGTCCACTCAGAGGGGACTGTGAGTTCCGACAACTGATGAGAGTTGAGAGTTCAAATATTGGCAAGAGTTTAAATATGCATGCAGGTAGTGATGCCAGGTCAACGGCATGGGATTTAAAGGATAGAGTGATGTATGAGCGTATGTGTGCATCTGTGTATCCCAAATCAGGTATCCCAACAGCTCTGTATTTCTTTTTTACTAGACTACAATGTTGGAACTCAGTTAAATATTAAATGCATAATCATTCTGAGGATACTATAAATGCTATAAATACGCTAAAACGTATGTCTTTAGTATGGTATTTTTGAATCTTTGGTCTCTTTAAATTCTTTAAACAGTCTTTCATTAAAATGTTCTTATGTGTGAAAGTTCAAATATTGGCACTGCCTAATTTGTCATTCCAGAGTTATTTAGCAGTGTCCTTCAAACCTAAAGTGTTCAGTATTATCCTATAGTCTTCATTGTAGGTCACTTTGGTTAAAAGTATTTTACCTTTTATTTGTTCCCAAGGGTAACACAGATTATCAAAGGCAACAGTAAATTTTCCGTAAAATTAGTCATTTAAAAGAAACAACCTTTTCAGAATTAAAATTTCTTGTTCTTTTGACAGGTGTCAATAATTCTCAAGTTTTAATAAATTAACTCACTGTTAATTAACTCAAACATGTTCAATTTGTCATGTGATATTTTGCAGATATTGATGAATGTGAGGACAAGGCAGCATGCCTGAATGGACAGTGTACAAACACACCTGGCTCCTACCACTGTGACTGCACTCCAGGCTATGAGCTGCTAAACTCTGTCTGCAAAGGTGCTTTTTCTACACTATATACAACATTTCAGTTTAACCGTATGCGATTTGGTGTGTCTCTGGGTATTTACCAGTCTTAGTGTCTCTCAGTATGCCTGCACGTATATCAGTTTACAGTGGATTCATGACATGAATGATTCCTTGGTTCTTCTTTTGGTTACAGTGGTAAAGTGTTTGGTGTTTTGTTAAAAAAATGTAAACTGTATGAGTGTCTGCATGTGGATACCTGCGGAATGGGAGGTGGTCTGAATGTTGAGGCTTCTCACTACTGTATCTGTCAACCAGGTCATGATCAAAACGAGGAAGGCGTTAGCTGTCAAGACACACACACACACAAACACACACACACATTGATCCTTATAGCCTCTACGAATGAATTTACTATGCTAAAGTAACTGTCAAGTGACTATGTCTTTGTTACTTTCTGGTCCCTTTCTTTTTACTTTTTGCAAAGTGCATTTGACATTTAGCTGTATCAGATTAAATGTTCAGTTACGTCACATGACATGCTTAATGCAGATAGTAAAGGCATGACACGAAGCATGTTAAATGCATTTATGATGAAGTTGCCACACTTCAAAAGTATGCAGAGACATTGCCATCTGCTCCACTTGATCCCATTTCATGCGAAAATGTGTTGAGTACAACAAATCCAGTTGAGTTTGTATGGTGCAAGCAAACGTAATGAGTGCTTGCAGAGACATTGGGGTGAATTTAAGGCCAGAACTCTCACTGAAGTCTGCTGAGTTTGTATGTAGACCGCACCCTACTTACTGAAACATCAGTACTGTGGAGGCACGCCAAGCACAAGCACGATGCTGACGTGGACCAACAAACTTTACAATAGTCTTTTTCATTTCTGAAATCACTGCATAATCAAGATAAGCAATGACATGGATCGAAAAGGAGAGGGAAGGACATGCAGTGAGAATGTGAGGCGGAGGAAATTGTCCAGAGGATGATGATGGATGAGAAAGTAGAGAATGCTTTTTGATCAGAGAACAAAAGTCTAACCCACTTATTATTTATAATGGATCAGAGCGAGATGTCAAAACTCTGAAGAAAGTTTGTACAGAGTACCTCACCTTGTATGCACTTTGTCTACACATAAAACTTATAATTTCAATTCACTTTCTCAGTGAAAAATCCCAGACACCCTACTGGAAACATCAGAATGAATATAACATTCGTTGTGTCTTAAATGCCTGTAGACCTGCTGTACATGAGAGACATCACAGAAGCTTCTGTAAAATGGGTGGAAACAGTATGCTGTAAGGATAATGATCATATTTCAATATAAAATACAGGACATTGACTAGTTAGATAAACAAATCTGATCTCTCTCTCTCTCTCTCTCAGAGAGATTCTCTGTTTCAACTTAAAAACAGGTCTCTCATCTGTTTAGAGTTCATACCACTAATCAAAAGCCATAACCTGAAGCTCCAGCCTGAAAGAAAAAAAAACTTCAAACTGATGTTTCTCATTGTTGCTTATCTAGACCTTTGTAAGCAAACTATTTTATGGACCTGGACCTTCACATTAGATGAATACCCACGATATTAAATGTTAATATCGATATTTATGCTAGTATACAAAGCAGAAATGTTCGACCCTTTAAATTTAGTATGATGGCTTCCACATAAAAGAAGCTCTTGCCTTCTATTCATGCATGCCAAAATGCTCCCAACCCATTTCTGACACATGGCAAGCTGCATCAAATACTCTCAATCGTGTGCAGTGCCATTTAACCTACACAGAGGCATACACACCCTTCTGGCCTGTGGCCACCGAAAATATTGGCCTCTAATTATGCTATAAATCAGGCTAAGCGCTTTTTCCTCAGTCTGCGTGTGTGTCCGTCTGCACACAGGCAGTGACGCCAGGTCACCAGCATGGGATTTAAAGGATAGAGTGATGTATGAGCGTATCTGTGGCTGCCAGTACATGTGCATGTGTGCATCTGTGTATCCCAAATCAGGTATCCCAACAGCTCTGTATTTCTTTTTACTAGACTACAATGTTGGAACTCAGTTAAATACGAAATCATTCTGAGGATACTATAAATGCTATAAATACGCTAAAGTGTATGTCTTTAGTATGGTATTTTGGTCTCTATAAAGTATACAAGTGGTACACAAAGAGTCCTTAATTAAAATGTTCTTTTTTGTTCTCATTATTGACTCTTGGAGAAAGCTTCGGTATGTAATATGTTCCATAGTTGGCGTCCCGAGTCCCTTCTAAGTTATGCAGTAATGCAACAATTATCCTTCAATCCTCATTTAATCATGCATGTAGCCATCATAATTAATTTTATACTAGTTGAGTTTAGGAATTTTCCCAGTGTAAGATTTTTTTCCCTTGAATACTTGGTGAGTGCAGTAAATTTGCAATTGTTTCAGTGGCGTAATTGGCAGATGTGGCTATGCTTTTTTTTTTCTTATTGTATTTTCCATCCATTACTACATAATTTCAAACCTAATTCATTCAGTGAGATTGTAAAAGTGGTCTAAATTATGTAATTGTCTGATTCGTGTTGTACAGAGTTACTGCGTTGAGTTATTACAGCTGTAAATACGTTTTTAAAGGTTCTTTAAAGTATTTATTATTGACATTTTTACTTTTGGCTTCAGGGTTTCTGGGCTGTCAAAGGTTTCACCAAGAGATTGTGAATTTAAGTCTCAGCCATCTCACAACTATCCATATCCAGCATTCCAAAGAGCATCACTGGCTCAACTTTCTGGGATGCGGTTATTGTATTTCCTGTCAGCCAAGTGACAAACACTAGAGTTAAAGCATGTATACAGAATAAGGCAGTTAGGAATCTCATCATATTTTATTGCATCTTATTATTCTTTGTCTTGTTTTATTTTCCTATCACAGTGCAACAGTTTGAAAAGATGAAGCTGTTGCTATCGAGCTGTCATGTGAATTGGGTTGAAATTTAGTGAAAAAGTGAAGTGAAGTGGCAGAGAAGTTTTAATTTAGGACAAAAATGGGTAATAAAACAGTTTTGCACACAAGGACATCCTGTCATGATTAATACTTAAACATTATTGTGGTTTTGAGATGTTTTGGCAGTAGATATATCACAGTTCACATATTAAAAAAAACAAATAAAAAAAGACATATTTTATTGTTTCCTTTATTCTCCAACCAGCACCATGTCTACCAGTCCTCATGATGAGAATAACACTTTTCTGACACAGACACTCACACTAAACCCCAAGTGTATCAAACGGAATCAAGTACATGTGCTTCTCTCACGAAAGAGAAAGATATAAGGAGGAAATATCTAGCTGGAATAGACAGCTCTTTGCGAATAGACAGCTCTTTGTCATTGGAAACAACTTTCTGATGTTTGCTGAGAGTCCAATAGTGCACTCGGGACTGAATGTAGGGGTAGACACACACAGTGAAATATGAGTCCACTTGTTCTGTACTCCTCTCTGTGAACATGGGTCTTAGCCAGAACCTTGTGTTCTTTCTGTCAGGGCTGTGGTGTATGTGGTCTGTAGACTCTCCAAATTCACCAGCCTCAAAGCATTACACATCAACTACACTGGTTACATGGTTAGAGGATCAACAGTGTGGCACAGATCACACCCAGAATAGTCAGGGAACATGAGGAACATGTATGTTTTCTTGTCATGTGACAGTGTTGTGTAGCTTTCCAATGTGATTTATGGATTATGGAATATTTGAAATTGTGTTCGGTTAAAATATCAGTATTGATACAGTATGCATTAAGGCATGTAACATATTTCTATTATGACATTTTTACGTGTTTATTCTACATTACTCAAAGAATTATACGCTTTGTTGCACTGCATCTAGCCCATGCTTTCCACATTTTCCTCTAGTGTTTGTAAGGTTGAGCCTGAATGCCTAAATCTAAGCACATAAGATTTTTCCAGTGTTTTCAAAACTTGGCCTTTTTTTCCCATGTGATTTGACTTCAAGGGTTTGATTCTCCCTCTCAGTATATCTTAGTGGTTTTGAGACTTTTCCTTAACTTTGAACCAAGTGTACTGTGGCTTTCGCATGGTTTCTCCTAAAGTGCTGCTTTTAACGAAGGCCAAGTTCCTGCCTCAAATGATGACGTATTAATATTATGAAATATTAAGGCAATCATTACTGTACTGCTGTTACATATTAGTCAAAATCTCATCAAAACACATCTATTCCCTGTACTGAACATTTAACTCTAAAAATGCTCTAGTGAGAATGAGCCTGAGTGTGTGAATATCAGCACATAACATTTTGCTTGTTTTCAAAACCCTGCTTTTGTTTTCCATGTAATTTGACTTTAAAGGTTTGTTTCTTTCTCTGTGCATATTAGTGCTTTTCAGACATTCCTTTCTCCCAAAGCATTGTTTTTAATGAAGTCTCATTTTCTGTGATAATCCATAATGGCAGTACCTGAGAATATAAGACAATAATTAGCTATGGCCTTAGAAAAGAAATAAACTGATACACTGAGCACTTCAATGCTTGCATGAAAGCCTGTGCATTGGCTGTATTATGTTGGGAGTCAAGACAGCTAGAACCTGATTAATGACCAAGCCTTTCCGGATGTGTTCCTCCAAGACACATACCACTACTTTGGTGGGATTTTGTAACTGCTCATTTGTCATTTTTGACAGTGCATACTCTGAAGAATGAGCATTAAAAGCTCCATCTAAGCATCAGCATTAGATTCTGGATTGCTCTCCAGCACTACTGGGTATTTGTGGTTGTCGGAGAGGTCGTAATTGGCAGACAGCTCTCACCTTGGCCAGCCTGTGAAAGCCACATTAAATAACAGCTCAGGCATTTACCCATAGGCCACCTTGTGTTCTGAGCTACGGAGGCCAGCTCTCCAGTACAGACCTCTAGACAAAGCTCGCTTGTTTCCACTTCATCTTGGAAATGCCTGTAA
Organism: Hemibagrus guttatus; assembly: GCA_033459395.1. Taxonomy (NCBI): domain Eukaryota; kingdom Metazoa; phylum Chordata; class Actinopteri; order Siluriformes; family Bagridae; genus Hemibagrus; species Hemibagrus guttatus. The sequence goes on from JAUCMX010000008.1 coordinate 19,291,840, forward strand.
GGTGCTTCCATCATCCTAATAAAGCAATGGATGAGCGGCTTCCAGACGTTCCAGTTACTTAGTGAACTTATTCTTCCACTTACAAAAAAATCATCACCTATGTATAATGACCAAGCTACATAATGTGATTGTTTCTTTAAGAATTTGGAAGGCAGTAGATGCTTGGAGACGGATGATTTTTGGCTATGTTTGACAATAGGAGTTGTCAGAGAGTGTGTGTGTTTGTGTGTGTGTGTGTGTGTGTTTATGTGTGTGTCGATAAGTTAAAAAAAAAAGAATTAAATTCATGTTCAAGCCATTTCTAATTCTAAGGAGGAAGCCATCTTGCTTCATGTAAAAGAATTTTTATACATTTATATGATTTTTGCTTCCCAAGAACTAGGACTGTTTGAATTCAATCCCAATAGTGTGAGTGCAGTAATTTGCTCAGCCCTGTTTCATTGCCTCCTTAATAAATTTGGTAATGGAAAAAGAGCCCTCCAGATTTCCTGGTCACCAAATTTCATGGAGTCATTGCACAAGATCTTGCCTGCACTCAATGAGTCCTTGTTTTCTTGCTATATTTGTTCCTCACGTCAGCGAGTAACCAGTCATTTTGGCACATATTACAGTCCTGACATGATATCTGATAGTTTGGCTCTACTCTCTAGCTTAAAGGAGGGGAAGTCCTGCTTTTTTCATTTCTCGAAAGAGATGGAAAAATGGCTTAAACAAATATGATGTAGCAAGTGAGTTCTCCTGTTATCTTCTCCTGGGGTTTCACAGCTGGTCAGACCACTACCAGTGCTGCTCAAAAGCCCACTTAAGCCTTTAACACAAAAGGAAATGTATTACAGAGACATAAAAGACATTTCCTCAGTTATGGGCTAGAGTTTCTCTCAACCCACGCTGAGGATTAAAGCAGACTGTGGGTTTATTATGGCACTGTGGTGTGAATCTATGTGTGTTTGAGTGAGTTTGCACATTGGATCAGGACATGTATGTGCAACTTCAGATAAAATAACAAGAACACTACAATATCACATTCACTGTTTATTGTAGCCTTATTAAGGCTGGACTAGTTTTGGCTGTGGTGGAGTATTCCCTGTCCACTTCAGTGTCAGATTGTTTTCCAGCTGTTTGGCTTCTGTCCCTTCAGTCCAACCGCAGGATAGTGCTTGGTGGGAGTCTGTCTCTTGTGACTGTCTCAGACTGCCTGTGCTTTTTAGGAAACATTTACTTTAATCCTTTACTTAGATCTAGTTTTTGATCAACAATATCTAAACAGAGTGTCCATGCGAAACGTTTTCTTACATTAGGCTATAGCTGAGGTTTAACCCTCCATACAGCATGGCTATGATGTATGACTATATTAATCATATTGTACAGCTGCGCAATCTGTGTGCCAACTTTGTGGTGCTTTGTGGCAAAAGGCATCCAATACTCTTGCATGAGTGAAATAGTAATGGATGAAATATGGTCAGTGTTATCCCATGGCTGATTTTACAAAGTAAAGGCCACAGAGATGATGATTATGAAGGTTTTGCATAGACAAAAGCACCTTACAGGCTTGCATTCCCTTTCACCTTAGTCGTATTGTACGAGTTCTACAGTGTTGCAGGTAGTACTATTAAAAATTCATGATAAATGCCACAACTACTAGGAAAAGATTGTTTGCAGGGCACACATTGTGTGTAATGAGCAGTCACAGGCTTGTGTATATATCAAAGGAGTTCACCCAGCTGCCATGTGCACGACACGGCATGCAAAGCCTGCGTTATGGCTCCCATTTGTTCTGCAATCACGTCATGTTGCTCATAGAAGCCAGACGAACGTCATCTCCACACGAACAAACACAAGCCTGTAATAGTTGATATGAAACCCAGCTCTGGTTTAGATGACCTATTAAAACCAGCAAGTTTTCAATATTGTCCTCTTTTTAAAATATTAAGAAAGTTCCCAAAGCAAAAGCTAAAGGATTTACACTGTTGCATAACAGTTACATAATCTGACCCCCCTGGCTCTGTTGCGTGATCATCACTCCTCAGTTTTCATGCTCCAGGGTGAAGCTTCCCAGACTCATATTGGACTGCTACACCCACTTGAACATACGAGACCAAAACAAGAGCATCACAGTTCATCTAATTTATGACTCATGCTTTTCTCCTACTCCTTCAGTCTTGTCTGATGAACAATGGCGCGACATCATAAACTGTTAACTGACCGGTTTATAGCATGTTTAATCGTAATTTGTATAGTGATTCTTTACAGATTGACTACCCATACAGGCCTTTAAATATTTATATCTAATAGCTCTACACACTCTTATTATTGCATTTTCGTAGAAAATGAAAAAGTGTAGAGATTCAGTTGTTTTATGTGTCTGACTGTTATATATACTTATACAATGTCACAAAATTGCATTTTACAGCTTTTTAAAATTTTTTTTCCTGTTTAGATATTGATGAATGTGACAACGAGATGATCTGCGGCAAGCATGGCTTCTGTGAGAACACACCTGGCTCCTATTATTGCCATTGTGACCAAGGATATGTCAGTACACCCAAGGGCACAGATTGCGTTGGTATGGTAGAAAATAGACAAAATATTAATAAAAGTAGAAAATATTTTATTAACTCTGTTAACATGAGAAGGTGTTTAACTAATTGACCTGTTTTACAAATACAAACCCGTGTTGGGTTTGTGTACGTGTGTGTGTGTGTGTGTGTGTGTGTGTGTGTGTGTGTGTAGATGCAGATGAATGTGAAATGAGTAGTGAGTTATGTGGTGAGGCTCATTGTGAGAATGTAGAAGGAAGCTTCCTGTGCCTCTGCCCCAATGATGATGAGGAATTTGACCCCAGTACCACACAGTGCAAACCCCACCACATGATCATACCAGGTACAGAAACATAAAAACACATGCACACATGCATACAAACCATTTTGAAGTGGCTCCGGTGGCTCAATTTCAACAACAGGTGAAAACAATTTGTAATTTCAATATTCCTATAAATCTCAGTTACACGCAGAACAAATTGTGTGTCCAGGTTCTTTTACTTGATTCAATATTCCATAGTGTGCATGCAGCAGGGGCGCAGCCTAAAGCCAAGTTTCAGTCAAGTTAATTCTGCTTTAGGGTGAGCTGTTGGCACTTTATACGTGGAAAAAAATTTTCAACAGCTAACAGTCTTGAGCATAAGCAGATTACTGACCAGCAATGCAATTTGGAAAAGACTTTAGAGTAATTTTATCTTGTGGTGTGAAATTTGCCTGTCAAATAGATAACGTTTGAGGATTTGATTAAAAAACTCAAAATGTTCTAAATCTCTTGATATTTCAATCAGTCGATGAAAAAACAAGACACAGATTGTTGGCTCTGTCAATTGTTCAATCTGTTGTGTAAATATGGCCAGAACTCCGATCAGGTCATTCAGGCTGTGTTTGAAATAGCCAGTAAATATTACAGCACTGAGTGAGCAATGATTCCAGTTTCCTGTGACACTGCTGAGCTCAATCAAGCCTAGAGAGCAACTGCATTTTTATATTTCAGGCATTTTAGTTTAAACCCAAGTTTAATACATGGAATAACAAAGTACGGTCTATTTTTAGTGTCTTTCTGACTGGTGTTTTTTATGTGTTCAATGTGGGAATCATATCAGACTCCACAGGACATGACCCCCCTGCTGTTCCCCATGGTGCCTCAGATGACGAACAAAGGAAGGATTGCTACTACAACCTAAACGGTGCCAATTTCTGTGAAAATGTGCTCTCCAGAAATGTCACCAAGCAGGAATGCTGCTGCACTGTGGGAGCAGGCTGGGGAGACAACTGCAACATTCACCCATGCCCACAAAGCGGACAAGGTAGAGTAGCACCATGAATTTGGGTGGGTTTTTATTGATCACACCCCTTTGCTTTAAATATACCTGATTGGTGGATATGTGTCTTCTGGAAGTCATTTGAAATGTGTATATCCTCAGAGGAATATTCTGAGCTGTGTCCTCATGGTGCTGGCATTCTCCCCATCATCTCCTCAGTCCAAGGCATCAGTCAGCTCCTGACTAGAGGTACTTTTGCATCTGCAGTGCTTTCTGTTTAACTTATTGATTAAAAAAAATGTTCTTAGCTTGCTTAACAGTGTCAATATAAGTATGCTGGCATGACCAGGATAAGTTTTTTAATATTGTAGAAAAGATTACAGTTCACAAGATGCTACTCAAATGTTTATGTTCATACTCAAGGCCCATTTTCTGGTTATCTACAATATATGCCATAGTTCTATTTTTCCATTCAAGATTTGAGATCTTCCCTGTTTGAAGTATTTTATGGTTATTTTAGGCATACAAATCTGTAACAAGCAGGACTAGATTGGCTGGGTATGATGTTTTGGTTCCAGTGGAAAAATCCACTGTATTATAGACAAATGCATTGCTTCAAGGATCAGACTGGAGTGAAGAAGCTAAAGAGAAGCTTATTATTTTAAGATAACGTTTGTTTGAGACTCATGGTTAAGACTATCTGAGACAAAACAGACTCAAAACCAGGCCATGGTCATGATCAGGATGTGCTTATTGATTATTATTACAGTCAACAACCTTGTTGTTATCATACATTCTTGGTCATGTATTCAAGCAAAGAAATCACAAAAAAACTGCACCAATGGAAGGGCTGACATCAATGTGGTTCTGGTATTGACCCCGAAGAGTTATCTGTGATTGTCTTTATTATTAATGACTTATTATTAATGGTGAGACAACTACAGCCATCTTGGAAGTCCAGAGTCATTTATAATTACAGAATATAAACAGTGAATGTTTTACTATTTTTTTTTTCTAAAAGTAATGCCTGGTTTTCTTAAGGTTATATTGTATATATTTTATCATATGTGTATATAGATTTGATCAATTAGACTGAAAAGATTTTTATAGTATGTTTTGAATGACATATCACTTTGTAATAGCAATGAAGTACTCTTGTCCACAGATGCAGATGAGTGTGAGATGTTTGGCCCAGAAATTTGCAAAAATGGTTATTGTGCAAACGTCTATGCCTCGTACAACTGCTACTGTCACAGCGGATATTACTATGACAACTTCCGTATGGAGTGTGTTGGTAAGTCATTTTAATTCATGCTGTTAAAAACAGACAAACAAATGAAACGTAGTGCTTTAATTTTAAGAAGCACTTCAATCCATATCCACTGCTATAGAGACTAACCAAAAAAAGATGAAGGATCTCTTTATCCAATGCCCCACTGACATGCCACATTTTATATAAACAAATAAAGTATGCTGTTGTGCTGGTCGTGCATTGTAGATTGAACAGTCACAGCACATCACCGCACATTTGGTTATGCATTTGGTATAAGCATGTACTCTGCACATGTGCCACAGACGATGATGAATGTAAGGAGGAGAATCCATGTGAAAATGGAGAGTGTGTGAACACACCTGGCTCCTTTAACTGCTTCTGCACTCCTCCACTGATCCTGGATAACACACAGCATCGCTGCATCTCTGCCAACAGCACAGAGGGTAATACAAATATGTTCAAATGTACACACTAATCAGCCATGACATTAAAACCACTGACATGTGTAGTAAATAGCATTGATTATATGTTATATGACCTATCATAAGTATAATGAGGTAATCTTACATAATGTTATTAATTTAACCCGTCCATGTCCAATGTTATAGCTGATACATCCTGTATTTATGTAGATACCCATCGTACTCATCTCTTTCTGCCTATAGGTCCTTTCCTTGATGAGGATTACATTCACACAGACATCTGCTGGCAGGAACTTAAACCTGATACCACATGCATTAATCCCATGCTTGGTATTTCAACTACCTACACTGAGTGTTGCTGTCTCTATGGTGTTGCCTGGGGGTCACAGTGTGCCTTCTGCCCTGAAAAATCATCTAGTGAGTTTTTATACATATTCCTAGCTATACAAATGATTATGGAAACATGAAGCTTACGCTATAGAACCCAGACTGTCTAAAGTAAAGGCATGCAACTAACCATAAATGTGATGTGTTTCCCCACAGACGATTTTGCTATATTGTGTAACCTGCAGAACAGAGGCTCAGACAGCCTACGGGAGCAACCAGGCTTTGAATATGGACCTGACTCCCCACATGAAGGACCCAATGGTTCTCCATACTGGAGTAACTATGGCATTTTGGGAGGGGAGACCTTCTATGGAGCTGAAGGACCTTTGAGTGCTTCCATCTTTACTGATCGCTCAAATGACTACGGCTCTAGAGAAGAAGGACAAGTACATGTGCCCAGACTCAGAGAGCACCAGCCACCCCACCAAATTACCCCGTACAGAGGTAGCTTCATTCTTCCTTAGGATAAACATAATTGTGCATGCAGAACTCATTCATTCATTGTCTACCGCTTATGCGAACTATACTCGGGTCACGGGGGGCCTGTGCCTATCTCAGGCGTCATTGGGCATCAAGACAGGATACACCCTGGACGGAGTGCCAACCCATCGCAGGGCACACACACACTCTCGTTCACTCACGCAATCACACACTACGGACAATTTAGAGATGCCAATCAACCTACCACGCATGTCTTTGGACTGGGGGAGGAAACCGGAGTACCCAGAGAAAACCCCCGAGGCACGGGGAAAACATGCAAACTCCACACACACATGGCGGAGGCGGGAATCAAACCCCCAACCCTGGAGGTGTGAGGCAAATGTGCTAACCACTAAGCCACCGTGCCCCCGCATGCAGAACTAATCACATTTATTGCCTTTTAGTATCATTTTATAATACCGTGAAAGTGCCTGTGATTCCATGCTATCTGCTATTTTTCTTTCAGATCATAGTGCAGGATTTGAGGGTCTGCAGGCAGAAGAATGTGGCATCTTGAATGGCTGTGAAAATGGCCGATGTGTCCGTGTGCGAGAGGGCTACACTTGCGATTGCTTTGATGGCTATGAACTAAACTTAAGCAAGATGGCGTGTATTGGTAAAGCCTTTTCACTTATTTCTCTCTCCATTTAATAACCTATTTAAAATACATACATACATATATATCAGACCTTAAAACGAATGTCAAAGATTGGAATTGGATTAGGAAACTGGAAATGTTTCCATATAAAGAGAATTTCTTTTGTTAGGATTGATTAATATTTAGATTGGTCGTACTATATTAATAATATTTACAATATAAGTGATTTTTATGTGAAATAGTCTAAACTCTGAAGCCTAAAGAGTGAAAAAAAAGTGAATTATTTTTTAAGAAAACACAATTAAGTTGTTATCAGTATCAGTTAATGATCAAGACCTGAGTTTTGGTAAGCAATTTAACTGCTTATGTGCATTTTACACATGGACAAAGTGAAAGAAAACAATCATTCTCAGCTAGGAAGGTTATAGACAACTAAAATGAATTAAGACTAAAAATATTTTAATGCTGTTTTGCTGAAATATATTTATTCTTGCTTAAAGTCATAGTGTCTTGCCAAAAACAACTTGTATCTGTTTTGGCTGACTGAATTCAGTCACAGTGAGTTTTCCCAGGCCACCTCACATATGTTTTATAGTGATTTCATGAATGATTGTAGATTATATCAACATTTTAATTTGTTTGACCTTTTTATATTTACAGCCATCTAGACTCAAACAAAAATAAAGATTATTATCTTTCTCCATTACACTCCAGCACCAGAACTCTTGAAGGTTAAATGTTATGTATATACACACTGATACAAAGCAAAAAATAACGCAAACCTAATGCTTGTTGTGAAATTAGCTATACAGCACACTGAAGCACTGCTATATTTCCACACACCTGACACACAGATGCTGATTTTCCATTAAAACAAGTTATGAGGGTTTGGAGGATCAGGATGTTGGCACAGACAACAGAATAAAAACATGACATTTAACTTCAATGACAAAACTTCCTTTATTAGAAAGACTTTGAAGAAGGTTTATTTTCTGTAACCTCTAGCCATGAGCAGAGAGAAAAGAATAGTCAGACTTGGATCACGTAAAATCTTAAAACAAAAATTCCATAGTGTTCTAAGAGGATGTGCCTAAGGCAAAGGTTGCGTGTATTTCAGTGCACTCTCCCTCAATCGCTTTTCCAGAATTTGTCCATGATACACTCTCTTGGATGTCTCTCAAGAATGCTTCTCATCATGTGTTCAGCCAATCAGGGGTGCTGACAGTAATGCTCTTACATTAGTTCCTGTGAATCAGAATTGGGAATAAATGATCAAAGTGTGCTCTGCTCCATGTCTGAGCTCAAGCAGCATGCCATCGAGCCAAAATCCTTGAGCTACAGCCACCTCGTGTAGTATGTCAATATATCATAGTTGAAATGTGTTCTGTTTGTTTGATTTGCAGTGGAAATAGAACGTGCTACATACCTCATCATCCAAGAAGTTGAACATTTACTAAAAGCTCACTTCAGTTATTAATCTGAATCAGTTATTTTAAGTTCCTGATGTGAAAAACATGAATCTCATAATGTCGTAAACATATTTATTAATGAAAGTCTAAGGAGTATTGTATCTTTTGTATGAATAAGACCACATGTCTTCTCCATTTTGAGTGTTTCTGAAAATTATGAAGTAATGAAATAATGAGAAATTTCTCAATGACCAAAGTAAATTTGGTTTTCAAATTAAACATCACTGCATATTCACACCTCAGATGCCAATTAAGTTCTACTCTTCCATCAGCTGTGGGCTGCTTCAATATCTCTGATCAGACTGGTGTATCAATGTGTGGTAGTGTGTTCAACCCCATCCAAGACTCAATTCGAATTAGTTACAAATTGCATTCCTATTACACTCACTTTACTCTCCATATCCAGTTTTCCTTCAGCTGAGTAATATTTTAACTACACACCTCTCAAATTCAACCTGTCTCTCTTCTGTCACCTCTCCCCCTTCCAGATATAAATGAATGTGAGGATATCAGTGACAAAGTGGAGCTGTGTAAGAACGGAGTGTGTTCCAATACAGAGGGATCATACAAATGCACTTGCCTGCCAGGATTTTTGGCTTCTTCTAAACCCCATGAGTGTATCCCAGAAGACAATGCCTCTGTTACCCAAGCTGTGGGAAACTGATACACACTCTCTCTCCTTCTCTCTCTCTTTCTCTCTCTCTCTCTCTGTGTCTCTCTCTCCCCCCTCCATTACTTCTCTAAAGGACTGACACTAAACCTGCATCAGTGAAGCCGAGCCAGCTGAGCTCCAAACATGAACACACACAGTTACACACAAAGCCCATTCCGTCTTGTACATAAAGAGTGATTTTTATAGAAAAGAAGTTCAAGTTTGAACAGGACGTGCGAAGTGACTCGCTTTTTGATTGGTTCTCATGCATAAGGTGATTTGCACAGCATTCTGAATGTTACTCAAATGGTGATTAAATGTACTTTATTTAGAATTTCTACGCCTAATTTGCTATTGGAGGTCATTCCAGCTCAGGATTGCGGGTCAAGGCTTCATTGACGGGGTTTGGGAGTTTTGTACAGATCTAGTACTATGTATTTAATTCGGTTTGTTATATATTCTAATAAACTCATTCAGTACACACAATATTTTGTTTGACCAAAAAAGATACAAAAAAGTATAAAAAAAATCTGATTAACCCTGTAGATTTATAGATTTCTGTACAAATGTTTTGTAGCACTATCTTTTATGTATGGAAAAAAAGGTTTACACTGTATCAGATAAAGTGTATGTATCCTGCCCTGTGGAGCAGACTATGAAATGTTATTTTATCGAATGACTGCACTTTTTAACTAACGTTATGTGGTGCCTTCAATCCAGTGAACACCTAGTTCAGCAACACGTTAACGTGTGTCACATTTGCTTGATAATTACATAGTCTACTTTGAACTGAAATACTTGCATCCATTATTGCGGGCTAGACATTCAACAGATTTAAAGCTGCCTTAAAGACAATGCAAACCACTTTTAAACAAAATATTCTGTCCTGCTGTTAAGCAATATGACATGTATACTATAACACATTAAACATTTTACTACTTGGATTATAGCAGAGGGTATGCCCAAGCCTAAATATTACAGAAGAACAGATAGACAGTTTATTATAGAAAGAAAAACGGGGGGAAAAATGTAATAAGTAGAGTGTTAAGCCACAACAAGCCACCAGAACAGCTGCAGTGAACCATGGCACAGATTCTACAGGAACTGTGATAAATAGATGAACACCATTTTTCCGAAATATATATTTTTTTCTATTGGTGTTTTGTTAATGTTGGGACAGAGCACTGTTTAACCGTTTTCAGCATAGAATAAAGGTGATCTGTCAGAATCATGCTGTATTGATTTGCAGTGACCCTTCACACTAACTAACTAAATAGCTGGATCCAAACCATGCTAGCAAACTATCGCACACAGCATAACTGTTTTTTTTCTTTAATATGGCTACATATACCAACATCACTTGATATAAATCATTTCTCCAAAAAGGAAGAGGCATGATATGTGTGTCTGTACTCACTACTATTTTCAGTGGCATCTAAATGGACACTGTGCAACCAGAGCTCAGTTTATGCATTGAAATGAAGTTTCCATCATCTTTAATTTTTGGTGTTTTGGAAGGCAATTTTAAACCTATGAAGATGGTTATGACTAGGCTGTAGGAATGAGCCCTTTTTTGGGTGGTCCACCTTGTTTTGTTCATTCCATTTGATTACCTCTGACTGTAGTTGTTTCCGGACAATAAAGTCTGAAAATGGCATTGTGTCTTTCGAGATTTTTACATATATACCTTCTAGATATGCTAAAAATCCAAGATCAGGCTTACTAACACAAATAATCTATAAAACACAATAGATTGTAAAACATAGTCACATTGTTACTTACCTATCTGCAGTAAATTACCTACACTAATCATATACAGTAGTTGTCCTTTGTGTATTTACATTTACGGCATTTGGCAGACGCCCTTATCCAGAGCGACTTACAATTTATCTCATTTTATACAACTGAGGGTGAAGGGCCTTCCTCAGGGGCCCAGCAGTGGCAGCTTGGTGGACCTAGGAATGAACTCAATAGTCCAACACCTTAACCACTAAGCTACCACATCCCTATTTACTGTTACTGACTGTAGCACATGCTTTTCTAATGCACATTCTTATTCTTAGATAACCCATTGGCACCCTTATGGCAACCAGTGGAAACAAAACACCACAGGACCAACATTAATCTGATATGATTTATCTGGGTGGTGGATTATTCTCAGCACAGCATTTACACTGACATGGCTTTAGTACTGACCCTTGAGATCTTTAACTATATTATTTGTCTTCCTATTAACTAACATCTGACTCCAGACTCCTCATTTGGAAAATTTTCTCACATAATTGCAGAATAGATAAAGGGAGGGTTGTTCTCTTTGTACTTGGAGAAATGTATATTTTTTCACGTGTAATCTGATCATTTTGTAGATATATTTGTAAATTTCTCTTTCTAAATTCTCCATAGGTACAGATGAGTGTGAGATTTATGGCCAAGAAATTTGTTAATAAAGTTAATAAAAAATTAGGAATTGACAAACATGTACACCTCATATAACTGCTACTGTCACCGTATCTATAATTGTGACAACTTCTGTATGTGTTGGTAAGACATTTTGATTAAATAACAAGATCAATTAAAAAACAACTGCATTAATATGCTAAATAGCATTCTCCTTCATTGTGTTGCTCTGAGTTGTGCCTGTTGGTACTGAATGTTAAGTATTCTGCAGTGCAATTCTGTATTTTTCACTTTGCGTTTCAATACACTATTTACAAAAATGAATGAAGTTGTTGCCTGTGTGCCCAGTGATGACACAGAAAATTCACACCAGACATGTTTATGAAGCTTTTTCTCCACAGGCATAAGAGGTGACATTTATACTTCCAATTTAAGCAGGTTTTCATTCCACAGCCACAACATTAAAGTCTCGTTAAAGAAACATTATAAGCACCTAAAACTTTGAGTAAGAGTGTAAGTGGAAATTCATTGAAATCACACAGTCACACTTTCTGTGAATTTATTTTTAAATCATGAAAGTATATCAGAATGTTGAGGATTTGAGCCACAGAACTGCCAAGATGCCACAGTTGGGCCTGTAACTCTATCAGCTCCAGGGTTAACCATATCATCAGTGACCCTATGCCCTGATGTCAACTTTCTAACAAGCTGGGATATGCAAAAAACATCACTTTGCTGTAATGTATATGTGATAAATAAAGGCCGCTTCTTCCCCATGCTTCACTGACACTTTAAATTCAGGCATTAAGCTATTTTTTTAATATATAAAAATAAAACATGCTGTTGTGCCGGTGGTGCATTGTAGATTGAACAGGTAGTAACAACATGTCTGGTTATGAATTTGGAATAAGCATGTATTCTGCACATGCGCCTCAGATGATGAATGTAAGGAGGACACTCTGTGTGAACATGGAGGGTGTATGAACTTTAACTGCTTCTGCACACATTTATTTTCTCTGTGTCTCTGCCAACCGCACAGAGGATGAGCCTCTGCTCTCTCATTCACTTTAATGTGCTGTGCTGCTGATTGTCTTGTGAGGAGGAAAAAACAGGAAAAAAAATTCTTTTTCCTGAAATGGAAATTTTATAGAGCATTGCTGTTTTGTGCAAATGTCTTGTCTTTTGCTTTATACTGATACAGACATCTGCATTGGTTTCAAGTGGTTTCTTGGGAATTAATCACATGTTTGGTATTTAGGACTACCTAAAACAGGGATGTCCAACCTTATCTGCAAAGGGCTAATGTGGGTGCCGGTTTTCATACCAATCAAGCAGGAGCCACACCTGATTAACTGATTCCACCAGTTGATCTTGGCTTTCAATAGACTCAGGTGTGGCTTCTGCTTGGTTGGAATGAAAACCTGCACCAACACTGGCACTTTGCAAATAAAACTGGACATCCCTGACCTAAAAGCAGTGCTACTGTCTTTGTGGTGTTGCTTGGGGGGTCACAGTGTGCCTTACGCCCTGAAGATTCATCTGGTGTGTATTTATGTAATGTGTCTCCATATAGTAATTCTGTAGCCTATCTAACATAGGCTTGGACAGCCAGGCTATGAATATGGACCTGATGCCCCACCTGAGGGACCCAATGGTCCACCATACTGGGGTAATTATGGCGTTTTGAGTCTTCAATGGACAAGGCATATGTGATTGTATGTCATATACCATGGTCCTATAGTGCTCTCTGACTTTTGCTGATTGACTAGTATTGGCTCTCTGAGGAAACAGAGAGAGCATGGCTAATCATAACACATGCCATGTACTTTTAAGTACAAGTACATACAAAACAAAAGAGTAAGCAAAACTAATGCTTGATGTGTAATCAGCTATATTGAAGCATTGCTATGTTCTCACATGCCTGACACGCAGATGCTGATTTTCTGTTTAAAAAAGCTATGAGGGTTTGGAGGATTAGGAGTTTGACACAGGCAACATCTTAAAAAAACAAACAAAAAAAACCAAAACATAACATTTAACTTCCAAGGGCAAAACTGCCTGTATTAGAAATGATTTTAAGAAGGTTTATCTTCTGTAACCTTTAGCCACAAATACAGAGTAGAGAAGAGTGAGACTTCAATCATGTAAAATCTTAAAGACATAAAATCAAAAACATTAGGTCCAAATTCCATAGACATCCAACATCCTAAGAGGATGTGCCTAAGGCAAAGGTTGCGTGTATTTCAGTGCACTCTCCCTCGATCACTTTTCCAGAATTTGTCCATGATACACTCTCTTGGATGTCTCTCAAGAATGCTTCTCATCATGTGTTCAGCCAATCAGGGGTGCTGACAGTAATGCTCTTACATTAGTTCCTGTGAATCAGAATTGGGAATAAATGATCAAAGTGTGCTCTGCTCCATGTCTGAGCTCAAGCAGCATGCCATCGAGCCAAAATCCTTGATTTACAGCCACCTTGTGTATTATGTCGATATTGCACAGTTGAAATGTGTTGTGTTTGTTTGATTTGTAGTGGAAACTCAGAATGTGCTACATACCTCATCATTCAAGAAGCTGAACGTTTACTGGAAATGCACTACAATTATGAACCTTTCATTCATTGTCCGCCGCTTATCCGAACTACACTCGGGTCACGGGGAGCCTGTGCCTATCTCAGGCGTCATAGGACATCAAGGCAGGATACACCCTGGACAGAGTGCCAACCCATCGCAGGGCACACACACACACACACACACACACACAACGGACAATTTTAGAGATGCCAATCAACCTACCATGCATGTCTTTGGACTGGGGGAGGAAACCGGAGTACCCGGAGAAAACCCCCGAGGCACGGGGAGAACATGCAAACTCCACACACACGGCGGAGGCGGGAATCGAACCCCCAACCCTGGAGGTGTGAGGCAAATGTGCTAACCACTAAGCCACTAAGATGATTCTTGAAATCTTGTAATCCTGAGTCTCAGTGATGTCAATAACTATTGAAAATATTAGCTTATTTCAGCTACATTACACAGGGGCATTGGTGGCTCAGTGGTAGGCTTCTCACCTATCATGCGGCAAGCCTGGGTTCGATTCCCAGGCAATGCCTCAACCCCAGCCACTGGATGCAGTGCTGGTCCCAAGCTCGGAAAAATGGGAGGGTTGTGTCAGGAAGGGCATCCGGCATAAAACACTTGCCAAGTTGATGTGCGGACCAGTTGGTCCGCTGTGGCGACCCCGAACAGGGAGCAGCCGAAAGCAACTTACTTCAGCTAAATTACACATATTTGAAATTAAGTAACTCATATTTGGCCAGACAGAGGATGTACCTATCCGCCTGATGTTACTATTTCACACAACGGACATCATTTTTCTTTTAATAAATGTGTACAAATGTTTCCATGAGCCAAACTAAACAAAACTAAACATTTTCTTTGGATTTACAATCACCTGTGCATTTCCATTTGGTGACACCCACAAAAGTTCACAGCACCAAATGACGAGTAAACAACAAAATAAAAAGACTTTCCAGGAGGTACAAGTGTAAATTAATTTGACTCACATATATATGCCAAGGAATATATACTGTATATTATTTAATAATGTAACAACCCCATAAAAAAGCCCTAAACCTGGAGCTGAATTATAGAAAAGGTGTATTAGATGTGAATTAACTGAGATAAAAATAAAACATAATGTTTAGACATGAAAACAGAGAAAAAAGTATCCCTAGGTGAACACTAAGCACATCTGCTGTTTGTTTGTTTAAAGTAAACAAGTCTCAGTGACCCTCAGCCAGAATATTCCCACACACCAATGCGTGCTCCCTGACCCGATGCTGGAAAAGGAACAGGAGGGAATGATAGTGTTAAAGGAAGTTGATTTTGTCACACAGCACACTGGGGAGTATGCGGCACACTGCGGCTTGAGATGTTGGTCGGTTAGTGCTGGATGTAATGTAGTGTTACACGAAAATAAAAAAAGATACGGTGACAAACACAGCATCTGAACCCATTCTCCTTTAATACTGCAACATTCTTAATTAGATCACCAGTTTTACTTGTCTTGTGAATTTATTTAGGCTTGATTTGTTTTTTTATATTAAATATTTGTTTATGGTAATATTTGCTTAAAGCTACAACATTCGTAATGTTACCCAAATGGTGATTACATGTACTTTATTTACAATTTACACACCTAATTTCTTATAAGAGGTCATTCCAAATCAGAAGGTCAAGGCTTCATTGACAGGTTTTGGGATCTTTGTACAGATCTAGTATTATCTATTTAAATCAGTTTGTTATATATTCTATTATACAACTCTTACTTCCTGTCCATTAATTTGATTGAACAAGTGGTCCACCATTACAGTATAGTTAAAGTAAATTTAACAACATCATCAGCAGACATGGCAAACCATACATATAACGTCTGACTTAAAATATGAAAGCTCGTCAGATGAGGATGAGACGGGAGAAGGGAAAGCAATTTCACTGGATGCATTAACAGCATTGTACAGATCATTGTCAGCTGGATAGACAGCTAGCAAACAGGCTATCCTATCCATGAGTGTGGCTGCTTGAGGATCAATTTCCATCTGTGCAGCAAAAATAAACAAATACACAGACAGAAATTAACGAAGGGAAAAAAACAACAACAATATTAGTAAGGTGTTAAGCCAGAACAGCTTCAGTGGAGAACTGTTTACTAAAAAAGAATACTGTAGGTAGGTACTCATTTGGATGATGTGGAGAAAATCTTAACTTTATTTCTAACATTCATTAAAATGCATGACTATGGTTACATATTTAGCTGCTGAAAGCCCTGTTTTCTCAACCAGCTACAATAAATTGTAGGGTGTGATGAGTTATTGTTGCAGGTATAGTTGAAGTAACATAGTAAGCCTATTAATCACCATTAAAGGGCATGCAATTTACCTTTAAATCAGATAACATTTGTGTACATACTGCTGCCCATGTCCTACAGCCAGCAATCCAGCCTTCATATTATTGGGCCTGATGTATCTCCACTTTACTTTGACGAAAGAAAAGCTTAAGATCCCTGTTTCCATGTTCAGAGCCAACTCTCCATATTGTTAATCCTAAAACCCCTTACCTCCCTCTGTACACTATATAAATCATCATAACAAGCAACAGTGGACTCAGCATCCTCATGCGGTCTAGGCTACACACAGTTCAAATGTCTCACCATTTTCAGTAACAACAAAAAAAAAATGAATAAAAAGTTTTTCTTTATGAATTCTCATGGGTTTTTAGCAACGGCATCACAGGATCTAACAAGTTATACTGCCTTGATAATGACTCAAGAACCAGCCTTGTGATCCCCAGGGGGCTGTTTAGAGATGTTAAGAACAGTGGGCTACAGTGAAGGTGTTGATGGCTTCATGCAGAGGCTATATGTTGGAGAGCCTGGTCCTCCTCATGGTTATGCTTATGTGCCAGATCTTGTTGAGGAATTCCCAAATGTATCAAATAGTAGAAGATGATTAGATAAGTTGTTGAATTGAAAACATCCAGTAGACACACTTGCACACTAGATAAATGTTTACCTGCATGTGCTTTGGATGTCATTAGCTGCTGCTGGTGTTTTCCACTGTCAGCCTCTCTCTCTCTCTCTCTCTCTCTCTCTCTCTCTCTCTCTCTCTCTCTCTCTCTCTCTCTCTCTCTCTCTCTCTCTCTCTCTCTCTCTCTCTGTGCTGCCCACCTGACAATGGTGTTTATTACAATATATTACAATGGTGTTTATTACATTTGGTCGGTTCCGTTTTTTTTCTGGAGTTTAGAAAATGTTTATTCACATTAGTTTTTTGTTGAACAGTATTCAGTGATCAGGTGACTCAAATTGTACATAGAAGTGTTTCTCCAATACTCAGTATTTGTCCAATACCCAGTATTGGAGAGACACTGATATGCACAGTTTGAGTCACCCGATCACAGAATACTGTGAAGCACTGGTCTAAGCAGTGAGAACACAAAATAAGGGCAATCTGGATCCCTGGGAATGTAAAAGAAAATAAAATGCAGCTCAGTTAAAACCTAAAGGTGTTTGTGGACTCGAAGAAATTAGTTATTATTAGCAAGATGCCAATTCTCCCTAATATTCAACCTTTTGTATGTCCTAGAGACCTTTGTTTACTGCAAAACACAGAGAAGAGATGGGTGAATGAAGGCTTCTTCACAATGCATTGGTTTTATATTTAAAAAGCACAGCTCAATACTCTAAAGAAGTGCATATTATGTTGATTTAGTAGGACTTTTCTGATGGATTTACCTGGACCCTACAGCAACGCTACCCACCTCATAGTTCTAGGGTCTATGCTTTGGTTCTAAGCTTGAGTTTGAGTCTGTGTTGAGTTACTGTGGATGTTCATCCTTCATCTGTGTGGGTTACAAGCCCTCTAGATTCTATGGTTTCTTCCCACCTCCTAAAAACATGCCAGGGGTGAATTCACAAAGCTAAATTGCCCCCCATGTATGCATGAGTGGATGAATGCTGTTCTGTGATTGATTTGTGTCCTATCCAGTGTTGCAGTCTCTCCTTATGCCCAGTGTTCTTGAGATTGGCGACTGGCCCTAGTTGCACTCTGTGTTGTTGTTGTTTCTGTTTCATACACTGCCCATCCAAAAAAAAGCCACCTGGATTTAACTAAGCAAATAGGTAAGAGCCTCCCATTGGATAATTACTGCATGGATGATTATGTTTCAGCTGGCAACAAGTTATTTAACCCTAACTGATGCAAGGAGTAGTTTCTCATTTCTTAAACAACCATGTCGGAAGACACATCCTGTGGTCGGGGAAAAGATATTAATCTGTTTCAGAAGGGTAAAATTATTGGCTTGCATCAAGCAAAGAAAACATCTAAGGAGATTGCTGAAACTACTAAAATTGAGTTAAGAACTGTCCAACGCATTATTAAAAACTGGAAGGAAAGTGGGGAACCATCATCTTCGAGGAAGAAATGTGGTCGGAAAAAAATCTTTGTGATCAGCGATCACTTAAACATTTGGTGAAAGCAAATCGTAAAAAAAACAACAGTAGAACTCACGGCTATGTTTTATAGTGAAAGAAAGAGCATTTCCACGCGCACAATGTGAAGGGAACTTAAGGGATTGGGACTAAACAGCTGTGTAGCCTTAAGAGAACCACTTATCAGTGAGGCTAATCGGGAAAAAAGGGCATCAATTTGCTAGGGAGCATAAAGATTGGATTCTGGAGCAGTGGAAGAAGTTCATGTAGTCTGATGAGTCCAGATTTACCCTGTTCCAGAGTGATGGGTGCATCAGGGTAAGAAGAGAGGAGGAAGTGATGCGCCCATCATGCCTAGTGACTACCGTACAAGCCTGTGGGGGCAGTGCTATGATCTGGGGTTGCTGCAGTTGGTCAGGTCTAGGTTCAGCAACGTTATGTGCCCAAAGAATGAGGTCAGATGACTACCTGAATATACTGAATGACCAGGTTATTCCATCAATGGATTTTTTCTTCCCTGATGGCACTGGCATATTCCAAGATGACAATGCAAGGATTCATTGGGCTCAAATTCTGAAAGAGTGGTTCAGGGCGCATGAGACATCATGTTCAGACATGGATTAGCCACCACAGAGTCCAGACCTTAACCCCATTGAGAATCTTTGGGATGTGCTGGAGAAGACTTTGCGCATCGGTCCGACTCTCCCATCATCAATGCAAGATCTTGTTGAAAAATGAATGCAACTCTGGATGGGAATAAATGTTGTCACATTGCAGAAGCTTATCGAAACGATGCCACGATATGTTGTATGTTGTCTATGTAGCACCAGGGTCCAGGAGAAACGTTGTTTCATTTCACTATGTAATGCATCAGCTATATATGGTCAAAATGACAATAAAGCTTCTTGACTTGACTTGAATCCATCACAACCCTGACCAGGACAAACGGTTAGTGAAGTTAAATGAACAAATATTTGATAATACCTGGAAAATCCCATGAACACGGTTGTGACTGATACAGTTATAGCAGCACAGAACACTCTAACTTACACCACCATCTCAGTGTCAGAGCTGCTCTAACGTTACTCAAACCCCAGCCACTAATGGACAAAGCAATCAAGCTACAATTAGTCACTGTGGGTAACTGTATATAATAATTGTAGCCCTGTGAATATAGCCATATGTGAACCTATAAGAAAACTACCAATTAAACTGTATGTGATATTTTCAAAGTAGAGATCAGCCTCAGTGCTAAGTTGGGAAAGAAATGTGTCCTTGCCAAGATATTAAGAAGCAGGACAAAGTCTGTTTTTAATCGGGAAATAGTCATTTTAAGTGTTAGCGCGCCACCATGCGGATTTGCTTGCAAATGCAGACAAACGTCATGCGTTCACAGCATTTATTCCTGTGGTAGCTTTTCCGCAAAGTGAACAATAGGCAGACAAAAAAAAAAAAAACCTCGACAAGCCAGTCTGTTCTTTTTTTTTTATTATTTTATTAAAAATCGCCTAAAGGCTATACATCGCTCGTCCGTAGTCGTAGCCGAGTGGCTAAGGCGCTGTATTAGAAATCCATTAGGGGTCTTCCCCACGCCTTTTCTCTATATAATCTCTCTATATCGCATTAACGTTAATTTAACAGAAATACAGCGTGTTATCGTGTAACATATTAGCCACTCAATCCATCCACAGTTTGCTTGTTAGCTAAGTTGAATGCTAACTGAGGAAAAATGGGTCCCGTGACTTAGCCACAAGCTAGTCCCTTCTTCTGACTGGTTTCTAGCGGACTGTATTTCTTCCAGTCACAAGATTTACTCAG
Source organism: Hemibagrus guttatus (assembly GCA_033459395.1). Classification (NCBI taxonomy): domain Eukaryota; kingdom Metazoa; phylum Chordata; class Actinopteri; order Siluriformes; family Bagridae; genus Hemibagrus; species Hemibagrus guttatus. The sequence continues at coordinate 19,312,125 of JAUCMX010000008.1, forward strand.
ACGGAGTGAAGGAAATGATAATGGCGCTCCTTTAATCCATTTGAAACATTTAGCAGTAACATTGCACCGTTCAGTAATGCCAGATGGACTTGTTACGAGCAGGTAACTTTTTCTAAAGTTTATTGAACTGTTGCACGGTTCCTGTTATTAGCTAGCTAGTACTATCGGTTTAGACTGACTACGAAAAAGAAACGAGATGTACAGTCAATAGCCAGATATATGTCGCGTTTTTATTTTATTTTTAGCATGTTAAGTTTATATCTGTATATATTTGCAGATATACAACATCATAATGTCTCGTTGTTGACAGGAGTACAGGTGCATTGAATGCTTAGCGACTCCCTGTATAGAAATAACGAACACAAGTAAATGTGTATATAGGCTATACAATCTACATAGACGAACTGCTACAGCAGATTATTAGCAGTATTTATGGATAATAATTATTTTAAGTACACAACGGTTGGGACGGTTAGGCTGTGCAAATACATAGAAAAACATCTGGGGTCAATGGTCTTCTTGCCATAAAGGTGACATCCAGTTTATCATTTATTATTGAGGGATCTGATTAGAACAACGTTCACCATGTGCTCAAGTAGGAAAGCTGCAGGTTTATCTCAAACACTGCATTATTGAAACAAATCTTTTTGATAGACTTAATGTTGTGTTTGTGTATTCACTCATGTACACTATATTGGCAAAAGTTTTGGGACACCCCTCCAAATCATTGAATTCAGGTGTTGGCTCGGCCCCTTAGTTCCAGTGAAAGGAACTCTTGATGCTTCAGCATACCAAGACATTTTGGACAATTTCATGCTCCCAACTTTGTGGGAACAGTTTGGGAATGACCCCTTCCTGTTCCAAAACCTGATCTGGAGGGGTGTCCCAAAACTTTTGGTAGTTCTATTCAGTAATAGGATGTCCTGTTTCATAAGAAACCTGTGCAATATAGTGTAGTTTATCATTACAATTGATTTTTCTTAGGCCTCTGCAGAATGAGGCTACAGGTATTGACCTGCAGGTTCCACAGTATCAGGAGGTGCGGGGTGCCATGATGACTGGCCATGTGGAGTACCAGATTGTGGTGATCACACGGCTCGCACCCTTCAAATCTGCTAAACACAAACCCGGAGATGTTGTTCAGTTTGTGGTTAGTGGCTGATTTCATGATCTAGCATACGAACTCTAAGACAAAGGTGCAACTTATCAGAGGTTAAACATTATTTCACAGCCAATGCTGTGTTTTTCTTTTGATATTTTTTGACACCAAGATCATATTTTAATCCTGTTTGGGTGTACATATCCAGTTGCTAATAAAATAAGTTGTGGATTGTTACATATACATAGGTGTCACATTAAAGGCAAGCTATATAGCTATACAGTTTTCAATCATGACTTTGTTGTATATGTGGCATCACCCCACAGATAATATGCTAATTACAATTATTTTCCTTATTTCTTTAGGTGTCAAAGAAGTACAGTGAAATTGATGAGTTTTACTCCAACTTGATGGCTCAGTATCCCAGCATCCATCTGCCTGCCATGCCCCGCAAGGCGCTGTTTGTTGGAGAAGCAGACATCCGTGAGCGCCGAATTGCCTTTGATGAGCTTGTCCGCTTTATTTCCAAACATCCGACTCTCTCTACCTGTCCAGAGCTTATGGAATTCTTAGGTGAGAAACTTTGTCTTTGCATTGCATTATTTGTATTTATCCCATTAGTGTAATCACATTTCCGTTAAATTTCATAGGAGCAAAAGGTGCACTTTATGACATGAAAGCCTCCAATACTCCTGACTTAGCAGCGGATGAAAATGAAGACGATGGGCTGGATTTCTTTGGGAAAGTTGAGGTACCTGCTACTCAGCCTAAGCAAGTGAAGAAGCCAGTGAAAGTAGAAAAGGCAGCTGAGGAGGAGGAAGAAGATGAAGAGGAATTGTTTGACCCCTTAGGCAGTGTTAGGTAAGAATATAACTACAGAGCAGACAAATTAACATATTGTCCCACCTGACAAAACAATGAAGTTTATAGTCCAAGTTGCACGCATCTGATAAGTCCACTAGAGGGCAGTACAATATTTGTTTATGGCGTCTTGTTTTATTCAATTCTCTTAAAAGCCTATTCTAAATCCTGCTTTTCAATTGCATAGAAAGTTTTTTATTTTATTATTAAAGAGCATTTGAAAATAAATGTCTGTAATTTGATTCATAATTTTGCGCCAGAGCTACAATTAAAAAAACAAGAAAGCTAAGGTATAGTTTCATTATCCTTCATGTTTTTTGTAGCCGATATGTAGCTAAATTTTTTTATTTCTTTGGCTACTTGGGATGGAATTAAAAATCCACCTCCTTCAAATCACTCTGTGTTTATAGAGTTTGCATGTTCTCCCTGTGATAAGGGGTTTTCCTCAGGGTACACCGGTTGTTGCTGCTGAAATTGCTGCTCAATTTTTTTTTTTTTTTATTGTTAAAAATGGCTTGCTATCACTGTGCTGCACACTGAACCATTATCCATAATGAAGGCCAGAAAGCTCTCTGTCCATGTGAATGCATTTTCGCTGGACAAGATTGCTTGAACTTAGTTTATATAGTTCAACTTGCATAGTTCTGTACAGATTGTTCTTTTCAGTAATAAGATGTCCTGTTTCATAAGAAACCTATGCTGTGCTGCGTTTATAGGATTGGTATTGTTAGTGGTGTTTGCTGCCAGTGCCTTTGGCTGTCTTAAGGATTTTTCTCATCATTTGTTAGCTTAATGACTGTGTGACGTGGTTATTTAAGTTATACATGTTACAGCATGTATGTATTTACAAATATTTTTGAAAAAAAGTGTACTTAAATTCGTCTGCATAAGAAGTTCTATGATTAATGGCAAATGTTTAGCATAGAAATTGAGTTTAAAATCCAATAATATCACTTAAAAAAGTGTTTTAAAAGGCAGTAATAAAAATGTGTTTTCAAATAAAAAAAGTGTTTTAATAGGCAGTGAGAATTTTTCGGAGTTGCAGTAATGCCTGGCTCTGTTTTGTTTCTAACTAACACACACTCATGGGTCCTGTGGTGAGACACCTCACAGCCTTCAGTGCACTGAATTTTGATGCTAGTGTAATTTAAACATGTCCATGTACTCAATAAGTTTCAGGGTCAATTTCTCAGCGAATGTTCTTTAATGCATGTGGAAAATCTTTTTTTAGTAGCACTCAGTTAAATCAGTTTTTTTTTTAATCCATTTTCATCTATTAGTGGCTTATAACGTAACTAAACTAAATACTGGACGTCTTCCAGTGGTACACGCTCTTCAGCACCATTCCAAATAAAGCTACTATAAAAGGTCAATTATTTGTGCTGTTTTGGAAAACTTTTATCCTCATCTCTCCTTATGGCAATACTTTTTATAAGTCCCAGCTGAGAATTGTCTTGAACCTGATGAGCTACCCTCTCAAGACCTCTCTTAAAAATCTCTACGTCATTGCCCTACACTGACTTGAGTGGTGTTACCTGCTGGTGTTTACTATGGAATAAATAAGGAACCAGGAATCTGCTTCATTTATAATTGAATGGTTACTTATCTAGCAAGTTACAGTTGATTTTTTAGTTGTTTGAACTGGATTTAGTTGTGTGAAAAAGTGAGCAGATAACATTTTAAACTAATAGTCGACCTTCTAAAAATGAAACCACTGATAAATGCTGTTTGAATCCTCAGGGGTTACCACCCATCCTGGAAAGATAGCAGTGTTGTGCTCAGGAACATGGTGCTCAGATGTTTTGTCTCAAATTCAGAAGGCCGTCCTTTCTACATCACCATGAGTCACATGCACACTTACTGGAAGGGAACTTGTAGATCTCTTCTGTTTTGGAAATGTCTGTAATTTCTTAAAGTTATGCAGCTGTTCCTATGATGTGTCCCTTTCAGACAGCGTCCTCCACCCACATTTTCTAACAGCGTACTTTTTCTGTTTTAATCGTAAAAAAGGCTTTACAAGCTTTATTTGGCTTTATAAAGTTGTCTTTAGAAAGTCATTTGTGGTATTTACCGATATTCTGATGAAACGGAATAGTTTGTATGGATGATAAATACACAAGAGGTCACTGGGTGTGAATTGACAACAGGATGTACTTTGTTTTGATTTCACAGAACCTGTTTAATATTTAGTTTGTTTTCACATCCAGGAAATCTGTTATACAGTATTGTGTCCATGTCTAAATTATTACACCATGCAACCTGTCAGTTATATTGAAATTCCATTATTGTAAAAGAATTGAAAAATAATACAAATAATACCCTCTAACTTTACTTGCTTGTAGGTCTAAGAAGCCTAAGCCTGCCAAACCAGCACCAAAACCTGCAGCTAAGCCTAAACTGTCTCTGTTTGATGAGGAAGACGATCCAGACAAGGAGCTTTTTCAGCCTGCAGTAAAGAGCAGTAAGTGTGGCTTTTGGATTGTGTTAAGTATATAAACTATCATGTGTACACACTGTAGATATGTTTAAGGTGCAATTGCCAGCTGACTTTTTTTAGATGCAATCTTGTGGGAAACTTAAAAAGCACAAAGGGTCATCAAGTGGAGAAAAACATCAGCATATATAAGGAGATTTAATCAAAAATAATTCACTGCCAATATTCCCACATTATAACTAAAAATATCCACTTGGTTATTTGAGGAAATTCACCAGCACTCGAGGTGACCTTCTAGTTTACTGTCTAACTGTAGCTGCATACAGTCAAGTCGCACTTAATCTCGTTTACAGCTACTGTGGTGATCAACCTTATCACAAGAGATTTTGTTGATAATTGAAATGGGTAACTTGGTTACTTATGTAGCCAATACTAGCTAGGACTGGTAAAAGCTGGTTTTATTGTTACTGTGTGCACATGGCAGGAGTGCATACTAAGACTGAGAAAGCAGAAAAGCACACTATTTCCTTTTAACCACTCAAAACTAGCAGAAAACATACTGAAAATGTTGGGTTTGATGTATTTTATTTTAAGAAACATCATCCTGCCTTCACTGTACCTATAGGTGATGTGAAATTGTTCGAGGATCCAGATTTAGGTGGAACTGTATCTCTTGGAGACTCTTTGCTGCTTCCTAATGCCTACCAGAGGGAAGCCTCTACTATCACCAAACTAGATGAAGAAGTGGATGATCTCTTCAGGTCAGTCCTTGTGTCTCCAGAGGCAATATTCAGTTGCATCCATTATAAAAAATCTTATTGTGAATTTTTTTAAAATCTCTTATTGAGATGAAAATTAATTGACCGAAAGCTGCATGGACTGAACACCACTGCGTTTTTCATACACAGCCTATTATTGAATGTGAATGTGAAACTGTTGACAAGATTTGATAGGATATGTAGATTTATATCTGAGAATAATTCTCACTGAAGAAAGACATTTGGATTTTAAACTTATTTATTAGTCGTTTTCTGTTGGATGTGTTATATTAATAAATATGTGCCGTGAGCACAATTCATTTTACAGGGCGAAAACCAAAATTCATATCTACTCAAAGATTACTGTTCTCACTTTTTCATTTTGTTAGAGTGGAGGAGGATTTGGACAAACTTCTAGTGATCCGTAAACAAGTGCAACCAAAGCCAGCTGTTGCCCAGAAACCAGCAGTGAAAGCCAAGCCAGTAATTCCACCCAAGCCTTCCTCCGTGTCACAGTCTGGACGAGCACCTCCTCAGCCTGCTGTGGCCCAGGCAATGGATCAGCACGACATCTTAAAGTATATCCAACAGAATGAGGCTGCTCCAAGTGAGGACCTGGACCTCTTTTAGCTTTGTTTTTCAGGGTCAAGCCAGGTGAAACATTTCATCATCAAAACACACTAAAACATCTTCATCTCAGTTCAGACAGGAATTTCTTCCTGACCCGTTCTTGCCTTCAAACTAATATTGGTTATTTTACCATATTTTTGTCTTTTTTTTTTTCACTTTATTCACCTCGCCTCACATTTTTCACATGGATCTTCATTTTGTAATACACAAATGTGCAGTTTAACCAACTTCAACATATAATAGACTATTATTAATCAATTTTTATATATATATATATATATATATAAGTTGACTAATGGTAGTGTTTTATTATTTGCCATTCTATGATGTTGTTACAATTATAGATCCACAAGGAAGGAAACACCTGTAAATAATTGTTTAAACATTTATACATTGGAGAGTTCATTTTGATGTTGGAAATAATGACAAAAAAAGAAAAAAGAAACTATGGTGTTATTATTAATGGAATTATTATTAATTAGTTGAATGGCATATAGACTTTGGATTTTTGACAGATGATTTTCTGTAGCTCTAAAGTCATTTTTATACCAATAAAAATTTTGATCTGCTTATTAAACCCCTTTAATTTGTGGTATTTTGTTCCCAGTCTTCTTGTCTGTTACTTGAGATGACATGAGTTGTTCCTCTATTAATTCCCCCATATGGAAAATTTAAGTTCACACAGCAGCACAACTCAGAGGAGTAAATAAATAAAGATAGAAAGAAATGGAAACAAAAATAAATCAGTGTGTGTGTACACATGCTAGAGTTTATTTATACATGTACATTCATTCATTCATTCATTGTCTACCGCTTATCCGATCTATACTCGAGTCACAGGGAGCCTGTGCCTATTTCAGGTGTCATTGGGCATCAAGGCATACACCCTGGACGGAGTGCCAACCCATCGCAGGGCACACACACACTCTCATTTACTCACGCAATTACACACTACGGACAATTTAGAGATGCCAATCAACCTACAATGCATGTCTTTGGACCGGGGGAGGAAACCCCCGAGGCACGGGGAAAACATGCAAACTCCACACACACATGGCGGAGGCAGGAATTGAACCCCCAACCCTGGAGGTGTGAGGCAAACAGGCTAGCCACCAAGCCACCGTGCCCCCCCTATACATGTACATGTGATACTTAAATCAAACACAGGGTGGCGATAAAACATTAGCAGCTCTTATGAATTAAAATGTGGCTCATTTCATTTGCAGTATACATGTAGTTCATGTTAATCAGTGACAACACAGCATAATGTGCATATGTATCTTATCAGTCTGCTAAATACTTCCCTTTCCCTTTTCTGATGTGTAGACAGAGGAAAGGGGTTATAGAAGGTGAATAGTTTTCAGGCTTGACTGCATTACATATCATTACCCACAATTAGTCATGTTTAAACGATCAGTCAGTCTGAACCATTTGACCCTGTGAAAAATGGCCAATCCCCAGAGGGCTTCCAGTGAATTAACACTTGGAAATGTTGGTTTCTAGTTCTACTTACCTAGAAGCTATATATTTCCTATGCTGGGTAGCCAGTTCCTACTTGTTCTACCACATTACTGTGGTTACAGTCTTTATTTTAGAGAGTTTTTATGGAACCGATTTTAGGGAAGTCAAAAGTTATCCAGTGTAAGCGTATGAGATGTGACAGACTGCCACTGTTATATACAACTGTTATATAAACAAGCAGGAACAGTTTGTATTTATCAGAACATTTTGATGGACGGTCTGTTATATGCACAGTTTTATGACTGTTGATGTGTACAGGAAGTTATTCTAATGTTGACATGAATATCAAACTATGACTCATAACTATCTTAAATATGAATGTGCCCACTGCCAGTATGTGATCATGAAGCTTGTGAAGGAAATGTCAAGAATTACTGCAGAGGTCAGAGGTTTAATGATTCTGTCCTGAGAAACAGAAGATCGTTTATCATGCGTGTATCATAAAATCAGAAGTAAACTGATGAAATGGCAACAGTACAGGACACAAAAGATGATGTGAGATGTTGTAATGAGTTATTTCTTTTCAGTTTCTGTTTCAACAGTGATTATAAATCTGAGTTTAGGGTTATAAGAAATGTAAGAATTCCTTGATTTCAAAATTTTCAGATAGAAAAAGATCAGTTATTTCCAACATAATACCCAGATACTTTTAAAGGTTCACACAAACGTGCCCATCAAGTAGTGGGCCAGTGATCCTCCCCTGTGCTTTACTCTGGGCACACATCAGTCAGGGTGGTAAGCTTCTTGAAGGCTTCTCTACACCATAACTCTCTCGGATGTGGGAAAGACAGTGAAGGTGAACTCATCAGAGAACAATACATATTCCACATTCACATCCCACAGGAGTGAGTCAGAAAGGAGGTGTTTTTTTTTTGTTGTATTGTCCAACCCCTGATAATATCTTAATATGTTCCCATATTAACACCAGTTTCAAAACTTGTAACTGTTTAACAAACAAAAAATGTGTGATTTGTGGTTTAAATAACCTTGTATTTAACCAGCTCAGCTTTAGGTATCCTATTAATCATTTAACATTAGTATAGCATTTACATAAAACCTTTACAACATTACGTTTAGAGACTGTACTCTTGGAATTACTGCAGAATGCCAGAATTAACCTAAAAGTGGGGTTTTGTCCAAGAACATTCCAGCATAGTGGATGATTTCCGTCTGTTTGTCCAGCTTTCTAAGCAGCTATCAGACTTAGGCCTACATTCCACGGATCCCCCCAAGAAATTTTGCAGAAAGATCACTCAGATCACAATCTTTTTAAAAAAAAGTTTTTTTTCGTTTGCTTGAAGGCGATAAAGAAACAGATCTAATCTAGAAACAGAAATATGTTTTGCTCCAATCTTATGTATTAATTCCCTCATTGATAGCAGGATTTCTCTTCATTAATCTTACTGTATGTATTACTTTGACTTCAATCTTTCCAGCAAAACCTTCCAAGAAAAAGAACAGTTGCAGCATATCTATTATCCATAAGAGTCTGATTCTCTGTAAAATCAGCCCAGACCCAGAAACAGATGTTACTTAATTCACAGCACAGCAGAGATCAAAACAGTGGGCTTTCCCACAATCCCCCAGATCTGTATGATCCAGTAGTGGGATTTGTGTCCCTGTTTTGTCCAGATAATTCCGGCTGCCAGCGGTTACAGATGTGCTTTTGAGGTATGACAGATCATAGCTGTTTGATCACAGCCACTGCAGTTATTTAGTGGGGCATTCAGATGCAACCACATCTCTGAAAGCACAAAGCTTGTGTTGGCTTTGAAACAAATTTATAAGAACAGAACTCGGTTTGGAGCCACATCTGTACAGGAAGCAGGGTCATGTTTGTGGGACCTCTATTAACCTTTTTTGGGCAAAAAAAAACCCTGAGACACTAGTGAATTTTCAACTAACTCTTGTTTTTACAAAGTAAGCACACAGTGCTTTAAAACATTATGGATGTCTTCTTCACAATTGGTCTTTTCCTGACCCCTAGGCAAACAAACCTTCAGCTCGCTCTCTTTTTTTTAAGCAAATCATTTTACATTTCATGGTAATCTTTCACAAAACAAATAAAATAGACAAATGACATGATACAAATTGCTATAGCAAAATATATATATATATATATATATATATATATATATATATATATATATATATATATATTATATATATATATATACACATACATATAAGATGGGCATTTATTAATTAGAGAATAAAATCCTTAAGGGACAATGTGATCCCTGACCATGCAGAGCTATTGGAACTGTTGGTATCAGTTTACGCAATATATATATTAATAAATATAAACGGGTCAAAGCCAAAAGGACTTTCCAATATGCATATTCATAATTATTTAATCATTCATTCATCTTATCTAGATCATCCAGAGCATATTCCAGGATCATTAGGCTCCAAGATGAAATATCAGTCCACAGCAGAATGCTATTCACACTACACACACACTTACAGGCCATGTAGTGTAGCATATCCAATTCTAACTAACTGCATGTTTTGCATAAATGAGAGGAAGCCCAAAAACCCCCATTAACATGGGGAGAAGATGTGGAAATTCAACACAGATATTAACTCTAGCTCATGATCAAACTGGTCAACCTGTGAGGCTGCAACACTAGCCACTGCACCAACCATGCAAACCATCTGCATAAGTATGCAAAATAATTTCCTACAGTTACATTGACAATGCTGGGAACACTAGCTACATCAGAGATCTGAAAAGGGAGAAAAATCTGGTTTGTCAGTTAAGATGCAGCACTTTTTTGGATTCGGTATATATTTATTTTATAATATAGTATTTTATTCCTTGTCTGTTGACTATTTAGAACAACACTTTTAACTGCTGTAGTTCCCTCTTTTTCATTTGATCTCTCTGTTTTTTTCTGTGCTTGTTCTTTCTATGCCTTATTTTTGGCTCGGTCCATTTCCTGATCATTATTTTATTTACAATGCACAACTGGAAAGTAGAAAAGTAAATTTACAAGACATGTCAGATTCAGTTCACAGACTGTTTACTGGTAGCAAAAGACTACCAGATTTATTTCAAGGACAACAATACCCAAAGCAAATAAACTCATATGAACCATCGATTTTTCCAGGTGCTCCATTCTCACGAATGCTCCATCGTGGTTTGGGATTGGAGTTAGATATTTCCTTTGAACCTTCTATTCAACTCCTCTGAAAACATCTTGATTAGATTAAGATTAGATTTTATTCCTCTTCAAATATGAAATGATGTTATACTGCATTTCTTCCACTTTCTGCAGCAGAGAGGAATCGAGTGTTCAATGCACCAACAGTTTGACACAGCAGTACACTCAGTGTCCACTTGTTTACTGCATGTGTTTGACACATTAAATAAAGAGCAGGGTTGTATGGGTGTATGGGTGTATGAAGTGATAGTGACCTGTACGTACTGCTTATGGTGAGGTTTAAATCTCAGCTTGTTTCAACTTAGATATATCATCTAAGATTAAAAAGCTGAGATTTAAACCTCACCACCTCACCTTCACCTTATCGGGTTAGTGTCTTTTACAAAGAGCAACATGCACCCATTTTATTGAGGGAGCACAAACAACTACTACTTGCCACTTCAGCACTTTTGTCTAACAAGCTATTATAATTTTTGCTATCTCATTATGTCATTTTTTGCTTTGGCACATAATCAACAGCTTGATTGAAACAGATTATTCATAAACATTCATATTCAATGTGTAAGAAAAACACACTTAGCCAGCTTCAGTTATATTCACATTTCATATTTATTTGTGTTTGTTAAGATGCCTTTTTGTTTACTTAAAATGATTTTATTTCCTCCATCATTTTAATGAAATGATTTTGTTTTCTTAAAGTTGGCAATATCATACAGGCAACAAAAAACCCTAGTTTGATTAAAACCAGATTTTTTGATTTCTGGACATTTTAGCCACACGGACAGGTTTTCCAGACCACCACACAAATGTTAAATCGATATCTAGAGTACAAACCGATTTGATTTTCAAATATTTTGATATTTTTGTAATATCTTGTTTGATTGTGTAATCCCAGTTTAAAATAAACACCACTTGATTTTACATTTAGTTTCCTATAAGAAATGGATGAATTTTTAAACATGGTTTATATGTATATCCATCACGTCCACAGACGCGAGTTTCCCATAATCTCCCCACTGTAGCCGTTCAGCCGGAGTACAGGGGCTGTCTGTGCTCTAACAGAAGTGTTTACCCGGAAGCTGTGACAGCGAGGCCCACTGCTAACTAGTGAGTAATGCTGCATTGGTGTGGCTTTTGTCAGACATCTTGTCACACCGACACTCACTGGCCTGCCGCCTAGACTTGTTTAGAACATCCTGCAGCGTCTGCTCACTTTCTCATGTATGCCAGTACATCACTGTTAGGATGTACTGGCATACATTCATATAACTCCTGGAGTTGTTTTGAATTAAGCTGCATTTATCTTTCACTTTACTGACTCACTTTAAGTACTCTATGTACAAGCAGTCACAAATTGGATGACTCTTATTTGAGGTGGTTTTTCTGGGTTTATTTAATAGTTTTGTGCTGCTGTTGTCCTTGCTCAGGCTTTCCTTCTTCCCTCCTATGAACTGCAGCTGTTGCAGTGTGTTACGTGCTGACAACAGCAGCTTTATAGAACCGGCTGTACTGATACTTCGCTGGTGTCCAGTAAACTGCACATATTCATGCGTTAGGAATATTAACCTTGTGTCATATATTCTGATGACTGATGCAAATAAATGAACATGTTGCTCAATAGTTCTAATGTTCATACGCACTTTGAACATGCTTATGCTTACACAATCAACATCAGTGTGTTTGTATTGATGCAGGCTTTAAGAAATGAGTGCCAAAAAACCCCATGTTTTTGCGACAAACAACCAAAATCTTGATGGCCAACTAGAGCAAGATATACGACTGCTTGCTCAGAGCTCTGCATAGTCCTAATTTAGATCATTGCATCTGGAATATGAATCATATTTAGGGATAACCAACCCAAATTTATATGCTACAGTTTTGACCCTTCTGTTGGAAAGCCAGAGTGGGGTCTCTGTGGGGGTGTTCAGTTGCCTGCAAACAATAAAATCAGACTCTTTTAGTTTATCTGAAGTATCCTAAGGCAGTCTGGAAGGATCATTTAGATAATGTGTTATTAAAAGTGTTATATCAGGGTCATGGACAGATCTGCAGAAACAAGGTGCCCTAGAACATTTTATATTAACCTATTAAGAATAATATATTAATATATTTATAACAGCTTTTAATTCTCAGGTGGAGATGGGTATTATTGGAGATTTTTGGTGTCCCAGAAATCTCCATTTATAGGGGAAACAAACACTTATTAACAAAATGTCTTCCAAAATGTTTCATATTTATTTTTAGATTATGTTTTTTTAGATAGTCTGAAAGAATGCCTTTGACATAAGAACAACATATTGAAATATTGAGGTTATGATGGAACAGGAAACATGACAAAAACATTGCCAATCTGAGCGCCATGTTGGGAAAGACAGAGAGTCTTCTGTGTGTGTATAAAAAGAAATGGTAATTATATAGACAATGTTTTGTAAATAAAGTAAAATTTTGCTATATTTAAATTCTTATCGGATGCCCTGTATATGAATATGGAATTTGCATACACTCCTACTGTTGTTAGTAATTAGATTGCTAATTAAAGGCTAGTAAACTAGTGTAGTGCTAGCTCAACATGTTAAGGCTCTGGGTCACTCATCAGAAGGTTGAGGGTTCAACCCCTAGCATTGATTTGGATGCCTCTGCTGGTCCCTTAAGCATTGCATCTGCTCCATGGGTGCCGCATCACGCTTACCCTGCGCTCTGACCTCAAGCTGGGGTATTCAAAGAAAAGAATTTCACTCAGCTATAATGTAAATATGACAAATAAAGGCTTCTTCTTCTTTTGTCAATGGTGAGCTTTATATTACTACCAATTTAGTCAATATACCACAACGATCAAAATTAACGTGTTCATTACTATCAAAACATATTGGATGTTAAATGTTTAAGCCGTAAAGTCTATTTCATAAGAACACCAAAGCAGGCTGTTTCTTTTTTAAGTAGAAAAATGTGACTTCTGTGCTGTGTTAACAAATTTCAGACACACACCAATCTATATAATTTAAATCAGCCATCCAAATAGATGTACAAATGAGTTCTTTTATGGGTTCATGGATGCTAAGAAACTGTGTATTCAGAAGCCAAACAAGGAAGAGATGTATGTAGAGACAGAAGAGTTATGAGGGCATCTGTAAACTATGTTAAGTAAGTACAACACTGACGGCATCCACTTTGGTAACACTTACACTTAGAACATTCTTCAGCCTGGCGCTAATCTCTGTGCTTCACTGCACAGCATGAACAAGAGCAGGCTTTATTCGGGGGGAAAAGAGAGGTGGAGGAAGAGAGAATGGGCTCGCTATGTTCTGACCCTGCAGAGGCCCCAGCAACATCCTGAAGCACAGCCCCACATGAGGCATGAAAGTGTCTGTATTTGTGTCCAAATCTCCAATATGAAAAGCTTTCTGACTTTCTTTGCTTTACTCTACAGTTTTGTAAAGGATTGATGAAAGGATGCCAAGCAAGAATGGATGAAAATGCTGCTGTTTGGGAACTGTTGTTTGGCTGATGTGAGACATATGTTAAAGAATAGACAAGTCTCGTAATAACAGTCAAACAAAAACAACTGGATGTTTGTACTACTTATTACTGCTTATTATTAAGAAACTGGATGAAATACAGACTCCTTGCTTTCTAAAGACAGGCTGCTATTGTTGTTAGAATGAAAAAGGCAAAGATAGATTTAATTACAGAACTCTACTTAATAATGTCTTTGTCTTATTTTCTCTCAGAGACAGACCTGTTACGTAAGTGTATCATGCACCTACTTTATAATCCCAAAAGCTTGATATTCTTCAGTTAAAATAAACAGGATGGGTGTCCTGGGGTGTTCTGAGAGGATTTTCAGGAGCCCATTTAAGCCTAGATTTTAACTTACTGGCCAAATTAAAGTTTCTTTTAATGTAGACCACAGTAAATTGAGGTTATCATTAGCAATAACTAATGTCAAGCTAAATTATTAGGCATAGTGATTGGTTAAAGGGAAAGTTCTGACTCTATATGTTGTAAAAGTATGAGAAAACAGATGAAGAAAACACTAAACCACTCCTATAAATGATCTGTCAATCTGTCAATTATTAATGCCGCTGCTTGGCCCAGGAGGGCAAATATGTCCAATAATGTGTCCCAGTGTCAACAGACAGGAATGCAATGTGTAAAAAGTCTTTCAAAAGGCACAACAGTATTTAAGGTATTCACAAGCAGCATGATATCAAATTAGCCATTGTGACTGCACACAGCAGACTCGTGAGGAGATTCATATCATCCAGAGGAAAACAGGAAACAGCAAATAGACTAAAACACACTGACCCTCATCCTGTTGTGACCATAGCCATGTTTTTAACCTGCTTGTCTTTAACATCTGGTTTCCTTTCTTTATGTTTGTATGACACATCAGACATTTGGTCACATACCAGGCACTCATACCTGGTGTTTTCATAGCAATAAGAGAAGGCACAGAAATAAACAGAGGTCCAAGAATGTGACTGAAATAAGATAGCGACAAAAAAAAAAAAAAACAGTAATAATCAGTGCTTTGCTATATCAGTAGAAGCCTTTTTTAATCTGGTTAATGCATTTTTTATTTAGGTTATAGGTACACTCTAAGAGGAAAAAAGTTTTCCTCAAGTGTTTCTTTCTAAAGTGGTTCAACTTGAAACCTTTTAAGAAAGGGGAATCTTCTGTTGTATCTTACTATTAAGTCTATTAGGAGTTTCCCCAGAAGAATAGTTTAGGGTGCAGGCAAGAACCTTGTAAACATGTAGAATTAATATATATGTTATTATATGCTTATAATAACATTATTATAAGCATATAAACATGAATAATAATCGTATACAACAGCTTCTGAGTGGTCAGATGTTTAATTTCCTGTAACAGCAACTCTAACAATACTGCAGACTTTAATTCAAGTAACAGGTTTATATTAATGGGTTAGGGTTAGGGTTTAGGGTTAGGGTTGGTCCTTTCTATATTAACAACTTGTTCACTGAGACATGAATGTCTGCCATGACATATAATCAACACAACAAAAATGTACTCTTTTTACCCTTTTTTGAGATTTTTACTTAACATTTACATAAGAAGTCTCAATCATCATTGCTTCGTAAAGAGGTAAAGCTCTATATAAAGCACTATAGGAAAGTCTTAAGGACAGAGGACAAAGTGGTAGAACGAGCAGACCAGATGTTTGTAGCTCCCATAACACAAGTGATTACAGGAACTAAGTTATTTGTGGATGTTCCACATTAAATGTAACTATATACAGAAACAGGGTATGACTTTTTTAATAATTCATTCATTCATTGTCTTATCCGAACTATTCTTGGGTCTTGAGCCTGTGCCTATCTCAGGCGTCATTGGGCATCAAGGCAGGATACACCCTGGACAGAGTGCCAACCCATCGCAGGGCACACACACACACACACACACACACACACACACACACACACACACACACACACACACTACAGACACACACACACACACACTACAGACAATTTAGAGATGCCAATCATGTCTTTGAATTGGGGGAGGAAACCGGAGTACCCGGAGGAAACCCCCGAGGCACGGGGAGAACATACTCCACACACACATGGCGGAGGCAGGAATCAAACCCCCAACCCTGGAGGTGTGAGGCAAACGTGCTAACCACCAAGCCACCGTGTCCCCCTTTTTTAATAATTAATAAACACAATTAATAAACACAATGTGTGGCAAATTGCAGCTGTAAAAGAGGAATAAATCTCTTTGGGACATATTATTGGGAATGATATTATTTCCCATGTTATTGGGAAATTATCAACTATGGGATGGTATTGCATCACCCCATTGTTATTTTTCTATATAACAAATTATGTTTTATATGTTATATACGTCATATGACTTGAGATAATAATCATAAATGAACCATTGCTATGTAAGGACAAAAAGTAACTTGGCAACCCAAAAAACTCTCCTTGCTTCCGAGTATCCCATATCCCAGACCAGAATGATTATGTAATATGTTTGCACTGGACTTTTTATTAAGAATTGTGAACCCAGTTAAATCATTAAATATAATGAAGATATCTTATCCTTTAAAATCATTCATACCAGCATCCTAATGTGGGGTCATTTTTATTACGATACCTCCATCCCTTCCATTTATGGCTACCCACATTCTTAAAAGGTTAAAATATTTCCTTTCACTATGCTCACTCAGGTTTTGAATCACATTGCCTGTCTCAGCATTAGCTGCTGTAGTGCCGTTGGGTGCCAGAGGAATTGCGGGTCTTCTTCCTTGCCTGAGCCACTGAGCACAGGAAGGGCCAATAAAAAGATGAATAATGGATCAGTTCTTTATTCCTGAGCCTCCTAACCTCGTAAAGTTGCAGTGCTGGAAAGGGCAAGCACATAACACAGTGCTGGTCCTGGATGGAATGTTATTTCTCTGTTCCAGTACTCAGCCTGAGGTTTCAGTCTGGTTCAAGCATGCAGTGTGAATATGATGCTTTTTAATCTCTCTCGAGAGAATAAATACGTACACAATTTCACAGACATCACTTCCAAGATGAATCTAATCTTCATTGTTGATACATCTTAAACTTTTAAAATATTTATATAATTTTAAAAGATTATAATAGTTTGGTTTTATTACAGTTTTAATTTTTATTACTTCATTTCACTGGGTAATTGCATTAGGTTCTGATTACTCGTCTGAAAAAATCATCTAAGAATCATCCAGCAGCTGCCAAAATAGTCGAGCTGGTCAAACTGGTAGACCAGCTGTCATATGGTAAGTCATTTTCCTTATTACTTGTCTAAAGTGAGCAATGAATTAGTACCAGTAATTCAGCAACTGTGTCCTTTCTACCAGCTGGTAATATGGACTACCAGGCACAGCAGCTGGTAGTGGGTCAGAGCAAGATATATTCATCAGCTAATCTATTTTTATATTTAAAAGAAGATTTCAAAGCTTATTTTAGAAGACTCCCCATGCCCAGACTGATATCCAGTGATGTATATGATCCAATCTTTCATGAGGCATAAGATGAGGTAAGAGCTAGCTAATCACTAAAGACAAACAGCTAATGATGTGTATTTAAAAAAAATAAATTAATTAAAATGTAAAGCTAGAAATTAAAAAATTAGCAATGACTATGAGCTACTTAGCTGTTTAGCTAAGTTTAATACAGTTAAATACATCTAACTACATTTGCACAATGTCTAACACACACACATACACACACCTATCAGTCATGATTAACATGATTTTCTTTTACTGGTCTGAAATTTCTTATTGTGTAGATTTATACTGTTTATTTATTTGCCATTTTTATAGTGAGTATCTTATCCGTGCTTACTTTGCCATTAGCTCAGTGTAATCTTTTATGTATGAATGTAACGCACTTCCTTCTCATTTTTACTCACAAAAACAATTACAACCCTTGTTTGTACATATCACCTATTTCCTTTTTAGAACAACGGTATATGTAATATTATATTCAATGTAAAGAGCTTTAGTGGGTGCTTAGCAGGTCCATTTTCATGCAGCTGAGCTTATACTGAATTTATACATGGGGTCAGTAATCAAATCAGACTTAATTAGTATCTTAAAAAGAGAAAATGCTATATATGTAATTAATGCATCATATTATATAAAAGATAAAAGTCAGAACTGTAGTCAAAGTATTTGCTCTATTTATAGGAAAACAAAAAAAAATCTATGCAGCTTTGATGCTATGACATCCCCTCAACCAGCATCACACCATGTCCAAGCAATCTGCTCATCTCCACCTGATTATTTGCTTTACCTGAAATTTGTTATCTCACATAAGCATATAGAGTAGCACAACACGCTACATTGCTTGATTTTACATGGGCTTTAGTACTTAGTGGCATGCTGCATTTATTTATATCTAGTCATAATGTTTTGTTTTTTTTAGTGTTGTAGCTGGAACTTAGTGTTTTGCATTATTCCTCATAGCCCTACCCTGTGTAATGGCTTTGGATTCTGTGTTCTTTACAGTCTCTGAGAGCTGTCATTAGGTCCTACTTCCTGTTTCCTGACACCAGAAAATGCCAGTAGGTCTAAATCTCCTTCACTGCAAATATATATGACCAAATTTCAGTTATTGTTACTGACAATGATTTAGGTTGTCATTCAGTTTAGTATTTTATGGAATTTGTGTTTCATCCTCGTGTTTTTAAAATCGAAGTACCTGCCAGCTTCCTTCCGTTCATCATGTCTGTGACTTGCCCCTATTTAATGGCTCATCATCTCAAACAAAGCTGGGAACTGGCTGACCCAGGCTTGTTTTTTTTATTTTTTTTGCTGGACTCCACAGCTGCCATTGGGACAAATGTTTTGAGGCCTGCTTCCGCTCTGGCCCTGCTTCAATATGCTTTTTTTCATAAGGGGGAAATCCTGGTGTATAACTGAGCACAAGAGCAATGTTTCTGTGTTCAGTATTTCTGTGGCTTAAGTGAAAGTTAAAGAAAAGGCTGTATGGTTTTAACAAGAAATTTCATATTAAAAGATTCATATCTTTGTGGGTATACAGTGGTGTGAAAAAGTGTTGGCCCCCCTCCTGATTTCTTATTTTTTTGCATGTTTGTCACACTTTAATGTTTCAGATAATCAAACACATTTAAATATTAGTCAAAGATAACACGAGTTCTGCAGCAGGACAATTATCCAAAACACACCAGCAAGTCCACCTCTGAATGGCTGAAGAAAAACAAAATGAAGACTTTGGAGTGGCCGAGTCAAAGTCCTGACCACAATCCGATTGAGATGCTGTGGCATGACCTTAAAAAGGTGGTTCATGCTCGAAAACACTCCAACGTGGCTGAATTACAACAATTCTGCAAAGATGAGTGGGCCAAAATTCCTCCACAGCGCTGTAACAGACTCATTGCAAGTTATGGAAAACGCTTGATTGCAGTTGTTGCTGCTAAGGGTGGACCAACCAGTTATTAGGTTTAGGGGGCAAACACTTTTTCACACAGGGCCATGTAGTTTTGGATTTTGTTTTCCCTTAATAATAAAAACCTTCATTTAAAAACTGCATGATGTGTTTACTTGTGTTATCTTTGACTAATATTTAAATGTGTTTGATTATCTGAAACATTAAAGTGTGACAAACATGCAAAAAAATAAGAAATCAGGAAGGGGGCCAACACTTTTTCACACCACTGTATTTTCAACAAAGAAACACTCCTATTTGTCCATGATGTATTGTCCCAACCCTTAATTACTTTGCATGAGTACACAGGTCCAGATCTAATGCAAAGCAGAACAGCAACCACATTAAGTGAATATTGATTGCCGTGTTTTGGTTCCCTGCTGTTCCTGTTACTTATTTACCAATCCATTTAATCTGTTCTTTCTGTGCTGCTTGCAAAATCTTGTTACTGAATATCAACAGCTTTCTCATTTTAAATCAATTTGATGAAATTATAATAAGGTATTATCAGACTTGCAGATCAAGCAGGATATGAAGGTGGATGCTGAGAGTACCTAGTGTGACAGTACTGTATGTATGGCAGTGTATGAGGCATTGTTAATCATTGTGATCATGTGATTATATGAAAAGCAGAACTGCCAGTTGTTTTGTAGACATTGTAAATACTTCCAGTTTGTTAAATGCATTCTCTGATAGTATTAGTGTGTCATTAGATACTGCACATTGATTTGTTTCATTGCTGGTCACAAAGAGTTTAATTAATTACAGCTTTTGTTTTTAATGCTGTTGAATCAAATCACTTTGATTGATCCATTTTGTACGCATCAAATAAATTCATATTAAAACTCAACCTATTATTTAATAGTTCAGTTTAAAATTTTATGCATTATAGTGAAATATCAGATTGCACTTCTATAAAAATTAGTGGCCTTGACTGTGGACTGCCCTGCACAGTGAATTATAAGAGCATACAGCCAGCTTTTTATAAGCTCCCTTATGCCCTACAAAATTTCACTCTTTAAAAACCGAGCAAAATGAAATGTCACAGTAAGTGTATACACTCACTGTCCACTTTATTAGGTACACCTGCACATTCATGTAACTGTCTAATCAGCCAATCGTGTGGCAGTAGCACGATGTATAAAATCATGCAGATACAGCTTAAGCGCTTCAGTTATCTTCCAGGAAGGATACAGTAACACTTTACAAACACGTTTAGCAGAAAAAAATCTTAGCATAAACAAAACATCTAACCTTGTATTAGCTCATGTGGTATCAACAATGCCACAATCAAAGTCACAAAGATTGCACTTTTTTCATTCTGATGATTATGTGAATATTAACTGAAGCTCTGAATGTGATTCTGCATTATTTTATGCATCATGCTGCTGCCACTGATTAAAGATTAAAGAATGATATTAAATCCTCAGTAACCACTTAATTTCGGTCAGTTTACAGAGCCAATCCAGGAATAACAAGGTGTGAGGTGGAGAGAAAATCCACACAAACACAATGAGAACATGTGAAAACTCCAATCAAAGAGTAATTTAGATTTTCAGGGATCTATCATTCCCTGAATGATCACTCTTTCTTGAATTATTTTTCTAGCTCCTGTCTATGTGGAGCTTTTTCTTGTAGTCCAGTTGAGATAGCAGTCTTTGAGAACAAGAAATGTGTAGCAGTATCACACTATGCCCCATATAAGGAAGTCTCTAAAAGGGTCAACAACACCATCAATTTCTGTGAACTCACTCTCTCTCTCTCTCTCTCTCTCTCTCTCTCTCTCTCTCTCTCTCTCTCTCTCTCTCTCTCTCTCTCTCTCTCTCTCTCTCTCTCTCTCTCTCTCTCTCTCTCTCTCTGTTTGTGTGAGTGTGTGGGTGGGTGTGTGTGGTGGGACTTTGTGCTGTGTGTGTACATTAAATGTGTGTGGCGAGGGTTCAGAGTCACCCCTCATCATTTTACAGCAGAGACACTGACGTGACGCTTTGCACACTACAATGGAATGTCATGTTCATCCGAGCTTGAAACGTGACACCAGTGGAGTCACCAGAAATGCTCTTCATACACACACACCAAATTTAGTTTACTCTAAACCGTTAATGGCCGTTTAAATATATTATATATTAGTAAATTAAATATTAAACATATTAGAAGTTCATTTGGTTGTGTGTGGCTTCTTTGAATAATTATGGGTTTCTTTCGAAAGTACAAAAATTGATAAAGACGTCATTTATCATGTTTCTGTTTCATTATCCATGTCTGAAATTTCGCATATGTTGCTGCATACAATTAAACATTTACTATCAGTTTTGCTTTGTGTAAACTCACTTCCAGTCTGCATGTACTGACAAATTTCCAGTTACTGACAAGGTGTGGTGAACACGATGTACTTAGACTGGGCAGGGGCAGGAACTAACAGGGCAGCTACAGGGGAAAATACAAGGTGCAGTTTGCCAAACAATGAAAGCCACGAGTGCCATAGACTCCTGAAGAATACACGGATACGATGAATAAGATCAGAGGGTATGGTTAATGCTTTCTTTAGGATGTAACACAGAGAAAGGCAGAGCTACTTATGAAACACAGAAGTTCAGAAAAACACACCACAGCAAAACCTAACCTTGCAGCAACATGTATTAGGTGTGATTTAACACTAATACATTTACATTTACCAGATATTAGTCAGACACATGTTAGAACTGATATGACAGTAAGCAATATGTTGCAACATGCTGTTTTTTGGGGTTTTTTTTTTGGAGACTGATTCAATTCACTGGAATATTTTAGATGTAAATTCTGGTTAGCAGGTTGTGTAACCTCTGTAGTAAATGCTGCAGAGAAAAAAGTGATTATACTTGATGACTAGATTTTTTTATTCTCAGCCTGCTATTTACACAAGGATAGAAAAAACAATAAAACAATAAAATACAGTGCTGCTCAAAACCCACAGTCTCAAATCCTTCAGCATTTGTGAAAATTCAATTCAAGCCAATTTTACTTGTGTAGCGCTTATAACAATGGACAATAGTCACAAAGCAGCATTACATACATTAGTTTTTTCATTATAAATTGGAGCACAATTGCATGTATAAAAAAAAAAATTTGAAAAAAATAAATAAATAAAAACATAACTACATTGTGCAAAGGTTACACTTTAAGGTTATGGTGAAAGTTGGCTAATGCTAAAGCTAGGCATTATTCAGGTACTCAATTATACCGGGCTCTTGGTTTTCAATTATAAGATCGTACAAGAAAATAGTGGTTTAGCAAGATAGCTAGCATCCAATGTTCTAGCTAGCATAAAGCAGACAAGCAGTAAAGTATATTACTGATTACTGTCAAATATTTTTATTCTTGTTTTGTCCAGTGTGTTGGGTAGAGACAAGTCAGCCCATGTAAATTGAAACTGTTGTTCACAAACCTCTAGCTATATGAAAGTGACTGTTTGGTTTAGACGATGCTTCCGTTTAGGGAGACTTTAAGGGAATATCAGGGTAACTCAGTACTACCTGAAACATCTGGAACAATGATTTAACAATTAACACATTTATATTATTTTCTCACAGGAGTAAGATTAAGTTTTTTTGACAGGCTTCTGTGTGGAATACAGGCGTTGAAAACAGTAGAGGGCAGTTAACAAAAGTGTGTGAAGAGCCTTGATGCAGGTGAGCACTCCTGTTCTCTTCTATGTGCCACCTCTACCATTGTAGATCATCAAACAAATCATTTCTCTCATCATCGTATGTTGAATTATGGTATTCTTTTATGTTATCATGAGTGCTTTAGGTAAGTTGTTTTGGAAAAAGAAAAATATGAGTAAATGTAAAAGTAAAAGTTAAGTGTATACCTCAGTGAACTGAAAACTGGAACAGAGATTCGGAAAGTTTCTTTATATCCCCCAGTGAATATATCCGCATATATAAATAATTATATGCCAGTTCTGGACATTGTAAATGCAATCGTAGCAATATTTTTGACAATATTTTTTAATATATTTTGACTAGCAATATTTTTTCTGTCTGAAACAATATAATGCTTAATAATGAATGGACGTCAACAACACAGTCTCTCAATACATGCTGAAGGGAGTAATTCTTCCTTTTAAACCAGACAATGCAAACGGCATGACTCATGGGCACACACACACACACACACTAACAGAAGTAACACTTCCCATCATCACTATCATTTTCACACTGCATTACAGCTTTTCAAATCCCATACTGATGATTGTAATGATGAGACTAGATTAACTAATGGAACACACATACAACAGCGGGGGGGGGGTAGATATAATAAATATATCTGTTATAATTTTGTCTGATGATCGTACTAATGTGCTTATATGTAATGTAACTTATATCATTAACTAATTCAGAGTGCAACACAAAACCTCTTGCAACTTGCAGATTAGCATTCCACACTTTACATTTCTTATGCATGCAAAAGAGACTAAGCTGTATGAAATGAGATGAATTTGATGAATGGCGCATTGTCTTGGCAAAACAGACACTGCAATCGCATTTAAACCACTGAACAAAAGCAGAGGACTGGCCTCAAAAGCTCACTGGGTGTTTTGTAATGAGTTTTTTTGTATTCTGGTGAAGCAGCGGCTGAGATGTGAATGGATTTGAACTGGTGTGTGACAAATAAGCTGTGAATCATGGGAGCAAGCTCATCCATGAGTAATGCAAAAATGTAGGCCAAGCCCGTAGGCAAGTGTAGACTACCGGCTGTGTCTGAGGAACGAAGTTCAAACATGTTTATTATTATTGAAATAAAATATGAGTGGCAACCTAAGAAAACTGTTCACATGGTAAAATTCTGACATTTTTCTAATATAAATAATTCACGCTTTTCTAAACTGAAATATAAAAATTCTCTTTTTATAAGCATCTAAAAAAATTGTTTTTAAATATGGAAGTATAATAGTGTCAAAATTCCTGAAAGAAAAATAGCATATTGAATCACATGAACTGAATAAAAACTTTTTTTGGAAAATTTAAAAAAAAAATCCAGGTATTAAAATGCAAGTTGAAAAAATTCAGGCATTAATATTCAGCTCGACAAAATGCGAGCCTTCAAATTCAGGTCGAAAAAATTCAGGTCTTAACATCCGGGCTATTACAGGAAGAGCAATGGATTGCCGATTTAATGGATTGCAAACTTTGAAGGAATTAAAACCTTAAACTTTAAATAGAAAGTGAACTATTACTAAGCTTATCAGCATCATCCATGTCAGCCTCTGTCTCTCATCACCTGAGGGAAAAGTCATTCACGGGGTTTAAACTCAAGCTCAGCTTCACTCAACCCGATCTTTGTTCACACAAATATTGGTGAAATAATCACTGCTCAATTTAGTCAGGCATTCTGGTGTTATGTTTTTAGGTCATTTTTGTTCTCGTTGTGTTCTGTTAGCTGTACTGAATGTGTAAGAAATCTTCTCTGTTTTAATGATGATTAGTCCAGGAGCATCTCAGAGATTTTAATTCAGTTCCACTACATGCACATAGCTCTGAAACAAACTGATCAAATTGTGACATTCATTGTATGAGGAAATCACACTTAGTTAGTAATGTTGCTGACATCTTTCGCAGACTGACTGCATTTACTGATGCTTTAAACCGGCTCTTTAACCAACATGATCTTAGGCAGGTACTAAGGCAAGGTTTGAATGTATTTCTAACTTGTTTTTGGTCTTTTTTTTTCTTTCTTTCTTTCTTTCTTTCTTTCTTTCTTTCTTTCTCTCTTCTTTCTTTCTTTCTCTCTTTCTTTCTTTCTTTCTTTCTTTCTTTCTTTCTTTCTTTCTTCTTCTTTCTTTCTTTCTTTCTTTCTTTCTGCTTACAGATGACAAAGTGTATTACTGCCAAAATAATTTTGCCAATTTTTAACATTTTCAGGGAAACAATCACTTTTTCATTGTTTTTGACTGTCTTCTTGAATTTAAGTGTTCCAACATCTGATGGATTCTCACACTTTCACACTTAATTACATATCAGTAATTCCAATGTCAACCTGCTTTAAACTAAATTAACATATGTTTATAATAAAAATATGTTATATATAGTCAACTTTACATTGCTAATGTTTATGGATACTTGACCATCACACCCATATGTATTAACTACACATGCTATTCCAGATGGAGTTTCCCTTTTCTTTGTTATATTAACCTCCAAGCTGGCATGACTCTCTGTTACATTTTGGAGCATGGTTGTGGGGATTTGTGACCATTCTGCCCCAAGAGCATTAGTGAATTCAGGCGAATTCATGATGTTAGACAAGAATACCTGGCATTCACTCAGCGTTCCAGTTCATCCCAAAGGTGTTCAGTGAGGTTGAGGTCATGGCTTGAGTTTGAGTGCAGGACACTCGAGTTCTTCCACTCCAACACTGGAAACCAAAACATTGTCCCAAATGACTTACTACATATAATGCACTTACACTATGCACTTTTCTGTCTAGTATATGATTTTTATGGAGAAGTATTGTCTCAAATGGAACATTAAAGGTTTTTTTCTCAGTTGATTGCAAATGACATCAAATAAATGTAATGTGATACCGCTAGCTTTAACAAAATAAAGTGAATTTTTCAGATGTTAAAATCTCATACTGAGGGCTAATTTAAGAAACATTTGTAAGATGTCTTGTCCACCAGAGTGTCATCAGCTATCTTGATATTTTTTTTCTCATCCAGCATCAGTGTCTGGTAGTCCTTCCCCTTGTAGCTATGTAAGCAAAGCTGCAACTGTTGACTGCATTAAGACATGCTGGAACAGGTTTGAGCCCCTTAGCTGTGATAAAGGAAAACTGTAATGTTACAGTTTACAAAAATATTGTAAACAATTGTGTGCTTTGTGGCAATAGTTTGGAGGAAAGGCCCACATATGGGTGTGATACTCATACTTACTCATACCTTTCGACATACGTCTACATACTTTTGGCCATATAGTGAACATTTGAAAAACTAATTCCAGCCATCTTATTCTGAGCTCAGCAACATGGATAAGTGGCTGTGTTGCAATTTCAAGAAACCAGATCAGACTGGACCCATCAACATTAATCATCTAGCAATGTCTAGCCCTGCTTGATTAAGTGCACATAAGGTCTGACCTCATACATTTTTATGACAAAAATATCTTTCACACTTCTCATCAATCTTCTAGACATTTTATTCAAATTGCAAAACGAACCATTTAACAGAGAATGAGCAAGGTTTGGTTGAACACATCTTGGTAAAAATTGAATCTTGTAGACAGATGTGTTGGATGTTCTCAAGGAAATAAACAGACATAGTTGAAAATGAGGGCTAGTTTCAGTTTATTGGTGAAGTGAATGTGTGAGAGTCTGTAAAACACAGAAGCATGATCTTAATAAACGTAAACAATGCCGGAGACTGTTCTGAGCCGGGTGACGTGGTTCGATTAGATTTATGAGAGATTCATTTCAGCTAGATACATATCCATCTATTCTTACCCTGTTTCTATAAATCATGCTTGAGGAAGCATAGCAGTTCCTTTAACAATGCTATGACTGGAGTTGTTATGGTGTTATGGTTTGTCAAGGTGTACAATAGGATAGATATCTCACTTCTGAACTTTTCACCTGTTAAAATACATTTCTGCTTTTTTTTCTCAGCTCCACCTTTCCTGACAGCCATACCCTCTTTCAGCTTATAATAATAATGGCATGAATGTCTTACTGACAATGTAAGAAATCCTTTCCTAAAATATCTTTCCTATTCAAAATAAACTTGTTTTATTTTGGGAGGTGTGGTACTGGTATTATTGTAGGTGTATTTTTATGGACTGCCCATTTGACCTATTAAATAAGCAGTTGGAATAACCCCAGGTAATATACTGTATTTACCAACATCTGAACTGATGATGGTAAAACTTCCATTATATCATGTGGAAAAAAAACTTTTATGCTTTTTCTTCAGTATCGGGAGTAGTAAGAACCTCTCTTTTCTGTCATTTCCTGTTTTATATCAAAGAGTTTATAATTCAGAAAAACAAAACATAGATGACGTCTAAATATCAGAGAAGTTTAAGGCTTTTAGGTATGTTATGGAGTTCCTAGCACAGGTAAAATCTTTGTAAATGTTATAGCCATGTGAAATTTTTAAACCATAACACCTCTAGTCATTACTCACTGTGCTATTTTTAAAAATATATCTTTTTTTTTATCACACTGCTGAATCTTAAATCTAACCATTCATTCTAATAAATAAAAAGGGAACAAGAAGGCTCGTTTGTCAAGACCTTAATCAGCTATCAGAACATCTCCTTCAGTCCTGCAGCCATTTTGGCAGTTTTTCAGACTCATAAAGCTTGTTCCATCTCCACTCAGACAGAAAGGCTATTAAAGAACACTGTGCAGAGTTTTTGCCCATGGAAACACAAGGTTTAATCATGTGTTTGCAAGCTTACGTAAGCTTTAATCAGCAGTGTATCTGTACCCGAGACAGAGCATTTCTGATTCCTCCACCTTTGAGTTGCCTTGTATAGATGTCTGGAATGTTCAGTCCTTTATACACTAATCCTATAAACCTGTCCTAGCAATCTAGCTCTGTGTCCTAGCAAGCTAGCAGAACTTATGAATCATTTGCTGAAGGTACAAATTGTGGACTAGACATTGTAATATGTTTTACGATGAATTGATGCAGATAAAACACACACACAAACACATGCACATGCACACGCACACACACACACACACACACACACACACACACACACTTTTTTTCTGTATTTAGAGTACATGTTGTATTGTGTGATTTTACTTTACTTTTTTTTTTAACAATGTGGACATTAAAAATAAAATACTTTCCATCATATACTATAAACAGTATATCAGTACACACAGGGGCCATGTTTATTTGTAAGACATTTTGATATGGATATAGAATCATTTTCAGTATTCAGAGCTTAAAAATAATACCTAAACATATATGATTTAATACAAAAACAAGCACGTAGACATAAAGATATGGACACGCGCACATATATACAGACATATATATGCATAAAGACATGCGCACATATTTGCAAAAGTATCACACCTTGCCTGAACACATGATAAAGGGCAGGAAATTCCAAGCTTAATACCCCCAGATCTCCCTTTCACAACCTTTCTATTTAAAGTGTTATAAACACTTCACCAAAATATGTATCATGGATTTTGTGTACCTTGCTCTTCTTCACATACTCAAATACACACACACACACACAGACACACGCATAGAGTACACACACATTTGTGTACAGGGATGGACTACACACTGGTGGCTGGCATTGCTCTGTTCTAGCTTGGTCTGAAAACAAACAAGCTTGGAGACCTTCCCAAGTGAGTCATTCATTAGGCCAATGACCTCAAAGCACAGATTTGGCTAGAGGAAGTGTTTATCCAGCATACGGATTGGAACACTACCACGAACTACCAGCCACCAGGGAACGCTGAACAGATCTTCCAGCTCATTTTTATCTTTGTGTTTACTCAAGCATGTGGCAACTGTCTCTGATTCTTGTCTTTTGCAACCAGTCCTGTACAAATATGACTAACAGAATATTAGGACTGTCTAGATGGATCCAGTTTGAAGTGAGATCAGTTGTTTAGAATGACGCTTCCTGTTCATAGAGTAATTCATTTGCATAGGTCTTACTGGAGGTCTGGGTCTATATTTTGTCTTTTAAGTTCCAAACCTCTCCAAAGTTTAGAATGAAACAAAATCATGAACTTAATCGTGATTAGGGTTACTTTCTGTAAAAAATATAAGTCCCTTCACTTCTCTTCACTCCCTGCTTGTTTTTTTTTTTTTTACATCTGTGTGCACTCATGCAGAATTGAAATATTTTTCATGCAAATTTTTCACTGTAAACTACAAAAGGGAATAACTTAAATTACTGACACTTGAGTTATCATCTGTATGGCCACACTGAAAACCATGCAAATCTCTCAGTTATGTCCATTTGCCACTAGCAGCTAATTTTCCTTCTTCACAAATATCTATAAATTGCAATTTGTGTGACCAAAAATAAGGGATATCTTCAGCTAAGCAAACTAGTAACCTGTTAAACATTAGTGCTAAGTTTAAGTTGCTGGCCATTTTAATAATGTTGCATGAAAAACTGTATTTTAATCTTTAGCATGATATTAGAGGAGCAAATGTTTGACTTGCTAATCAGATTTCTAAATCACAGTATTGTTTTTATCCCTGCACAGAGACTTTTAAAAGTACATAGACCGCTGTGGCTATTTATTCTGTATCCTAACACTCTGTGGAAAACTTCACTAATGTAGGATATGGATCGAGCGGCCAGACATCCTCTCTGGCACAGCTGATTCAGAACAATGGTCACCCGTCAGACTGTTCTAGACCTATTTTAGGTTTCATCTCTAAGTGCTTCCTGCAGGTTTCCTTTGTAATATTAGGTGATGAGCAAAGCTGTCATTTGTTGGTGCATGCAGCTGATTTGTGAAGATTTTTACCCTTGTTGCTCATATCCTGTCATTGTGTAAAGTCAAGATTTTCCCTTTAGTAAAGTACACACAACACTATTTATGCTTGTTATATCATCAAATATGACTGAAACGGCATATAGTGTCTGATATATTAGGGATTTTCTTGTACTGTTGCATATGTTGGGAACTGCTTTTGTTTCTTTATTTATGTTAATAGCACAGTTAGTCATTATATTGTGTATGTACACAAAGGGTACGAAACTGCAGCCCTGCTTGTTGCTGGGGTGGTACCCTCAAGAGTACAAATGTTGTATTATTAGTATCTTTTTACCTGCAAAGATGCATGTAATGGTTCTTTAAAGCTTTCCACTGAAATGTAATTAACACATTTCCAGGTGAAAGATACATATTAAAGCTATGAAATATGAACACACATGGAAAGGTTCAGTTTAGTACCCTTTTTTTCTGAGGTTGTACAAATTTATATTAATATATGATTTATGTGTGTCATATATGATTTCTGTTTCTGTAGGATTTGAATTTGCAGGCTAGATCTTTGTAGCAGATTTTTCCCCCATTCACTTTGATGAGTACCCAAGTGACATATGGCCCTGAGACAGAGGACGAAAAAAGAAGTTAAAATACATAAATAAATCAATAAACCCACCCTTTCTTCCATCTAAACTAGTCAGCCCACACATTTCCCTTTGAGCTATCCCATCATACTCCCTTGAGCTCTCTCCATATGCCTCGTCTCCTCATTGATGGCCTATATCCCCCCACCCCCATATTCATCCAAGAGAGTGCAAAGATTTTCTGGGAAGAAAATGCTATACTCTATACTTCTTGGGTGAAAATTGTGCAGCAATCACCAGTCTCCTAATATAAAAGATGTGTGCCCTGTGTGTGTGTTTTAAAAGCCTTGTCAGGCTCTAACTGCTCTTACTGATAGGAAGATGCATAACAGATCAGTCAACTGGCACTCAGAAGCATTAAGTAGGTCATCTATTTTTACTTCATTTTTTATTCAACTCTGAAGATTCTACCCAGCAACAAGACGTTTTACACTGTGGTTCCAATCCAAAAAGACATGAAAGGCAAATATCAAAAATTAAATCGATGGTCTATATTAGCAGAAATGGCATCCTTCTGAAGGATTGTCAATTCTGATTGGTCAGAAGGTGTTGATTAATTTTCCTTAGAAGTAATATCTAGTGGCAGGGCTATATAACATTCAGTGGTCAAGCAGTAGCTTTAAGTTTTCCAGTAATTTCCATGACGGTGCACTTTCTGGGTTTTTCTGTAACATGACAAGCTGCGTTTTTGTCTTACTAACTTCAAGAGAATGACTAAAGATGACTGGTGAGTGAATATCTCTCTTTATACCATGACATAACAACAAAAGCTAATTTGTTTATCAGATGTTGAAAAATTGCTGTAGTATAAGAGGAACAAAACATTTCAGGACATCAGGCTACATATTTTATTATTTCCCTATAACATGCTTTACCCAATAAATTCAAATATCTTTTGCTGTTGTAATATGAAAACAAAGAAGTACAGAAATATCACGGAGTATCATATTCTGTTATTGGTGGATAAGATTTGTCACCCTTTCCTTTGTTAGGTCTGACACATTGTTTTAGTTTCCACGTTTATAAATTGAAAAATTATTATTCCGATTACAAAACAAAAGTGCTGTCACAATGTAAAAGCATTTCTAGGTCATAATGTTGCATCATAATCACCACTGTATTCTCACACTGTATTCATTTCTCTTAGTTGCATCAGTAGGATGACAACCTTCAGTGTTTTGCAAAAATGTTTTCCACATTTTTGAAGCCACAGTGATTTAGCCTTAAGCTTGGTAAACTAGCCTGGGCATGTTAAATTGTCTAAAGAGAAACTCTAAACTTTCATATGCTAGGGAGAAGAGCACAGATAACTGCTCAACAAATTAGCAATGCGGAAGCATCACCTTCAAGTCTCAAATGCCAAGTAAATCTAGTGTGTAATGGTCAACAGGAGGTCTGTACTATAATCCTAGAGAATGTGTATTGTGTGGGGAAAAACTCAGACATTTGAGCATCAGGTAATCTCACTAGAAACACCAAACACTTCACAGTTAAAATAACAAACCATATCTCACCCCACTCAATATTTTTTCACACAACATGTGAGGTGTATGTGTTGGTATTTTGTTGCAGGGGTAGTTGTAAAAGACAAAAGTGAATTTAGGTGAAAAATTCTCAAATACTTCATGCTATCTCAAAGCTGCATTTTGCATTAGATCCTTATATATACACACACAATGTTAGGTCAGTATATTGCTTTGGATTTTTTTACTCATTTAACAGAGAGGGTTTCAAAATGAACCATAAAGCAAGGCTATTATCATACCCTTGAACATGTGTGATTGTTTGACATTAATAATAAGAGTATTAGAATAGATTATAAATGATTTATGGGAAGGATTTTGCTCAATACTGTATAATTTACCTGACTAGATTTTGTCAAAATCACAAATTTGTGAGGAGGGAAAGACAATATCTGTCTGACTGGCTATTGTTCAATGAAACTTAAATGGTGTTGTGCACAAAGCATCTGACCCCACCCTTGTTTTATTTCACTTCCAATTTTTATTACTGTAAAACCAATTATACAATTAAAACCACATGATTTCCAAAAGAAAAAAGGAGAAAGAAAAGAAGAAAGACGCTGACGCCTTGAGGCTTCTGTCAACATACACACAAAACAACTACTTACATTTACATGACATATTTAATAATTGTTCTGTAAAACATTCATTCATTCATTCATGTCAAATACTTGCTGGGTTTATGTAAACTTGGCAACTTACAACATGAAACATAAAAATAATAATAAAATCAGATTTAAAAGTACCACAGACATTAAGAAGTGGAAAATATGCATGTATGGTAAATCTCTTAAGCTATGTGCCTCACTGGTATCAAACACAAAGATAAGGGCTTGTACAAGGTTATTTTTCATTCTTTTTAAACAGCAAATAGCAATTTCTTTCAGTGCAGTGAGATTATGCTGATCATTGTAGATCTGGCATTGAAAAACTTAGTTTTCAAAAAACCAAAACAATAATTTACTTATGTACATTTGAACTGCACTGTAACCCAGTGCAAATAGAGTAAAGCAATGAAATGGGTATTGTATACATATTGTGATCTCTATGGCAACATTTTAATGCACTGTTTTAAAAAAAAAAAAAACACTGGCTGTGATTAAAAGCACGTTGAATTTTAAGCAAAGCACAAAGAAACACAGCCCTGAGCCCTGACCACCCACATCACATCCCCCACTTCATGCATCCTCGTGCTTTTCTTTTGCAGGTTTTGTAGGACTGCGTTGCAACAGTTTCCTTGTAAGAAACACATTCCTCTGTCTCTCTCTAGTCATGGCTGGGAGCAGGATAACCCTAGGCGTCAAATTTTGACCCTTTAAATATTTAGAAAGGCTATTCAAAGCTGTAAACCCCAATGTCGGACATGTAGTGGACCAGTAGGTTAGCCATTAAACCCCAGTCGTCCTATCCCATAATGCACAGGGAGCATTTCAGTGTCCCCTCTCCCTCTCAATGGGCTTCAGAAGAACTCGATACTTCACAAAAAGGAGACGCGCCCATTTTACAGCAACAGCTGCTGCCCTGTGCGTGCGTTTGTGTAGCGACGGAGCAGGACACGTCGTGATTTCTCGGTATTTTCACAAGAGTTCTGTTGAAGCCAATTCAGAGCAGTTTGCAGCACTGACCACAGCCCGCGGCGGGTCTCGTCCTCTTCTGCAGCGCGGCGCGGGTGGCCGTCTCAAACACCTCCCGAACGCCTTCTTTAGTCTTAGCTGAACACTCCAGATAGTCGTAGGCACCGATACGCACGGCCATGGCGCGCCCGTCCTCGCCCTTCACCGGCTCCTGCTTCATGCGCGCTAGCTCATTGCGCACATTCTCATCGTTGCGCAAGTCCTTCTTGTTGGCCACCAGTATGATTGGCACGTTAGGACAGAAGTGTTTGACCTCAGGAACCCACTTCTCAGGGATGTTCTCTAGCGAGTCAGGGCTGTCCACAGAAAAGCACATGAGTATGACGTCCGTGTCCGGATAGGAGAGGGGTCGGAGCCGGTCGTAATCCTCCTGGCCGGCCGTGTCCCAAAGCGCCAGCTCCACCTGCTTGCTGTCCACCTCAATGTCCGCCACGTAGTTCTCAAACACAGTGGGCACATACACCTCCGGGAACTCGTCCTTGCTGAACACGATCAGGAGACACGTCTTGCCGCACGCACCGTCTCCGACCACCACCAGCTTCTTTCGGATAGCAGCCATTGTACTCGTTCTGTCAGTCGTTGGGTTCACCCGGAAAATCAGGAAACAACCTCTCGGCTTCAATCACGCCACCCTATATTATACAAAGTCACTTCCTCTCCTAAGGCCTGACCACGGCGTTTCCAAGATCAGCTGCTGTGCAGAACTTCTTTATAAAGCAACCTCGATGCTTTCTTAATATAGCACTCCAATGGAAAGGAGCAAGATGACTTCATGGTCTTAAACTCGTAATATGATTGGCTGAATCAGCAAAGAGGGCGGGGTTTATTCTTTCGCCACGAGGACCAGAAGTGCCGGCCTCTTGTTTGGTTTGCGCATGCGCATTTGACACCTCAAATTAGTGGGCAAGTTAACTAGAGGAAAAAGGTTTACTTCTAAAAGAATAAACATTTCACAAGATGATTAATCAAAATAAAAATAATTATTAAAAACCATAAAGAACCTGACATCTTAAGATACTCATGAAGAAAAACCTAGGACATTACGTTTCTGTAAGAAAAAAAATCATTTATTTATCTGTAAGAATGCCATGGTTTGGTATTTATTTTACAACCTCAAATTGACAATTTGACCATTAACAAACGAAATATAGTATTTTATTGTTGTATTTCAATCTAAATTTCACAATAACAAAATTAAATGTAGCAACAAATAACCTCCATTGTTTGAATATATTTTAAAACATACTAACCTATAAAATAAACATATAGAGCATCTACGACTTAGAAGTTATCTCGCTGTGAACTATTTATTTTCTTGATTGTGGAGATAGTGATAATTTATGTCATTTCAACCCCTGCTACATGTATTTTATAAAAGAGATGCGTAGACAGTTTTAGCGGAATAAAACTGTGTTTGTGAGATTTATCAATACATTTGGGGCAAAATGGTTGCTCTGTTTCTATGGCAACACGAATTCCCTTCAAAGTTCGGAAATCTCGCGAGACCAAGAAGGTAGCCTTCCATTTTAGCCATGACGCGCCATGACGCGCGGTGGACGGATGAAAGGACTGCGCCCTGTGGCGGTGACGGCAATTTACTGCGACGTCTTTAGGACGTGTGTGGGAGTCTCAGTTAGTTTTGTTGTCTCAACAAACCGTGGCTATGACATAACATCATTAAAAATATCATTATGTCCCTGTTATCACAGACGAAATATTCAGCTGTATTACTAAGCCTTTACCGACGAAGAAGCACATCCACTGATACTATAGTTTAATGCAAATGTAACCTGAGCTACAGGTATAAACCTGAGTTTTATACTCAGTTATATAATAAAATGGCACGTTTTTTGCCTTTAAAGGCCTTGGTTTCTTTATTGTTTTGGTCTGAGGTAATTTTCCGCTCCTTGATTATTATTTTGGCATGTGATCCTGTGGCTATTAATTGGAAGCCCTGCCCTTTTTTTTATTTATAATTATAACATGACCCGTATATTCAGAATACATTGTTTTTAGATTAATTAAATACCAACACCCCAAGATATATTAGGAATTATATATTTTTACAAACAAAAAAAAAAGATATAAAGATGTATTAGGAATTATATTTTTTTTTTACAAACAAAAATTTCTATATTCTATCTAAAAGTAAAGAAACATAATTAGAAATTCTCTTTTAGACTAGTTTGCCAATTTCTTGTGGTGCCTTAAGCCAACACATCATATTATTGATATTTTTTTTATAAATTTACGAAAAATGCACAAATGCAAAGACAGACTAAATGTTAACAAAATTAAGAATACAGTGGCAATAAAAATCTTTCAAATTGTTATAAGGGCCCAGTGTTGATCAGCACAATAGGCTGAAAAGCTCTGCCTGTCATGTGGTGTCTTACACATTTTTGTCAGCTGGCGCCACCTCCAGGAAGAGCTGCAGGAAGACTGTGAGTTTGTCCAGCAGGTGTGGACACAGTTTGAAGTGAATGAACGGAAAATAAATTAAAGCTCCACTTAGGATGAAAAGGGTCACATATAGGTACTCAAGCTGAGGATCGTCAATGATGGGAGCTAGAACCAGGAACACGGCCACCAGAATCACCAGAATGGGTATAAAAATGGGTACCTGAAAAAACCAAACACCAGTTTATTTCATTCATTCTTCTGCTTTTCCTTCATATACATTATACCTAATAAATAAAATTCCACTCAAACAGTCGGAGAAACTATGTATCTTTGTTCTAATAAAATTCTCATTAGAGCTTCCTTTTAAATAATAGTATTCACTTTTAAAAATACATGTGCCTAATTCATTGAAACCACAAAGGAATATTTTATGCAAAGGAAAATAAATTGGCTGATTTTATATTTGCTCTCAGTCCTGCAGAAACTCTGTTGCTCCTGTTAGCCATGTCCTGTTTCCCTGGGATATAAATATGAGGTTGCATACATGTAAAATCTCCTTGTCATGTACTGACATGAGAAACACAAAAGAAAGACAGTTGTTGACCTTCAATCAAGTAATATATATATATATACATATGGCCTAGCAGAACATTAAACACAGTTTGGGCCGTAACAAGCAGTTTGAAAATAACTGATACATTTTGTCAAGTCATTTTGTATATGTTTTGTAACTGAAGCTCTGCAACTGTATCTGTATAATTCTAAGTGTGTGCTGCTGCCACATGATTGGCTGATTGAATAACTGCGCGAATAAGGAAATGGTTCCTAATAAAGTGACCATGTGAGTATACAGTCTTTAATGCACATCCATTTTATATAAGAATGAAAGTGCTCTTCATCTCTCTCACCTTGTATGCACTTGGAAGATCAGACTTTTTGATTTTTAGATAGAGTAGTCCAGATACCGTAACTCCATAGAAGAACCAGGATGTAAAGCTGAAGGTCAGAGAAGAATTAAGGATCAGGTGATAAATAAAACTGACCATCTCATACATAGTCTAAAAGAAAAATTGAACAGAGATCTCATATCTTTTTTTGTCATGTGTTTACTCAAGTTCATTAATAGCATTTACAGAACAATTTACTTAATAACATTGTATTAGGTGAAACGGGAATCCTGGAGTGGGCTTCAGCGTTCTTCGTCCTCTGGCCAAAAGTAACACTACATCAAACACTAAAGTTGAACTTTTTAATGTCCAGTCCCTAACAAATAAATCGTGCTTAATCCATAATCACATTTTGGAGAAGGGCATTGATATCATCTGTCTGACTCAGACCTTTCATAAACCTGAGGCTTACTCTGTTTTAAATGAGTCTTACCCTCCTGGACATACTTACCTTGAAAAAGCTTGAACCACAGGTCGCGGTGGGGGTTTGGTCGTAATCCACCACACAGATTTGAAACTGTCACCAGTCCCTCTTCCTAAATTGTCTACTTTCGAATGTCTGGCGATTAAATCTAAGCATCCACTTTCTATCACAATGCTCCTTATTTACCGGCTACTGAAACAACACCCGGGTTTCATCACAGAAATGCTTGAGTTTCTTTCAACTTTCTGTACATCATCATCCAGAGTGTTGATACTTGGAGATCTGAACATCCTCATCATTTTGCTGCTGAGTTCCTCAAACTTTTGGACTGCTCAAACCTGAAGCAGGATATTGCGGTTTCCACCCATAGTAAGAGCCACATTCTCGATTTAGTCATTACTGACTCTATCCCTATCTTAAATATCCAAGTATATGACCTGGGTGTTTCTGACCATAAAATCATTTCAATGCATCTTCCTTTATGTACACCAGATTCCAAGATACAACGTCATATCCATTTCAGAAATCTGAAAAACATAAATCCTTCTGATCTAAATGCTGGCATAAAAAATTTGTCCACTGTTCAACAATTATCCTCACTCAGTGAATTAGTGGACTACTACAACAATGGCCTCCAGAATATTCTTGAGGCCCACGCTCCTGTTAGATCACGCATGGTCACTTTTTCAAAATCTGCCCTGTGGTTTACCAGTGAGCTCCGTCACATGAAAACTGCTGTGCGTGCCCTCGAACGGCACTCTGTTTTAAGTAATCCAACTGTCCATAAAATGTCTTATTGAGAGCATAAAATCTCAGGCGTCATTGGGCATCAAGGCAGGATACACCCTGGACGGAGTGCCAACCCATCACAGGGCACACACACACACTCTCATTCACTCACACACTACAGACAATTTAGAGATTCCAATCAACCTACAATGCATGTCTTTGGACCGGGGGAGGAAACCGGAGTACCCGGAGGAAACCCCCGAGGCACGGGGAGAACATGCAAACACACACACACACACACACACACACACACACACACACACACACACACACATGGCAATCGAACCCCCAACCCTAGAGGTGTGAAGCAAACGTGCTAACCACTAAGCCACCATGCCCCCTGGGTATATTATAAGAAAAATAATATATTTTACACTATTTAAGTTGATATAAAGTGGTGCAGCCATGAATGTTATGTTATACCTAAAGAAATTGATTATTCCCTGGAAGTCACCAGGAATGAGCACAATGAAGGCGATGATGCTGGTAAAGATGAGAGCTGGAGAGGGAGTGAGTCGACGTACATGGGCCATGGACAGGATATTAGGCTAAAAAATCACAAAGGAAGAAACCTCAGAACATATAACATCATAGATCAGACTTTTGAGCCATGCATGATACACAAGCTCAAACCAGAAGGATATTAGGATGGTACATATGGTAGAGTCCATATCAAAATAATAATAACATTATTCCATGTGTATTTTTATAAATGTGTATTAAAGTTTTAATTTCTTCCTACTTACCATGTGACCCTCTCGTGCAGCCACGAAGCAAATTCGCCCTCCACTGAAGAATGAGCCGTTTAGCGTGCCAAAGGAAGATAAAGCTGCTGCGATAGACATCACCCAGCCCCAGCTGCCCAGCACTTTATTGCTGTTCTCAGAGAACAGATGGCTAAGTGTTATTTCTTCCTTTCTTTATTTTTATAATACCTACATTTGAATTTAGTGCTGTTCCATCAGTCTTACATGCATTGTCTTCCATAACAGCAAATTGCAATGACCTACCCCCATGTAACTGCTACAGCATTGGACATCATCATTTCTCTAGGAGTCATGACGGCCAAGTAGCTGATATTGACAAGCAAGTAGAGGATCGTTACCAGTGGGATGGCAATCATTAATGCCCGTGGAAGATTTACCTTGCAGAAATGGATATAGTATAAAATTCTTTTGCTGATAATTACAAATATTGTATTCATGCACTTCTACATGTTGGATTTCTGTTTCCTCCAGAGTATCTTTGCTTAACACCTTTTTATCATGTAACACTATTTGCCTCTACTCTTCAACAATTGTATACTGAATTGATATATAATCCTCTTATCTGATAGTGTTTGTATAAACTAGTCAACCAGAATCCTGCTAGTCGGGCAGTGAAAAAAAAAACGCTAGGATGACAATTAAGAAAGAAACTAAATATACTTTGTCTTAAAATATTTTAGACTAGATTGTAAAAGTCAATTTTATAGTCAACCACTTGACTACATTTGGAAAGGTCTTTTTTTAAATTTTTCTTTTGATTTATTGGATTCTTGTTTTGTTAACACTTTAGTGACAAAAGCTAGGCTAGTTTAAAGTCAAATCAGTGGTGCATGCCACCTCAACTATAGTGATCCAGCCTCATCTTCAACATGTTACTAAGGCCAGAGATGAATATCTGAATATTAATTAAGGGAAGTTGTAGCTTCGTAGTTAAGTCATTGGACTAATGATTAGAAGGTAGTGAGTTTAACTCTCAACACCATCAAGCTGCCACTGCTGGACTCCTAAGCAAAGCCCTTAACCCTCAACAACTCAGTTATATAAATGAGATAAATGTAAATTGTCTGCCAAATGCCATAAATGTAATTATCCCATTGTTCAAATTATATCTCAAAAAGTTGTTACTTGCCACTGATAACACTAGGATCTAAATCTACATGTTCTAAAGCTGCTTTATGACAGCATACTGTATCTTATTAAAAGTGCTATGCAGATAAAATGAAATTGAACTGAAAGGCATATGTTAACACTTTGGTGTGGAGGAATCCATGTTCATCAACAACTGAGTATGCTATATCAAACAGACATATGAATATACTATGTCAAAAAAGTATTTTATATAATCACAAAATCTCACACAACCTACCTCTGGCTTTTTCACTTCATCAAGAACAAAGTTTAAATTGTACCATCCAGCGAAAGACCAGAGTCCCTGATACAGAGCCATTCCAATGGTACTGATCCCCAAAGTTGTACCCTCAAAAGCAGTGTCTGGATTTCCAAGGATTTCCAGGCCATTTTGAGCCATGGTAACTATTCCACCAATAACAATTACCATCAGACCCACAATTTTAGCCACTAGGAAGATAACCTGAATGGCCATGGCAAAGCGAACACTCAGCATATTGATGGTCGCTACCACCAAAATGCACACTGCTGCTATACATTTCACCACCAATGTAGGTGGCATGCAGCCTGGATAAAAAGGAACCACAGCATACTGAGCTAAGCTCAAGGCTATAGCTGTAATACCTGCTGGCTTCAACACGATTGTGAATGTATATGCCACAAAGAATGCCGGTAAGGGTCCGTAGATTCTCAGTAGGTAGATAAATTCACCTCCGGATTCTCTGAACATGGTGCCGAGCTCTGCATAAGTGAGCGCAGCACATAGAGTCACCAGGCCACACACAGCCCAGATGATCAAGCTCGCTCCAGGGCTTCCAACATTGGACATCACAAACTGAGGGGACATAAAGATCCCCGATCCTATCATAGTGCCTGCAACCAGAGAGATCGCACTAATTAACCCTACCTCCCGCCTCAGATTTAGCCCTTTGTTCTCGTTACTTGTCATTGTGCTGTGCTGAGGACAAAAATGAGCTTAATACATCTTGCAGTTGAATATCTGAAG
This sequence comes from Hemibagrus guttatus, assembly GCA_033459395.1. Lineage (NCBI taxonomy): Eukaryota > Metazoa > Chordata > Actinopteri > Siluriformes > Bagridae > Hemibagrus > Hemibagrus guttatus. Next base: position 19,353,260 of record JAUCMX010000008.1, read on the forward strand.
CATGGGTAATAAAATACTAAGTACAAAGTATTTCTGCTTAAATATTAACATTTATGACAGCCTTTGCTATGCAAAGAAAATTATGCTTAAGTCTGTGTAGGAAGCAAGGTATAAATTAGTGCAGAGAGAGCCTGTCACAAATTTAAAAAAAAACAACTATTTTGCAAGGAATAAGGAAAAATTACTACAAAGTGATACGTTACACATGTAGTGTGTAGACTTTCCAAGGACTTTCAAGGATGTTTTGTCCAAAATAAAGAGAAATATATTTACTCTCTTTCTTTCTTTTCTTTCTGTGGAGGAAGGTATCACCTAAAACTAAGCAATTTTTTTTTATTTGTATGCAAAAAATGTCTGTGTTCAACATAGATCTCCTTTTGGAGCTTTGTTGAACACAGAACTCCACCTCACTCTCAACACACCTAGATCTGTGCAGGGTCACAGCAAAACAAAAAATATTTCTAATAAGATAGTGTAGTTGATCTTGACGACAATTTTAGAAGCAAGATGAACCCAGTTTTGTGGCTGTACACTATTTATATCAGCATTAATACTAATCTTGTCCTATTACTTAATTGTAAGAAATATCACACAAACAAAGAATTTTTTATGGTGAGCACTGTTTGTCAATCACACAGCTAATACAAGAATACACAAGGAAAATTATATTACAACAAGATTAATACCAGATTTGTAAAATGTTTTGTAATCATAAACATGGCAAAATAGCTGATTGTTTATTAGAAGTTTATTCCTACTTTCCTTCTTCTTCCAGATTGCAATTTTTGTACTAACACAAGCATATGAATTAAGGGTTGGAGCACTAAATATGAATTTAGTATTATTTTTTGTAAATAAAACTGAAATGAATGTGATAAAAAGTAAAAAAAATAATAATTACAGTTGTGAAAGATAAATGAATTTACCTTGAAATGAAAATTATATGTTGCAAAAATGTTTATTTAGACTCACCACCCATAAAACACTGGTAAAGATCATGAAAAACCCTTTTAATGATAAAAAAAATGTTTCATACATTTTTTTCAGCTGGTGCAACTTCTAGGAAAAGCTGCAGGAACACTGTGAGTTTGTCCAGCAGATGTGGACACAGTTTGAAGTGAATGAATGGAAAATAAATCAGAGATCCACTTAGGATGAAGAGAGTGACATACAGGTACTCAAGCTGAGGATTGTCAATGATGGGAGCTAGAACCAGGAGCACAGCCACCAGCAGGACCAACATAGGGATAATAAAGGGGACCTGAGATGACATTTTAAAAGCAGAATAGAAAAAAAAGGTCGTCACACATACACATTATACTGTATATGTGCCAAAATTGCTGACACTTTACATAAATGCTCACAAAGTACACATTGCTCAAAATCCTCAGGAATGTCCAGTCTAACTGTTTTATAAATATGAGGTTAAATGAATATAAAATATAAAATCCCTTTCGAATCCATTACTTTCACACATAGGTGAAAAAAACACAAAAAAAATAAGGTAATTACAATTTTACAAAAAATAGTTTCACTTACAAAATTTACATAATGGATGTAAAACTAGATAAGCAGCTAAAATAGCATTAAGTGCAATTATGGCAATAGCAAAACATTGTACATGTAAATCATGTTGGAAATTTGCCACGAATAGACTCATGACAAAAGTGAGGATAATGCTGAAGGAGAGGTAAAAGTGTTTAACGCTCACAGTTTGAGAATCACGCAGTTTAGTTGGTTCTAGCGGTTGTCAAGTTTCAAGATAATTAATTGTTACTTTCATGGGAATAAGGTGTGAAATCGAAGGTTACTAGGTGTTCTGTGATAAAGGAGAGATAGTGTGTGGGTGAGACCAAATTGGGGACAAAGTAGGGATAAATCTCCCCTCAAAAACAAACAAAAAATAAAAGATGACAAAAAACATAACTAGAAATGCAAAACAAGGGAACAAGGAAAAGCATGTAAACATGGCTTAGTAACACATATTAATGATAAGACTATGTGATAATACAAGAACACAGGACGGAATAAATACACATACTTATCAAGCAATGGACTTACACCTGGTTACACTTGGGAAAAGGCCAGTTATTGGACGAGGCAGTTACAAGACTCAAATCATTACAAATGTACATGACAATGTAAACAAATGTCATGCAGAGGAAAGGAAGTTGTGAAATGAACAGCAAAGGAAAAGATTATCCAGGGTAGGCATCAGAGAGTATCAACTGTGTTGATAATTTTCCAAGCAGAAAATTGCACTACAGTTATATTTATTATTATTTGCACCTCATCGTATAGGACTAAAAAATATTAGGACACAGTTTATGGAAGCTTCTGGCATGTAAATCTCTCTCACCTTGTACACACGAGGGAGATCAGAATTTTTAATTTTTAGATAGATTAGTCCTGATATCGTAAGTCCATAGAAGAACCAGGATGTGAAGCTGAAGGTCAAATGGAGAGGAATTAGAAGAAAAAAGAGGGTTACATCATAATACATGCATAGCCTAAATTGAATACATATTTATACAGTATATTTTGTTATTTCAAAGACATGCAGTCAAGTCAAATGATTTGATATTTGCTGTATTTTTCAAATGTATAACAATAGCTCTTAGTATCAATTCTATCATGTTCATCATCAGTCACATGATTTATGCAACAGCAATACTGCTGCATGCTTATATTTATTCATTTTAATATGCAGAATCACTATTAAGTATTCTGTTCTGGATATATTATAAGCCATATAATACATTTTGAACCCTTTAAGTAGACATAAGAAGTGTATTGAAGTACTGTTAGCCGAACCTGAAGAAGTTGATTACGGCCTGAAAATCTCCAGGAATGAGCACAATGAAGGCGATGATGCTGATAAAGCTGAGAGCTGGAGCAGGAGTAAGGCGTCGCACATGGGCCATGGACAGGATGCTTGGCTGAAAGAGCAACAAAACATTTTTTGATAATTTTTCAAAAAAAAAAAAAACATTTTAGATATAACACCTTACGAATGACAATTAAGGTGTTCTTAAAATAAAAATACAAATCAGAGAGTCATAGTTTTAAAAAGTATAACTGTGAAGGTTTTATTTGTACTTACCATGTGACCCTCTCGTGCAGCCACAAAGCAAATTCGGCCCCCACCAAAGAACGAGCCATTCAGCGTGCCAAAGGAAGATAAAGCTGCTGTAATAGACATCACCCAGCCCCAGCTGCCCAACACTTTATTGCTGTTCTCAGAGAAAAGATAATGATCTACAGTGGGTCATTTTTCATTGTAATAGATGAATTTAGTGCTGTTCCAGAGGTGTTACATGCATTATGTCCTGTAATTGCAAACCATGATGACCTACCCCCAAGTAACTGCCACAGCACTGGACGTCATCATCTCTCTAGGAGTCATGACGGACAGAAAACTGATATTGACCAGCAGGTAGAGGATCGTTACCACTGGGATGGCAATCATTAATGCCCGTGGAAGATTTACCTTGCACAATTCAGAGCAATTTATTTTTGTGGGTTAATTTACACGTCTCATGGAAATCATATATATCAGATATAGATTTGCTAGATATACATTGTCAACTATATCAAGCATCATCATATCTCACAAACTATCAAGAAACCTACCTCTGGCTTTTTCACTTCCTCAAGAACAAAGTTTAAATTAGACCATCCTGAGAAAGACCAAAATCCTTGATACAGAGCCATTCCAATGGTACTGATCCCCAAAGTTGTACCCTCAAAGGCAGTGTCTGGATTTCCAAGGCTTTCCTGGTGATTTTGAGCCATGGTAACTATTCCACCAATAACAATCACCATCAGACCCATTACTTTGCCCACTAGGAAGATAACCTGAATGGCCATGGCAAAGCGAACATTCAGTATATTGATGGTCGCCACCACCAAAATGCACACTGCTGCTATACATTTTACCACGAATATAGGTGGCATGCAGCCTGGATAAAAAGGAGCCACCACATACTGAGCACAGCTCAAGGACACAGCCACAACACTTGATGGTTTTACCACAAGAATTGTTGTGAATGCCAGAAAGAATGCCGGTAAGGGTCCGTAGATTTTCAGGACATAGATGAAATCACCTCCGGATTCTCTGAACATGGTGCCGAGCTCTGCATAACTGAGCGCAGAACACAGAGTCACCAGACCACACACAGCCCAGATGATCAAGCTCGCTCCAGGGCTTCCAACATTGGACATCACAAACTGAGGGGACATAAAGATCCCCGATCCTATCATAGTGCCTGCGACCAGAGAGATCGCACTAATTAACCCTACCTCTCGCTTCAGCCTCAGGCCTTTGTTCTCGTTGCTTGTCATGGTGCTGTGCTGCGAGTGAAAATGAGCTTACTACATCTTGAAGTAACAGAAAATATCTGAAGTATGGGTAATATGATACTAAGAGCAAAGTATTTCTGCTTAAATATTAACATTTAAAACAGCTTAGTGTATGTGACTGTGCAGAAGTCTCAGGCCAGCCAAGAAAATTATGGTAATTTATCTGTGTAGTTAGTATCGATGGGGTGGGGCTGGGTTAAGGGAGATGAGCTCTCTCTCATATGGTTCATGTGAATTGCAGCTGAGCTCGAACTACAACAATTTGTCATAAATTTAAACCATAGTCATTTAAGAGCATTTAAATAAATTGAGTGCATTGTTGTGAAAACACATTTGCCCAGAGAAGTAAAAATGTGTTTATTTAGCGCCGTTAAAAGCCTGTATCATTTCTTGGCAGAAAAAAAAATATATATATATATATTATAATATAATAACATTATAACTAATAATGATTATATATTATATATTATACTTTTGAAATACATACAGGTGACCAGATCTTAAGTTTTCAGAAATGTTTGTTAACTTTAAGAATTAAGAATATTTAAGAATTAAGATTATATTATATTATAATATAATATTATAATAGAAATATAATATATTATATTATAATTATAATATAATTCTTAAATATTCTTAAAGTTAACAAACATTTCTGAAAACTTCAAAAGTCCTAGACATAGCCTTTTGTCAGAATGTATGAAAAATAGGAAATATAAACACTCACTGTCGAATTTGGTGAAACATTGTTTTGGGAACTTTAATGACCATCAATCAAGCACTTAGTACAGAAACAGATCTGATGAAAACTGTATATTTAATTAATTACATTTCTGTGATCTTCCGTGTAAAATAACACAAACTGAATCATATTCTTTCCATGTGTTTATTTGTTTTAACAGCTCAAACAGTACAATAGGACATTTAAGCCCATTTCACTCTGATGTTTGCTGTACTATTTAAATGACTGACAAATTTTGTGAAACATTGCTTTGGGAACATTAAGAGACAATTATTGACCAGCCTCACTGTCCGATGTGGTGTTTTATACATTTTTTTCAGCTGGTGCAACCTCCAGGAAGAGCTGCAGGAGCACTGTGAGTTTGTCCAGCAGGTGTGGACACAGTTTGAAGTGAATGAATGGAATATAAATCAAAGCTCCGCTTAGGATGAAGAGAGTGACATACAGGTACTCAAGCTGAGGATTGTCAATGATGGGAGCTAGAACCAGGAATATGGCTGCCAGCAGCACCAGGATAGGGATAATAATATGTACCTGAGATGATCATATTAAAAACAGAATTGCAAAGAGTTAAAGAAATAGTATTACTTTTTCTTTGATAAATATAATCTTGTGCCATGGTGCAGAGTGTGCATATATTCTTTCACAATTTGAGCTGATAAAGTCTTCATTTTCACATCCAGAATAGTTTAAAAGTCTCACCGTGTACGTACGAGGAAGATCAGGAAATTTTATTTTTAGATAGAGTAACCCTGATATCGTAACTCCATAGAAGAACCAGGCTGTAAAGCTAGAGATCAAATGGATTGGAATTAGAAAAAGCAATACAATAATATAAGATCATTTCTTGCATTATAACTAGTCTTCACATGCAAAACCTAAATTAACTAAATATTCACAGTGCAGGTGCTTCCAACTGATGATGTTTAACCAAATGATTTTATATTGCTGTATTGATTACATTTGTAATAAAATCTTATATGTAGAGATAACTCTTATTGTACTAATCACATTATTTATTTTACACAGCCGCAGTAATGTTCAATGTGGACAGTTTAACCTATAACGTGATTGGATTAAAAGGTTGTATAAAATAATCACACCATTTAAAACACACCCTTTTTGCACTCTCTGTGTAACTAATAATGATGTATTGAGCTTGTAGTGCCAGTAAAGTTGCAGATTATGTGTTACAGACCTGAAGAAGTTGACTATACCCTGAAAATCTCCAGGAATTAGTACAATGAGGGAGATGATGGTGGTGAAGATGAGAGCTGGAGAGGGAGTAAGACGCCGTACATGGACCATGGCCAGGATGTTAGGCTGAAACACCAACAAAGAAATTTTTTAAATTTTGTTACAGTGTGTAAAGAATATTGCATGATGGTGCAGCATGTAGCATTGCTCCAGGGTTCCTTCCTGAGCTTGGATGGCTGTTTGTGTGGAGTTTTGCATCTCCTTTCCCTATATAATCAATTTCCACGTCCAAAAGACATACAGGTAGGTGAACTGTCTACTTTAAATTGTCCATGGGTGTGAATGAGTGGATGCGGATATGCTTGTGCACAGTGCCCTTTAATAAAGAAGCATCCCAACTAGGGTGTATTCCAGCCTCATGCCCAATGTTCCTGGGATAAGCTCCATCCATCCATCCATCCATCCATCCATCCATCCATCCATCCATCCATCCATCCATCCATCCATCCATCCATCCATCCATCATTACCCTTCTTCTTTTTATTATTATCCTTTCGGCTTTTCTATTCAGGGGTCGCCACAGCGAATCATCTCTCTCCACCTATCCATATCTTCTGCATCCTCAACACTTGCACCCACTAGCTTCATATGCTCATTAATTCCATCCATATATCTCCTCTTTGGCCTTCCTCTTTGCCTCCTGCCTGGCAGCTCCATATCCAACATTCTCCTACCAATATACTCACTCTCCCTCCTCTGAACATGTCCAAACCATCTTAATCTGACCTCCCTAACTTTGTCCCCCAAATGTGCAACATGAGCCGTCCCTCTGATGTACTCGTTCCTAATCCTATCCAACCTTGTCACTCCCAAAGAGAACCTCAACATCTTCAGCTCTGCTACCTCTAGCTCTGACTCCTGTCTCTTCCTCAGTGACACTGTCTCTAAACCATTCAGCATGGCCGGTCTCACCACTGTCCTGTACACCTTCCCCTTGATTCTCGCTGAAATTTTCTGATCACACAGAACTCCCAACATCTTTCTCCACCCATTCCAACCTGCCTGCACTCGCTTCTTTACCTCTTTTCCACACTCTCCATTACTCTGGATTGTTGACCCCAAGTACTTAAACTCCTGTACCTTCTTCACCTCTTCACCCTGTAGCCTTACTTTTCCACTTCCCTCCCTTTCATTCACACACATGTACTCAGTCTTACTGCGACTGACCTTCATTCCTCTTCTCTCCAGTGCAAACCTCCACCTCTCCAGGTTTTCCTCCACCTGCTCCCTGCTCTCACTACAGGTCACAATGTCATCTGCAAACATCATTGTCCAAGGAGACTCCTGTCTGACCTCCTCTGACAACTGGTCCATCACTATAGCAAACAGGAAGGGGCTCAGAGCTGATCCCTGATGCAGTCCCACCTCCACTTTGAACTCCCCTGTCTGACCTACAGCACACCTCACCACTGTCCTACTCCTCTCATACATGTCCTGCACCACTCTGACATACTTCTCTGCTACTCCAGACTTCCTCATACAGTACCACAGCTCTTCTCTTGGCACCCTGTCATACGCTTTCTCCAAGTCTACAAACACACAGTGCAACTCCCTCTGACCATCCCTATACTTCTCCATCAAAATTCTCAGAGCAAAAATTGCATCAGTTGTGCTCTTTCTGGGCATGAAGCCATACTGCTGCTCACAAATTTCCACTACCTTCCTTAACCTAGCTTCCACTACTCTTTCCCATAGCTTCATCTTATGGCTCATCAACTTTATCCCGCTATAGTTGCTGCAACTCTGCACGTCACCTTTATTCTTCTCCATTCCTCAGGCATCTTCTCACTCTCTAAAACCCTGTTAAACAAACTAGTTAAAAATTCCTAGACACTTCCTGAACTCCACCGGGATGTCATCAGGACCAACTGCCTTTCCACTTTTCATCCTCTTCAAAGCCTTCCTGACTTCATCCTTTGTAATCTTATCTACTTTCTGTTCCACAGAGTTCAACCCTTCTCCTCTTTTTTCACTCTCATTTTCCTCATTCATCAGCTCTTCAAAGTACTCCTTCCATCTCCTCTGTACACCCTTCTATCTCTATCCTTAATAACTCTAACTTGCTGCACATCCTTCCCATCTCGATCCCTCTGCCTAGCTAACCTGTACAAGTCCTTCTCTCCTTCTCTAGTGTCTAACCTAGTGTACAACTCGTCATATGCCTTCTGCTTGGACTTAGACACCTCCCTCTTCACTCAGCACTGTAACTCCTTGTATTCCTGTCTATTCTCTTCAGTCCTGTCCATGTCCCACTTCTGCTTGGCTAACCTCTTCCTCTGGATACTATCCTGAACTTCCTCATTCCACCACCAAGTCTCCTTATCTTCTTTCCTCATTCCAGATGACACACCCAGCACCTTTCTCCCTGTCTCCCTGATCACTTCTGCTGTAGCTTCCCAGTCATCTGGCAGCACTACCTGACCACCCAGAGCCTGCCTCAACTTCTGTCTAAATTCCTCACAACATTCCTCATTTTTCAGCTTCCACCACTTGGTTTTTCTTCTCTATCTCTATCTCTGACCTCTTCTTCTTACAGACCATCAAAGTCATCCTACACACCACCACTCTATGCTGTCTGTCTACACTCTCTCCCACTACCACTTTACAGTCACTAATCTCTTTCAGATTGCCTCTTCTACATAGGATGTAGTCTACCTGTGTTCTCCTACCTCCACTCTTGTAAGTCACTCTATGCTCCTCCCTCTTCTGAAAATAAGTGTTAACCACAGCCATGTCCATCCTCTTTGCAAAGTCCACTACCATCTGTCCTTCAAGGTTCCTTTCCTTAACTCCAAACTTGCCCATCACCTCCTCATCACCTGTGTTCCCTTCACCAACATGTCCATTAAAATCCGCTCCTATCACCACTCTCTCACCCGTGGGAATACTCTCCATCACCTCATCTAATTCACTCCAGAATCTCTCTTTCTCCTCTAACTCACAACCTACCTGTGAGGCATAACCACTAACAACATTCAACATCACTGCTTCAATCTCTAACTTCAGACTCATCACCCTGTCTGACACTTTCTTCACCTCCAGAACATTCCTCACAAACTCCTCCTTCAGGACCACACCTACCCCATTTCTCTTACTATCCACACCATAATAAAACAGCTTGAATCCTGCTCCTATACTATGAGCCTTGCTACCCTTGGTCTCCTGTACACACAGTATATCCACCTTCCTTCTCTCCATCATATCAACCAGCTCTCTACCTTTCCCTGTCATAGTACCAACATCCAGAGTTCCTATTCTCAGTCCCACACTCTTACCTTTCCTCTTCTCTCTCTGTCTGTGCACTCTCCTCCCTCGTCTACTTCTTCGACCAACAGTAGCCCAATTTCCACCATTGACCTGGCACCATTGACCTACAGGGTTGTTGTTAACCCGGGCCTCGACCGATCCGGTATGAAATTCAGAGTATTGACAATTAGTATTGACATGGTTAAATTTGGCAATGTTTTACGATGGATGCCCTTCCTGACGCAACTCTCTCTATTTATCCGGGCTTGGGACCGGCACAGAAGTCACTGGACTGTGACCCCCATGGCTAGATTCCATCCATCTTTACCCTGACCATGATAAATGTTTATTGAAGATGAATGAATGAAAACCAGAAACACTGCCTCATAAACAAACTGAAATACCTAAATAGAGTTGTGTGCATGACAACATTTTAAAGAGTAAGTACTACATTATTAACAGACTTTCCAAAAATTAACATTGAATGTGTCACCTGAAAAAAAACAGGCTGCTGCATTTAAAAGGATGAAAGCAAAATAATAGTTTTTCTTGTTATCCTTACCATGTGACCCTCTCGGGCAGCTACAAAACAAACTCGTCCTCCGCTGAAAAATGATCCATTCAGAGAGCCAAAGGATGACAATGCTGCAGCGATAGACATCACCCAGCCCCAGCTGCCCAGGACCTTATTACTGTTTTCAGTGACATAACAGTATCAAAAGCTGCTCAATCACTGATTAACATCATACTCAGTGTGCCGTACCATTTTTCTGCATGCAGAAAAAAAACTTACCCCCAAGTAACTGCCACAGCATTGGATACCATCATCTCCATAGGAGTCATGGCAGCCAGATAACTGATATTGACCAGCAAGTAGAGGATGGTTACCATCGGGATGGCAATCATTAATGCCCGTGGAAGATTTACCTTAGAAAACAGATAGAATGTAGAGATAAGTGCATCTTTTACTGATATTTACATGTTTCATAATAATCACTAATTTGTAGATCCCCTTTCAAAAAAATCTCTGTTTCGATTTGTGAGTGTTAGAATAACATTTTGTTGTAGACAAATGCATGGAATGCTTAAGTATACACATCCTCATTACAAAATATCTTACATCTCACCTATGGATTTTTCAACTCCTCAGTCACAACATTTAGATTAGACCATCCTAAGAAAGACCCTAGACTCCCTGATATACAGCCATTCCAATCCCAACTTTATGCCCTGAAAGGCAATATCCAAATTTCCTAGGCTTTCCAAGCCACTCTGGATCATGGGCACCATTCCACCAATAACAATCACCATCACACCCACCACTTTGGACACTAGGAAGATAACCTGAGTTGACCATGGCAAAGCGAACACTCAGCATATTGATGGTCGCCACCACCAAAATGCACACTGCTGCTATACATTTCACCACCAATGTAGGTGGTATGCAGCCTGGATAAAAAGGAGCCACAGCATACTGAGCAAAACTTAATGCCTTGGCTGCAATACCTGCTGGCTTCAACATGATTATGAAGATGAATGCCAGAAAGAATGCCGTTAAGGGTCCGTAGATTCTCAGTAGGTAGATAAATTCACCTCCGGATTCTATGAACATGGTGCTGAGCTCTGCATAAGTGAGTGCAGCACATAGAGTCACCATGGCCACACACAGCCCAGATGATCAAGCTCACTCCAGGGCTTCCAACATTGGACATCACAAACTGAGGCGACATAAAGATCCCTGATCCTATCATAGTGCCTACGACCAGAGAGATCGCACTAATTAACCCTACCTCCCGCCTCAGCCTCAACCTTTTATACTCTTTTCTTTTCATGATACAAGTGAAAATGAGCTTAGCAACGTTTGCAATAAAAAGAGAAAAAAACATGGGTAATAAGATACTAAGTCCAATGTATTTCTGCTTAAATATTAACATTTATGCAGCTTAGAAAAAAAGTTATATAAACAAACAAATAGTTAATTAGTGCTCTATGAACATTGAAAGAACATACAGTATTTGTTTGTCATCCTCAATGTAATTAGTTATTCCATATATACTAACTACCATCACATCTAATTTAAATAAATTAGACTCTGATGAGCCAAATCTAGAGTGCTATTGGTGTGTTGGGGTAATTACATAAATAATAAAATACCTATTCTCCACTACTGTCCGTAACATTGAGACATTGTTAAAAATGTAATTGCATGTTTGTTTGTTTTTTAATCACCATCAATGTGATTCAATTTTATTTATAAAGCCCTTTTAAGATTTACAAAGCAGATTTGCAGATATCAGGATGTAGCTTTATGAACAAATATGAGCAAAGAATGTTTTGGAGGCAAAGAAATGCAGAATTGCTAAGAATTTATAGTTTAGTGAGCTGGTGCCAAATTTAATGCTTTGACTGTGATGAAAATGTTATGTTATGTTCCAGTCAGAAAATTGTTACAGAAGCAACCACCATGTCTTACAGAACTGCCCTCATTCATTCAGCTGTGTACAGTCAAATCTGCCAATAAAAAATGTGTCAGTGCAAAATCAGTGGGAAGTTTTCATATCTATCTATTTCATCTTTGGCATAACTGTATTATAAAATAATTAATAATTATCAAAAAGTCAAGTCAAGAAGCTTTTATTGTAATTTCAACCACATATAGCTGGTGCAGTTCATAGTGAAATGAAATAACTTTCCCCCAGGACCATTACACTACAATAAAACAACACAGAGCGACATAAAACAACAAATAAGGAAATAAGGAGTAAGTTTTCCTAGCCTCATAAAATGCATTGTGGGCAACCAAGTGCAAACAGTGCAGAACAAAGACAGCCAGTGCAGACAGACAATACAATACGCTTCAGGACAGATGCATAAAATATTGCTGACCAGTATACAGCCTGTATGGATGTAAGTGCAGAGAAAAGTATTCTTATAAACATATATACACATTTGATAACAGTAGTTGGTAGCAGCGTTACAGTGAATGTGCAAAAACGGCATATAAACAGTGTTTGTATTAGTTGTGCTGTAAACATAGATGTGTATTAAATATATGTGTGGATGTGTGGGTCAATTCAGTTCATTATAGCAAGTGTAGTGAGTAAAACGGTATAATTGCTTTATCACTAACATTTATAAAAAATTAACATGGACAATCACATTGTGCAGTGGGAACTTTGAACTAAAACATAGGCCAGGGAGGTAATGGAGCTTAGTATTAACATATACATGATGTTCTCTTCACTTCCTTGTGCCTTCTGACATAGTATTGACCTTTTTTAGACATTTGCAAGTTTGGATAACCGCACGTTGCAAAGTCAGCATTATGGTTTCATGTTCTTCTACATTTCATTTACCTAGCTCAGTGCAAAGCAAGCGTTTTGGTTATACTGTCTTGCACCTTTTGTGTCTTGTTCTCCATCTGTTCAAATGTCCCTGTAACCACAATGTCTAGTCTATTTCCTCCTTTGTCTAGTTTTTATTTTTGTTTTTCTTCAATCTCGGTGCAAATCTTGGGCTCTAAGCCTTTAATCATTTCATAACCTGCATTTTAAGATTAAATAGTCTGCGTTTTAAGATGAAATAGTCACAGGATATGCACCTTACTCATCCAATTTCCCATTAGCTCAATTGGCCGGTCAACCAACCCTATGATCTCATTGGCTAGGCTGACCGACCAACCTGCAATCTCCAATGCTTCTAATAGATCTCTTTTCCCTCTTTCCAACCTCAGTGTGGTTATTACACTAGCATGCCAATACTTCTATAGTTATGCTTGATTATCATAATTTTGCCTCAAGCTAAGCCTGCTCTTAAGTTATAATTGAATACTGTAAGATTAATATAGTTGAATACTGTAAGAATATACTATTTTAAGCAGAGTATTGTTATGTTAAAAGTAAGCATAAAAGTAAATTTAAAATTTCTCTGACATCACTCCCCCCCTTTGAGACTCTTGAGTCTCACAATCGACCTGTACGTGTCTTAAGTTCACTGCTCTGTGCTGTTATCCCACATAAACTCTACATCATCCTATGTGACAAAATACATATGACTTTTATACACAATCAATGTACTTATAGATGAGGCACACTTCTTTCTTTCTTCTGACCCAGGCACTTTACGTACCATTGACAGTCTGTTGGAGCTCCTGGGAGAGGTTACTAGCACTTCACCAGGGGCTCATCACTACACAGTCCAATGTATCACATGGATACTATCTAATGTTGGTTAGACATCAGAGACATTTATAGACTATGAAAATATTATTTATTATTTATTTATTATTTAATAATAATATTATTATTTTCATATAGAATATGAAAAGTTCCACATTATTTGTCAGGAGTAGCTGGACAGTTCCCTGCCAGGCCCGGGGAGGGCGCTGACAGGAAAATCCTGGACGCCTGTTTATGTCTCTGTGATTCCTGCCCATTGTTCTCCAGCCTGATTGTGTCACCTGTCCCTGATTACCTTGTTGTGTTTCCCTATAAAAAGGGATCCTGGTGTACATGTGTGGCGTGGGTCAATGTTCTGTGTATAGCTGTCCCGTGGGTGCTATGTTGGGTTTTTGGGTTTATGGTTTGATGTAACCACGAGTCTAGTGTTATGTTCGTCTTTCCCCTGTATTGTGTTTATGTAAATAAAACAGTGCTTCAACTGAATCCTGCGTTTTGGTCTGTGCTCTCATGGCGTGTTGGAGCACGTGGCACCACGGAGGTCCGGGTTTGAGCCCTGCATAGGGCGGGGACTTAGCCAGATGTGACATTATTAGACATTTCGTATATTTAACGTATCAAGTACGCTTTTATAACCTCCTTCTCCTACCTACTCTACTTCATCCTGCTCAAAATTTCCTATTATTTCTCCTTATTCATTACATTCACATAATCATACATGCACTCACATTACATTCACATCACTCCCCCATGACCAGCTGCTCTCTTCAGTAAAACAAAGTGCATCCCACATGGAAAATCTTAGGATTCAACTTAATGAAGACAAGCTAAACGAAACTCAAACGCAAAATATGCAACTTTTTCTAGGTTTTCATATTTGTTTCACTGTGTGAATTGTGTGTTTAATCATGTGTCAATCCAAGTGCTCAAATTTGTGTCCACTTCTATACAAATTTAAATTGTCTAAAAATCATTTATTCATTGTCTACCGCTTATCCGAACTATACTCGGGTCACGGGGAGCCTGTGCCTATCTCAGGCGTCATTGAGCATCAAGGCAGGATACACCCTGGACGGACTGCCAACCCATCGCAGGGCACACACACACACACACACACTCTCACACTATGGACAATTTAGAGATGCCAATCAACCTACCATGCATGTCTTTGAACCGGGGGAGGAAACCGGAGTACCATGCAAACTCCACACACACAGCGGAGGTGGGAATCGAACCCCCAACCCTGGAGGTGTGAGGCAAACGGCTAACCACTAAGCCACCGTGCCCCCCCATCTAAAAATGAGTCTAAATTCGAGATGGTTTGTTCATAAATGTTCATGTTCAATGTATGTCTAAAGAAGAGGTGGTGAAAAGCACAAAGAAGTCTGTCTGCTGGACTCTATGAGTCACAGAAGGAGCTTTATCAGAGATAATATTACCACAATGATAAGGAAACACTCAAGGACAATACAATAATGATTGTGTGGAACATAAACAAAATTAATACTGCTATATATTTCAAACCAAAACAAATTTGGGGGCAGTCCTTGTACACATAAAATCACTATGTACACAAAAACTCGACCTAAGAATCACAGTTCCAAACCAGAGTTTAAAGTGGTAATTGATCATCCGTCACACTCCTAAATAATAAACCATTTAATGATTGACATCAATCAATTTCTAATATCTCATTGTTCCCAGTGGGATAACATGCAACAAGACAGTCATTTACTTCTTTTATCTTCCTCATCATGTTTCTTTATTATAAGATAAGAATTACCTCAGGACGCTTAAGCTCTTCAGTTACAGAGTTCAGGTTGTTCCAGCCATCGTAGGACCACAGACACTGATAGAAGGCCATTCCAATCACACCAATGCTTTGGCTTGTCCCTTCAAATGCATTTTGAAAATTACTGGTATTGCCTTGAATAAGCAACACCATACCAATGATAGAAATAACTAGCAGTGCAAGGAACTTAACTGCCATTAGGATTGTTGTGACAACTATGGAAAATCGCACATTCAGGCAGTTCACTATGACCAAGAGTAAGAGGCCAACAGCAGCTACAGACTTCACCACCACAGCCGGAGGTGCACAGTCTTCATAGAAGGGTGCAACAGCATTCTGCGCAAAGCTGAGAGCCAGTCCAGTCATACTGGTTGGCCTCACAACAAGCACAGAGGTGAAGGCAAATATAAAGGCCATCAGGTTGCCAGAAGTGCGTATTATGTAGATGTATTCACCTCCAGATTCACGGATTACTGTTCCTAGCTCAGCATAAGCCAGTGATGCCAACATTGATAACAGCCCACAGCAGGCCCAAATCACCAAGCTAGCCCCAGGACTCCCGATGTTCAGCAATACAGTCTGCGGAGACATGAAGATTCCAGAGCCGATCATGACCCCTGCAATGAGGGACACTCCTCCCATCAGACCCACCTCTGACTTTAGCTGAAGTTTCCTAGATGTGCTGTCCATGTCTATGTGTTTTATCTAATGGATTCCTAGTGTATACTTTTCAGAGACGCTGCAAAGTGTTATGTGCACTGTGCCCCACCTGCAATTAAGTCAGTTAATAATTACAGGCTTGTGGCCACATTTAAACTCAACCCACTTTTTAGTATTATATACAGAGTAAGAGAAGCTATATTCATACCCAGTCATTTATTACTTTGTTTGTAATATTGTTCTCCTTTATGTTAAGGTGTTATAAAATTATGGAAATCTTTTCTGTTTGTTAAATTTTTGCTTTTTGAGGAACTCATGAGCGAAAAAGGACTTTTCACCTCAGGATCTTTATGAGGTAGCCATAGCCAGTGTTGAGACTTACATAACTACAAACTATGCTTATATAACTAAATAATTCCATGAATAACAAAATACTGAAGTAAATACTTGCATTGCACTGTTTTTCAGGCGTCATCGGGCATCAAGGCAGGATACACCCTGGACAGAGTGCCAACCCATTGCAGGGCACACACACAACTTAGAGATGCCAATCAGCCTACAATGCATGTATTCATACTGGGGGGAGGAAATCTGAGTACCTAAAGGAAACCCCTGAAGGGGAACGGGGAGAACTGGCAAACTCCACACACACAGCAGAGGCAGGAATTGAACCCCCAACCCTGGAGGTGTGAGGCAAACATGCTAACCACCAAGCCACTGTGCCCCCCCCAGTTGGGTAATTTTTTATTATTATTATTATTATTATTATTATTATTATTATTATTATTATTATTATTATTATTATTATTATTATTATTATTATTATTATTATTATTATATTGAGGCTGGCACTCAATCTTTGCAGGATCTGTCACCTAAAAACTTTTAAAAACACACTTACTCATTATAGTTTTGCTAAGTTTAATCATGTGCAATGTGCAAGAACCAATAGAATTTTAATTCAAGGACATAATGTGGTTTTAATATGACATGATAGGCAGCGAACAAGGAATTCATTTCAGGGCAACATCTTGTAATAACATACCAACCCAGAAGATGTCATAATATAGCTACTTTACCAATTCAACCATCTAACGCCACCAAACGCCTCTTTTGTGATCAAATGTCTGGGCACAGAATTTAAAGCCAAGAAATTTCTGGCCATCCAGACTGACTTTAAGATGATTTTTGCAATGATTTGCTGCAATGAGTAGCACTTATTGAAGTAAAGCGATTTCTAATAATGGACTATTTTAAAAGTGAAGCATCTCACAAGTTTGCCTTTGCAAGTTTGCCTTGCAAAATCATCTCGTGGTTAAGTCTAACCACACTGAGAGCCATTCAAATGCCAGGTCTGTGCAGTGGTGTGGAGATGCACTGTTAAGACTGTGTATACTTTCAGTGTCTGCTCTGTTGGGATCAGAATGACAACCAGTGAAAGGAGTAATGCAGAAAAGTACTTGCTACCCATCTCAAGGCCACGAGTAAAGCTTTTTGGTTGAGTTGCTGAATCCTGCTGAGTGAAAAGTATTAGCAGTAAAGGTGAAAAGTCATTTATCAGGAGATGAGGCTAGTAGTGAGCCAGAGCCTCCTGTTCCAGAGGACGTTCTAGTTATGTTAGGGAAAACCGAATGTGCCACTATCTAAATCTGGCATAATCAAAGATGTTTATATATACCTGGACATGTAAATTCTCCCACACCTGGCCTAAGTGTGCTTTAGCTCATCTTGATCTATTCTCATCTGTTAAGGTAGTATTCTGACTTTTGTGCAACTATTTCACTTGGTTGGTCTAGAGTTGTGTTATTTGAACTGCAGCATACAACATGGACTGTTGTTGCAATCCAACCCTAGTGAAGAAATGCAAACAAAAAGCTGTAAATGAGCAAGAATTCCAGCTAAGAACCACAGACTCAGCAATAAAGAGTACATGGAATGCATGAAGTTTAACAGCGTGTTAGCCACCAGCTGCACTGACAGGAAATTAGCAGAACCAAACAAGTATGGAACATGGATCTAAAGAAGTATTCACATTGAGAGAATAGGTCTAGAAAAATATGAGAGGTACTTTTCTACTGACTTGATGGAATTGTGCAGTTAATCAGAAAACATTCAAGGTGAAAAACAGAGTGAGAAGCAACTGAAGTACAGGGTAAATAATTTTCATGTAGTGTGGGCAAGGTTGGCCACAAGGCAGAGAGAGGGTTACATTTGCTGGAGCCTGATAGAATTGAATATACTAAAACATAAGTGAAATTAGGTAAAGTATGCAAAGGATTAAATATGACTGAAGGCTAGCAGATGTTATGCTGATTTGTAATGTTTAAAATAATGCTTGGAATATCAGAACGGAATACAGACACACACTGTGAGATGTGAACAGCACAATATTGTGTTTAAATGTTCAGACATGAGCACAGGCATCAGTGAAACAGGGAATGACTGGTGTATGACAGCAGTATCTATTGCAAACACTGTGGCATCTCAGTAAATGTGCATATGCACACATCCAGATGTTATATACCTCTTCTGGATGTTAGTAGAGGAAAAATTAAACTTGTCCACATACAATGGGAAGCATAGATTACCTGTGGAATTCACTTATCTGATGAATTAATTTATCAAAGGGGCGTTACCCCCACCCCACCTTCCCATTTAAAGGAATAGTTCAGGTACACACAGATTGCTAGTCTGGAAAACTAAAACCATATATTACCAACTATAATTAAAAATCTGTGTAATAAATGTTAGCAACTATTTCAACTAATACTGCATACAGATGAAGAGTTTGGACTAACCCTTCTTTTTCCTTAAAAAAATGTTTGCTTATGTTCATTGGTGTTTTTTGATAATACAGTAATATGTTCTATAATAAAGTACACAATGCTCTAGGTGAACACATGCCAGCAAAATGCCTTATAAGGCATTTATCTATATAGAATGTGATAGTTACCTCAGGATGCTTAAGCTCTTCAGTGACTGAATTCAGAGTGTTCCAACCATCATAGGACCACAGACACTGATAGAAAGCTATTCCAATCACATCAAAACTGGAGCTGGTCCCTTGAAATGCATTCTGGAGGCTTACAGTGCTTCCTTGAATAAGCAACACCACACCACTAATAGAAATAACTGCCAGTGCAAGGAACTTAACTACCATGAGAATTGTGGTGACAGCCATGGAAGAGTGCACATTCATGCTGTTCACTATGGCCAAGAACACAAGGCCACAAGCAGCTACAGACTTTATTACCAAGGCTGGGGGTTCACAGTCTTCATAGAAAGGTGCGACAGCATTCTGGGAAAAGCTGAGCGCCAGTCCAGTCATACTAGTTGGCCTCACAACAAGCAGAGAGGTGAAGGCAAAGATAAATGCCATCAAGTTGCCAGAAGTATGTAGTATGTAGATGTATTCACCTCCAGATTCACGTATTACTGTTCCCAGCTCAGAGTAGCTCAGTGATGCCATCATTGCCAACAATCCACAGCCAGCCCAAATTGCTAAGCTAGCCCCAGGACTCCCAATGTTCAGCAGTACAGTCTGTGGGGACATGAAGATCCCCGAGCCGATCATGACCCCTGCAATGAGGGACACTCCTCCAATCAGACCCACTTCTGACTTTAGCTGAAGTTTCCTAGATGTGCTGTCCATAGCTATTACTCTATTAATGAATGGCCTTTCAGCTTTATGTACTGAAGTAGTGCCCTCTACTCTACCTTCTGCCACATTAAACTCAACCCACTATTCAGTATATTGCAGAGGAGAAGCTATGTGTTTATCTCTGGCCACTCACTTAACTTTTTGTGTTCTATTTTCCCCTTTGATCAGTATTTAGAGTTAAAGTGTCAAAGTTTTTTTCTGGTGAACACACACTTGTTATTGAATAACTCATTTACAAAAAAGTAACAACTAACTGGCAACCTAATATGATTCATGACAATACTGAAAACATCAACAAAAAACTTGTAAATATATTACTAATATGAAGCTACCAGTGTTTGGTCACTCAGTAAATCAGTCAATGGAAATGAAGAACTTTCTAGTCATCTTGATGCCAAATGTAAAGCATTCTGGCCTTGTTTCTGAATTCTGAAAGGCATAGTAGTGAAGTAATGAGGTAGTAAGGACTATCATGGGCTGGCGTATCCCAGATGGTTAAATAGTTTTGCCAAAGACAACTACAACCAGAAATACATCTTGATGCAGACAAGGAAGTATGCATGTGTCTAGACAAACTTCTCTTAGATAAGAGCTACCAGCAAGGTGAGGAAGGTACTACTCTGAACAGTTAATCTACTGTACTATCACATAACCCTGGCAGTTGATTACTGATTACCTGATTACTCTTATAACTGACTGTCACAATGTTGTATCAGTGCACAAAAACATGGCAAAACATGACAAAATGGCCTGTCCTCAATTCCAGCTTAAGCCATGGGGCCACCTGCCCACAGTACCCATATGGCACTAGACAACCTCCAGTCTGTAAGGAAGGCATCTGTGATTATCACTGTCTAACAGCTTCAATGGGACTCCTTCTGCTAGAAATGCCTTTCCCTGTCAGATGATTGTGTTCCCTTATTGACACAAGGACAAAATTCAGCCACAATTTGAGTAATCCTTCGTCAAGTTGTAGGCAGATGACCTATTTGTGAAATACTTGCAGTTTTAGCAAGCAAGTAGGGGAATTCCTAATGCCACTGCCATCATTGTCCAGATGAGCAGTAAAGTCAGGACAGTGAGCAATGTTCGCAGGTGTAAGAAGCCACAGTGCTAACCTATGTACTTAGGTGCATACTTGGTGGTGGCACTTTCAAGGGTCCTCACTGTAAGTGGATGTAGGGAACTCAATTGCTTAACTAAAGACTAAGGGAGTCTCACCTCTGCCGATGGTAGGACCAGCAACGGATGTAGCATATAATTACAGGTGCATCTCAATAAATTAGAATGTCGTGGAAAAGTTCATTTATTTCAGTAATTCAACTCAAATTGTGAAACTCGTGTATTAAATAAATTCAATGCACACAGACTGAAGTAGTTTAAGTCTTTGGTTCTTTTAATTGTGATGATTTTGGCTCACATTTAACAAAAACCCACCAATTCACCTGTATATGCCACCTGTATATCTTGAGGATCAAATAAGGCTTTACTTTGGCATGGCTAAAAAGAAGAAAATCTGATCCGTAATTACGATCTAAAAGATCTCTTAACTGTAATATTTGTAGGGAATTTCTAAAAAAGGATTTAATGTGATACCAGTGTCTTGTACTGACAAATCTATCCAGAAGAGGTCATTATATAACAAGTTTACCAATTCAGAGGCTCGAAACCAGCATGGTGTCGTATGTGATGACAGTTTTAAGCCTTAAAAACATGAAATTCTGAGCAATCCAGACTTTAGGCTGACAAACCTAATTTCACATTCCATTCCATTTCAACAGCAGATCCACTCAGGGAGGAAGCTGACAGTAGTGTTTGTCAGTCAGTAAACACAGCAGGACAAACAAAGACAAATACAGCTCTTTGGCCTAGATGCTTTATCCTGCACAGAGTGGAAAGAAACAGTTATAGATGAGGAAAGGCATCAGATGGTTAGGAAAACTGGCAATGGGTAAATTTGGCACAGGCAAAGAGTACCTGGACAAACTTTTCCTAAATCTGGTCTACCATCAAGGTGTACACATCACTCCCCTGGATGTATGTGCCATCTTGACAGTGCATCTGCTGCACCACTGCACAGTCCTGGCAGTTGAATTGCTCTCAGAGAGACCAGATATGATTAAGCCCACCTGCTCGGCATGGCGAAAACAGTCACTCATCCTCATACCACTCTGATTCCTGATATAACTGTCACAAAGTTTTGTCTGCAGACCAAAACATGGCAAAGTTTGAGAACCATCATGAAGGGCCAGATGGACTGCTCTCAACTGATTGGTGCACCTTAAACCAGATGCCAAACTGACAACCTCTCTAGCCTGTGGGTGAAGAATCCATGGTGATTTTCCCTTTCCAGTGGGGCATAACCCCAATGGGACTCATTCTGCAAGAAATGTCTTTCACTGCCAGGAGGCTAATGATTGCATTCTGTCAACTGGGACAAGGACACATTTTAGTCTGTGGAATATGGGATACAGCTGAAGGCTGATGACATATCAATGAATTGTCTGGAGCTCTAACAAGTCTAGGGGAATATACTGATGCTACAGGTAGCAGCCTTGCAGAACCTCATTGACAAGCAGGAAAATATTCACCTTAGTGTATCCAACTGCATGCTGCTGAACTATCTGTTCTGCTTTGATTTTAGGGAGGTCTCAACCATGTTCACTGTTAGTCTACATGTCAGTGTGTAAGAAAGAACGTGTAATGAATGACCTGCTTCTTGGTGAGAGCATAGAGCAGCAACACAATCAGATAATACAGTGTTTTGAAACCAGTATGAAGGCTACTTGCATGCACCTTGTGAAAGGTACATATTTGAATTTGAGTTTTGTTACACCTAGGAAATTTTAAGAAGCCAGTCTACCACCAACATTAGGTGGAAGGAAAACGATGCAGACACAAGGAAAACATGTAAAATTCACACAAACTGTGACCTAAACTCAATATTAAATGTAATTATCAGTCATTAGCTGAATGATTAAATTTCCCATTGGAAAACTGGAAACTGTTTAGCAGTTTAAAAAAAAAAATAATGCAGGAAATTCTGTACGCCCCCACCCCAATTAATTCCTGTCTACAACATTTGCTACACTTGATGTGTTTCTGATTAATTTTAGCTGCATATCTGATTTGCGTCTGATAATTTTAACCTGGTCTATTTTATGTAATGTGTATACCACATATAAAATTTACATTTAATTGTTTCATTTTGATTTTTGCAAGTTTACATAGGCCTTTGGTTTGTGCTCTAAGTGGACAGTAGAAAAACACAATTCCAGTCACTTGACTATATATAAAACGTGATAGTTACCTCAGGATGCTTAAGCTCTTCACGCACTGAATTCAGAACACTCCAGCCATCATAGGCCCACAGACACTGATAGAAAGTCTTTCCTATGACACTAATGTTTTTGTTGGTCCCCTCAAATGCATTCTGAAGATTATCAGTGCTTCCTTGAATTAGCAACACCACACCACCAATGGAAATAACTAGCAGTGCAAGGATTTTAGCTGCCATGAGGATGGTGGTGACAGCTATGGAAGACCGCACATTCAGGCAGTTCACTATGGCCAAGAACACAAGGCCACAAGCAGCTACAGACTTCACTACCAGGGTTGGAGGCACACAGTCATAATAGAAGGGTGCAACAGCATTGTGCGCAAAGCTCAGAGCCAGTCCACACATGCTGCTTGGCCGCACAATCAGCACAGAGGTAAAAGCATATATAAAGGCCATCAGGTTGCCAGAAGTGCGTAGTATGTAGATGTATTTGCCTCCAGATTCACGGATCACTGTCCCCAGCTCAGCGTAGCTCAATGATCCCAGCACTGACAACACGCCACCGGCAGCCCAGATCACCAAGCTAGCCCCAGGACTCCCGATGTTCCGCAGTACAGTCTGTGGGGACATGAAGATCCCAGAGCCAATCATGACCCCTGCAATGAGGGACACTCCTCCCATTAGTCCTACCTCTAACTTTAGCTGAAGTTTCTTAGCTGTGTTGTCCATGTCTAAATGCGTATTACAGAATAGTCTTTCCAACTGATGTATTTTTACAGACACTGTGTAATGTTATAATACGAGCTGCCTCACCTACTTCTGCGTCAGTTAATAATTACAGACCTAAGGCCACATTTAAAATTCAACCCTCTATTCAGCAGTCTCCACAGTAGAAACTATGTTTATATCTCTGGCTACTCATTCAACTTTTCTGTTTTATTTTTCCCCTTTGGTTTGGGCATATAGTTAAAGTGAAACTACAGTAAAGTTTCACAGAATTTTCTTTTTCACAAGCTTGTTATTAAATAACAACCAATCAGAAACGCAAAGAACGTTTATGCCTTTACAGATCAATCTGATCTATATGTCAAGGTCTTACAACATTGTTTTACTTCATACCCATAGCAACTTCATTTAAACTTGATCTAAATAAAAAAGGTTTAACAAATAAGTTGAGGGATTCTTCAGGTTTATTCAAACTCAAGAAAGAGTCCTTTGGGTTTGAAATCATATAAGAGGAAGCCTTTACAAAGTAGCAATCAGAGGGGCTTATAAATATATTTGCTCTCTCAAAGAAATGTAATTTACAATTGTTCTTCTCATCACTCTACTCAGTTTCAGCCTGAAGTATGTCTCTTGTTATAAGTTTCATGGATCAGACTGGCTCTAATCAGTAAATGTGGGTGGCAAATGTGGATGGATAAAGTGGACAAATTAAACTTAAGGATTTGCAGTTTTTGGGTACATTACTATTTATAATCTTCATACAATTTATAATCTATATCTCTTTTTAAGGGGGGGGGCACGGTGGCTTAGTGGTTAGTACGTTTGCCTCACACCTCCAGGGTTGGGGGTTCGATTCCCGCCTCCACCGTGTGTGTGGAGTTTGCATGTTCTCCCTGTGCCTCGGGGGTTTCCTCCCCCAGTCCAAAGACATGCATGGTAGGTTGATTGGCATCTCTAAATTGTGTGATTGCGTGAGTGAATGAGAGTGTGTGTGTGCCCTGCGATGGGCTGGCACTCCATCCAAGGTGTATCCTGCCTTGATGCCCAATGACGCCTGAGATAGGCACAGGCTCCCCGTGACCCGAGTGTAGTTCGGATAAGCGGCAGTGAATGAATGAATGAATGAATGAATGAATGAATGAATGAATGAATGAATGAATGAATGAATGAATGAATGAATGAATGAATGAATCTCTTTTTAAGAGATACCACGCACAAAGACCTAATCATAGATAGATAGATAGATAGATAGATAGATAGATAGATAGATAGATAGATAGATAGATAGATAGATAGATAGAGCAGAATTTCTCAAATTATATCTTGATTAAAAATCTGTGAAATATATGATTCTATTTCATGATAAATTATACATATAATTTAAAGAAATTTTATTTGTGCTGTCTTTGGAATGATCATTATTAAATTGTTAAATTGTTAAACTGTAACTTGTAGGTCAGCAGGACAAGACCTAGCTTGAAGTCAGTCTTCTTCATCTTGTAATGACTTATTGTTCCAGAAGATGTCCTCATATAACTAATTTATAGATTCAGCAACTGGAATTTAACATTGATTTATGCATCTGTGATTAAATTCACAGGTATTATAGGAATGGAGTTGTTTAAGATAAACATTTTAACTGGGGAAAATGCCTGATTTGTTGTTTAATAATCAGAATCAATCAACAATTCCATGTCTAACAAGTAGAGCTGAGAAAGTATTGTACCGTCCCTATGGTTCTTTCACAGGAAAACCATAAATAACTGTAATTAATAATAGTATGTGAAGTATTCTGCACATTTTATTTGTAAGTAAATTCACCACTCATGTGTTTTTTTAAAATATGTATTCCATATATAAACAGCTTGAAAAAATGTGATTTAGTTAGACCATCACCTATGCATGGAATGGCCTTATTAAACCAATTTCCCTTGTGTGTAACCAGTGGAGCTGTTAACAGACACCTTATAAACTTCATGATGTTTATTTTGCACACAGATTGAGGAGGTAAATCAGCCACATTGTGGTTACCACTTTGTGAATGTGTATGTACAGGATAAAAATATCTGTAAATATGAATGTCATTGTGATATGAGACATGATGGCAGAATATGTAGAGTTGCTCTCTCATAGCTCCAGTGTCCTGGGTTTGATCCTGTACTCCTATTAATAATAATGCATAAGCAATTAGTGGGAGCTTGTGACAGTTGATTTCAGCTCATGACAGTTGCAGATTGAGGAAATAGGAAATGCAGATTGATGAACAGGAGCCAACACACAGGTCATTTGCATTTGTAGGATTGGATTTGGTCTATTTAAATGAAATAACATAAAATATGTTGGTCAACTTTATTATATGTCCAAAATTTAACTCGACTGGCGTGCATAGAGCTCTGACCTCAACCCCACTGAACACCTTTGGGATGAATCCTGGCTACACCCCAAATCTCCTCGACTGACAACAGCACCTGATCTCACACTCCAAAATCTAGTAGAAAGCCTTAACAATAGAGTGGAGGTTATTATAACAGCAAAGAGGGACTAAATCTGGAATAGGATGTTCAGAAAGGACAAAGGTGTTGGACAAAGGACAAATGGTCAGTTGTCCACAAACCTTTGGCCATATAGTGTATGTATGAACTTTATATAATATTTTTTGTTTTTCATCAGAATCAGAATCAGTTATCCACCAAATCCACAGATTTTACTATGGCATATCAGCACTCCTAAATAACTATAAAGAACTTGGCAACACTATAGAGGTTACAGTGCTAGCAATCATCAATGTGCAGAAACATTGTCAAACTTTTACTTTCGTTTTAACATCTCAAGCACTCCAACCTGAATTACTGAACAAACATAGACTTTAATTATGTAACTGAAAAGTATTCATTTCAATAGTCAGTATTCAATACAGACCTGTACTTCAACTAAGTTGAAAACATCAGCTCAGGAAAAGAAAAGCACCTGTGTAAGATCTGTGTATGAGTGACATTTCACATCAACATTAGATTAGACATTAGTCCCCTTAGATTTATATTAAACTTAAAATAAAGCTAAACCTGTTAACTAAAGGGTCCAAGCATTATCAACTGTACTGTGGAAATGTGAAGGTTATGACTTGATCCTTTATGTATGGTTCTATGATCAGAATTAGAATCAGACTCATCATTATTGGTCAGGTATGCCTTCAAGGATTTTGTTTCCTTTAGAGCAAACCAAATAGTGCACATTCATCATACATAGACTAATACAAGCATGATTACACATAAGACAATTAGATGGCCAGGAATCTAAAACAGTACACATTGGCCTATAACAAAAGTGACATTATAGTGTTGTGATTGTACAGTTAGTAAAATATTGCACAGTGTAGAGAAAGTAAAGGAATAGAGGCATTCTATTGTAGTAGTTACGATGTGCAGTATAGATTGAGGCTATGGGAGGGTGTTTAGAGTCTTTGTGGCTAAAGGCAAAAGGCTATTTTGAAGTCTGGCACTTGTATGGATCAGTCTGTATCGGCTGCTAGAGGGAAGGATTCTGAACAGACTGTATGCAGGATGTGAATGGTCCCTTACTAGCTTGTTTCCTGATATGCGACATGTACAGGTCTTGAAGGAAGTGCAGGATGTCCCAATGACCCACGCTGCTGACCTAACTAGTCTTTGAAGTCAGCGTTTCTCCAATCAAGTGGCAGAGCCGAACCAGACAGTGACTGATGAACCCAGTAAGGATTCAGTGGTAGCTGTGTAGAACTGGCACAGCAGTTCCTTGAGCAGGTTTTGCTTTCTTAGTTTATGGAGAATGTATAGTCTCTGCCACAGTTTCATAGCATAAATCAATCTTCTTGGGCTTTCATATTGACTGATGTCATTTTGTAAAGGAGAAGTTTACAAGAGGGGGGCACAGTGGCTTGGTGGTTAGCACGTTTGCCTCACACCTCCAGTGTTGGGGGGTTTGATTCCTGCCTCCACCATGTGTGTGTGGAGTTTGCATGTTCTCCCCGTGCCTCAGGGGTTTCCTCCGGGTACTCCAATTTCCTCCCCCGGTCCAAAGACATGCATTGTAGTTTGATTGGCACCTCCAAATTGTCCATAGTGTGTGATGGAGTGAGTGAATGAGAGTGTGTGTGTGCTCTGCAATGGGTTGGCACTCCGGTGTATCCTGCCTTGATGCCCAATGACGCCTGAGATAGGCACAGGCTCCTCGTGACCCGAGAATAGATCGGATAAGCGGTAGACAATGAATGAATGAAAGTTTACAAGAGAATTTCATTTAATCTGTTAATTATAATGCAAGGAATAACGCAGCACTTTGTTGATCCTTAGGGCTTGGTCTTAAATTGCCCTACCTTGGTGTTGATTTAAGAATGCATTGCTGAAATACAGGCTCACTTCCTGTTTGGCATCATTTCTGTCAACTTTATTAGGGTGTCATTAGCGAACAGTTATGAACAGTTGTAAATTTAAAAAAAATAATATCCAGTCAGCCAATCATTCAGATACAGGCCAAGAGCTTCAGTTAATATTCACATTAAACTTCAGAAAGGGGGCAAATGTGTGATCGCTGTGTCTTTAATCATGGCAAGGTTGTTGATGCCAGATGTTTCTGAATTTACATAACATTTACAGAAAATGGTGTGAAAACCTAAAAATATCCTTTGAGTGGGCTTTGTGGGATTTGTGTATTTCAGAAACTGCTGATCTAATGAGATTTACAAAAACACACACACACACACACACACACACACACACACACACACACACACACACACACACACACACAGTCTCTGAGTTTACAGAGAATGGTGCGAAAAACCAAAAATAAACATGCTGTAAGTGGAGGGTCTGCAGGCTAACCTTCACGAGCTTTAACAGCAGAAAACCGCAGCATGTGCCACTTCTGCCAACCAAAAATAAGAATCTGAGGCCACACTTTTCCACTGCATTTATGAGCAGGTGCAAAAGTGTTTCTTTTAAAATGGATGGTGAGTATAAATAAATAAAAATCTAGTCTAAATAAAAATTTAATTTATGTCTAATTTGATTTAGAAAATGTACAATATAATTTGCTATCATTTATAATATATTAAATAATAAAATGTATTTTTAATTTTATGAAGACGAATAATGCAATAATGAAATCTGATGTTGGTGATTCATAATTAATCAGCTACCTGCAAAAATGCTGCAATTGTGCTATCTTTATTTTTATATATTGCATTTGTTGTGGTTTATACACAAATCAGCTTGTTTAGTTTACTGTGGATTTTGCAAACTCAGACAGACATCCAGGTTGTGTTTGGCAATCCAGTGTATCATTGTACTTCACACTGATTAAATCACTGTATGGATGGGATTACATTTACGGCTCAGCCACAGCCTGCTATAGACATCAAACGTAAAGGTGTGATGTGACAAATAAGATGTTCAAACACATGCACATGAGGGTTACAAAGTCATGTTCTAACACAAAGGGAGCGAGAGGAAAAACTTGGCATGTGGCATGTGGCTATATTCATAATTTACAAATTTATCACAGATTTGCACAAAACCACTTTTATCTATTTTGCATTAAATTGTCAGATACTTCTATTTTCAAATACAAAGCAATTTCCATTTGTGGTTTATTTTCTGTGCTGGAAACTTATCACATTTAAGTTTAAATTAAAGCACTTATTTAAAGTATATAATGATCTTAATTAGCATTTACCGATTTTCTATTTTTGTCATTTACCACATTGCTTTCAAAATGTGAATATAAGTGGGTGAATTTACTCTACAGGCCAAATGTTTACTATTTTGCTATAGCATGCATTTTAAAATGTGTTCCAGGATACTATTTAACGTACCACCCAACATCAGAATGCTTAAAAAGCATTTTGGCTCAAACTTCACTGAGTTGACAAAGCTTTAGTGTGGCATGAGTTAGACACAGACATCAGATCAACAGCCAGCTGCTTCCAATTACATTCGTGCAAAGCTTGTGCAGGATTTCTCATTAAGAATGAAAACCCAAAGCCACATGGCAGCAACCTGTGGGAATCATGCAGCAATAAGAAAGTCTCTTCACCACAATTATCGTCATATTGACACATGCAAGAACTCACAGATGTCTAGTAAGAAAAACCCTTCTCTCTGTGTCTGCAAATATATGTGCAAGTCTATGCCGAGGTCATTCATAAATGCTACACCATGGTGCATTTTTCACAACTGTGAATATATCAGTTATTCAATATCTACTTTAGCCTGTTACTTAAATCAAGAAGTGATTCTGCTTTCTGAACTAATTATTTTGTCCAGACAAACTACACAAATGGAGCTGTGAATCATTCCACATGTACAGTTTAGTCAGCAGCTGATTCCAGACAGGAACCGATAGCATAAGCAATGATGCAGTGTATAATCATGCTGACCACAAAAGGAAAAGACACATCATTTCATCAGGCTACATGGGAAATGATTTGACTTCAGCTGTGTAATCATTATTTCCTACAAGTTCCATGAAAAAATGAAGCCTTGTAAAAGTCTTCCTTCAGCATCATTCTTCTGGACTGTCAGGTGGTAATTATGCCAAACCGAGAGCCTGAGTTGAGTTTATTTTGAAATGTCTTCAATTGTAGCTCAATTCATCGGGCAGAAATGGCCTGTTACTGTACCGCAGCACTATTCCAACTCCCAAAGGGAAAAAAACAGACTAGTGAGTGAAATAATACATGGATGTGTCTGAGAAATTTTATGTGTACTTTTATGCTTACTTTTAAAATAACAATACTCTGCCTAAAATAGTGTTTATCTATCAAAAGTATTCAACTATAACTTGAGAGCAGGCTTTGCTTGAGGCAAACGTATGACAATCATGTATAACCATTAATATTAGTGTGCTAGTGTAATAACCACACTGAGATTGGAAAGAGGAAAAAGAAATTTATTAGAAGCATTAGAGATTACAGGTTAGTCGGTCAGCCTATCCAATGGGATCAGTGAGATAGCACGACAGGCCGATTGAGCTAATGGGAAATTGGATAAGTAAGGTGCATATCATGTGACTATTTAATCTTAAAACGCAGGCTATTTAATCTTAAAATGCAGGTTATGAAACGCTTAAAGGCTTAGAGCCCAAGATTTGCACCAAGATTGAAGAAAAACAAAAATAAAAACTAGACGAAGGAGGAAATACACTAGACAGTGTGGTTACAGGGACATTTGAACAGATGGTAAACAAAATACAGATAACGCTGAGGGTGTAAAACAGTATAACTGCAAAGTTTGCTTTGCACCATGCTAGGCAAATAAAATGTAGAGAACATGAAATCACAATGCTGACTTTGCATCAATTAATCAACATGCAATGTCAATATCATGGTGACAAGGAGAAGAAAAGGTAAAAACTACGTGAGGGGTCGAGATGATCTGCAAAGATAGCTTGAAAAACAAGGTGAGGGGTCGAGATGTTTTGTAGAGATAGCTGAAGAGGGCCACAGATATGTATGTAAATCAGGTAATAAGGGGCCCAAACAAGGGGGGTGAAATGTTAAAACTGAATTAGAATGAACGTGTATAAATATAAGGGAATTTTCTGGGTTTTTTCGGACCAGCTGCTCTCTTCAGGAATGCATGTGATGGATTGCATTGCTGAATAAAGAAAGACCTGCTTCTCCTCATCTGCTGACTGACCTCTCATTATTTTGGCCTCTCATTATTTAAGTTTTAATAGTTTATTGAGTTCATTGGGTAAGATTATGGAAAATAAGGGAAATAGACACAAACTAAACTTTCACCCTGCGATATGTCCACTTGGAGGGGGCTCTGAGTTCAGACAGATGCTGCAGTCATAGTGGCACTGAGTATGAAATAACTCAGTCATTAAGTGTTTGGATAACTCTTCTTTGAGTTTTCCATCCTGGGTACAATTTTAGACAATATAGTAGTCTAAAATAAAAAAAAACATGTTGAGAGACAGAGGGGGCGAGAGCGAGGGAGAGAGGTTGAACTGTTAAGTAGGTTAAGTTTTACAGAATTATTATTGCTCAAGGGTTTATGATGTCAGTACTAAAAACCAAACAGCACTTGCAAGTCGTGGCTGTTAGTGGGGGACGTTCATTTGTCTGGGGATTTTCTCTGTAAAAAAATGAATTGTAATCTCAATCAATCTTTGATTTCAATAAAAAATCCTCATAAAAACAATTAATTAACTTAAAGAATTTTCTCTAAGCAGTGTTATACCAGTGAAAGCTTTTGCTTTTACACTGATGAGTGACTTCCCCTTGATGAGCCTATTTGGTTGCATTAACTTCCTCATTAGAGCTCTTCATTCCTCCAGTAAGGACTTTCAAATCACACTTCAAGGACACCAGGAGTGTTCAGCCATTTTGTAGCCAGAAACTTTAACAGTAGAATAAATCATGGACTCATGGACCTCCTTAATGCAATTGTTTAATGAAAATTGATAGAAATATTAGGTTATTAATTAAATATGCACTGGCTTTTTATCAAAATCATGTACCTTTTAATTGCAAAAATGTCTGCTAACAGAGCACATTAGGTCCAAGTCGACATTATTTATATTTATTTACATGATTTGGGTTAATGATGTCTAGTCAGCAGACCAATAACTATATAACTAATAAATATTATATATTTGATTTGTTTGCAATACAGTTGTTTACAATGGAGTTTTTTTGTTATCTGACAAGCATAACGCAGAAGCCTCTGAGAACTCCAGCCTTAATTTCTGCCTTAATTTTGAGCTCTCCCTCCCATTACAGTTCCACAATAACTGTTCAAGCCATTTAGCTGAAACATGGTCGGCACTAGCAAACTATGCTTTAATAAGGTGCCTTGTATTGTTTCCCAGCCAAGAAGCTTAACCACATTCACCAGATAAGATGGCTACTTGCAGAGAGGAGGAATGTGTCAGATGCCACAACCTCACATGAACACAGCTGGCTAGCAGACTCCTAAAATATCCCATGATCTTATTTCATGCAGCACACAAACACACAAAACATTCATGCTTGTCTGCAGGGAAGTCACTGGAATAGCACCTACAACTTGACCCTATGCCCCATCCTGTCTGCTACTGTCTGCAAATGAATGGTGTATGGAGTTGCTGTTATCTGAAGCCTCCATCCAAATACTTTTCGTGATGGTGGAACAAGCTACCAACTGTGATTCTAATGCACTCACATGCTCTGTATTTTATGCCTTAGTATGTGACTGTTACTTTTTACATGTTATTTGATCTGTTCAATCTATTTGTATCCTTGAATTGTATTTATTGTGCAGTTGCTTTATCATTTAGCTCTGAATAAAAGACTCAATAAAGATTATTTTATTCCTTACTTGTGACATTACTCAAAATTGTGTATTGCACAATTCTGGGATTCTTAATTGTAATATATTGCTAAATTGTACTTTGCACCATGTTTATCTGAACTAGTAAATTACTTTGTAGATCTTGGCAGCACATTCAATTTTTTCTTCTCTCACCACAAACAGAAAGGGGGTAGCTTCCACTATTCCTGAAACTCAGGCTAAAAAACACAATTCAGATTTTGCTAGAACTCTAATTCTGCTTTGACACGTTACCTTCCTGTTAGTTTGAGACACATATTTGTTATTAATGTATACAGTACCTCTGCTGTAAAAGAATCAATAATGCAATGTTCTACATTTTATGAGTAGTTACAAAAGACACCATACTTGTGAGTTAATCCACTTCAGTAATAAATAAGCCTTCGTTGCAAAGAAAACGTCCTCTAAATGTCAGCTGATATTCAGGATTAGGACTAGAAAGCAAAAGAAGGCCAGTTGCAGAGCTACTTTGTTCAGCCATGGCATTATTGCCATTTCTGTGCCAGGATCTGTGGGTGTAGGATAGGAGACAGCAGCAATACGCCAATGTGCAGCTGAGTATTATGAAGAAAAAAGTACTGTAATAGGGCTGAGTTCCTCATAAGCATAACAAGGTTAAGGTCTTCTTTACTGGGAGAGAGAGTAATTGTGATGCCCATTCTACCATGTAACACTAGACTTTGTTCTGCAATACTTTCGGGAAACTCGTCCCTGACAGTTTTTATTATCTATTGTAGCACTAGTGAAATTCAGGCCATATGTTGGATATGTATCAGGATATGTCAGACTTTTTTTCACCCAGCAGTAAAATTAGATTTATTTCTCAAAGTCACATTTGTAGAAATCTGTAATTAATTTTGTAACCACCTACCAGTTGTACAAGCACAAATGCATGTTGCATATCATGTTTCTAGCCATTCTAGACTACAAAAATCTTTCCTGCAAAAAGAACCTCAAATCTGAAATTTTAATTTTTGTAGTCATAATTGTCTTAAAATACATTTGGGTGTCACTGTCCATATAATCTGAACATAGTTATCACTTGCATTAATGTGCACAGTTGAATTAGACTGTAGACAATTTTGAAAATGATTGTTAGTCTTACTTCCTCTTTGAGCAACATTCAATGAACAATCTAAAGATCTTACAGTTTAACAGTCAGAATTCCTAACCCAGAATCCTGGCACTATCATATATACACTTATGATCGTTAGTTTGATTGCAAGGGTCACATCCTCAGTCAGTCAGATTATCACCTTCTTCATCTCTAACAACAATTACATAATAGAAGATTAGAAAGCATTACATTTTTATTGGTATATCAGTGTTATAGATTCTACTAAAAGATTTTAAATAACAAAAACATCACTTTAGTCATCAAGTGATTTAAAATTCTTTATAAAGGGGACTTTTAAATCTACTGTAAAGAGAATATTAAAGAAATATTAAAGCTAATATTTTATATTGCTGCAACTACTAGCATTTATACAGATTTTAACCATTTATACAGCTTTCAAACATAATTTAATTCACCACTAATCAGGTAGGGTTAATTGATGTCAACAGACTATGCAGATAAAGTTTTGGTTAAAGATTGTAAACTGTTTAGAGTTGACTGGATTTCTGCATGAGTGACTCTTAGTATGTTCTATGATTTTCAGCTTTAAAGTGTTTGACCTTTGGCCTGATTTTGTTGTCACATCACACATCATAAAATAAGTCTTTGGTCCTAGATCATAGACCTAGAATTGGATATGCTCAATTGTGCCATTGCAATCAAGGACAGCTGAGGACAAAGTGTCAGACCTCAGCATGTGTAGTGTCTGTGCAGTCATTTGTAGACATAAAAGAGTATAATAAGCAGATGAAGCAGCAGTACAGAGTAACATTTGAATAATTTAATTATAAATTAGGTGTAGTGGTATTATGATGTAGTATGTAATAAACATGATCAAGTCTTTTGCAGAAATATTGATGAGCTCCTAGTTGCATTAAAGTCATAATAATGCCCTTAGAAATATTGCTAAATGCCCAAAAGTGCCAGAAACATGTGAAGAGATTGTCCAGGAGTGTCTGTGAACTATCAGTATGGTGACCAGTGTGTTAGAGTGTGGGCATAGATAGCAGTGGTGTCATGAGTAAAAGAGTGGTAGAAGGAGTAATGACTACAAATTACAGTCTATTACAGTTTA
This sequence comes from Hemibagrus guttatus, assembly GCA_033459395.1. Lineage (NCBI taxonomy): Eukaryota > Metazoa > Chordata > Actinopteri > Siluriformes > Bagridae > Hemibagrus > Hemibagrus guttatus. Next base: position 19,388,712 of record JAUCMX010000008.1, read on the forward strand.
TGTCCTGATAGAAACTGTCCTTAAATGTGCTGGCTCTGGATTCTGGAGTCCATGCACTTGGTGATTGTGATTTGTCAAAGATGTTCTGTAAGGCTGCTGAAAGTCTGTTGCCAACCATGAGTTTGGCATGAGTGCAGGCAGGTTGGAATGGGTGGAGAAAGGTGGGAAAGGTGTTCTGTGTGATAGAAGAATATCAGCAAGAATCAAGGGGAAGGTGTAAAAGATAGTGGTGAGACCGGCCATGCTGTATGGTTTAGAGACAGTGTCACTGAGGAAGAGACAGCAGTCAGAGTCAGATTCTCTTTGGGAGTGACAAGGTTGGACAGGATTAGGAACCTAACCTCACCACTGACTTTTGTGTGAACCAGTCAACAGAAGAGGATTATGTGCAACTCATAGAACAGTTATAATTACAGTAGAGTCAAAGGAAAAACATAACCAAAACACCAAGATTCTTCCAAGCTCAATTTTTCATTCCAGTCGCGCTGATGACGCAACTGATGACGACGGATGACGTAAGCAGGACGAAGTAATTCTCTGTACCAAGTTTACTGAGAGCGCCATCGTATAATCGTAGACATTGTACAAAGTAAAACTTGGCCCTGACCTAGTAAACTATCATGAGGATATGTTTTGTTCTGTATATCTGCCAAATGCCGTAAATGTAAATGTAAACGCAATACAGTATACAGCCGACTGCGTTGGAGGATGTAACTACCATATTTGTCTGTGGGCGGGACCCTAACTGCGCTCACCTTTGGCCAACCGTGAATGTGGGCGGAGTCTCCTCGTCACTGGGTATGTGCTTATTAGCTTTCACGTCGGTGTTTTGTACTTTTTAATAGTTAGACGTCTTGAAATAAGAAGTTCAGGATCTTCGTGAGTCGACGTGAAAACACGGTGTCGATAACTGCTGTGTGAAGATGAGGCTTCAGCCTGAAACCGCGCTTGTTGTGTGCCTCTGCTTGTGGATACCTGTTGCTCAGTCGGTGAGTTGGAAGTGAATGAAAGCGATGTTCGGTCTTATCACTTATTAACGAGTTGCCATTTTCTGTTTGTACTGATTTCGTTTACTTTTTAACTTGTATTGTTTCCTTTGATACGCTGTTTTCACACGTGGCACCGAAAGCATGGTTATGTGCTGAGCTCAGCGTTGTGCCGCTCGGATTTTTTGGTTTTTGTCTTTCTCTTTTTTTTCTTTCTTTCTTTTTTTTTTTTTAAGTAACCAGTCTAAATTAAGAGCAACTCGTTAATATGGGTCGGGTCACTCGTATTTTCTGTGTTATAAAAAGACCAAATACTATATGTGTTTAATTATCCGAGAGACTGCCCGTATAATTTAGTCGAGCAGGTAAGTGTATCGGAATCACAGTAGGCAGGCGCAGGTCAGTTATCAGGCCACGCTGCTTAGAAATCAAACCCCTAAAGGAAAAGCCTACACTTCTTAACATGTATTACATGCAAACATTTCAGGCTGTGAATGTCATGATTGTGATATTGACCTCAAATCTCCCAAACCTCTTTCCTTATCACTTTAAGTGTCCTGGATATCAGATGAGCATAGGCATGTTGGATTCCTCTGTAATCTCAGATCTTCATGGGGGAAAAGATGAGATTCAGTAACAGAATAAAATCGGTCTGATTGCAGCACTGATGTCTGTTCATGTGCTTTTCCTTGTGTGGTAAACTGCACTGGCCTCACCTTGCACATTTGCACGACTTCTCAATCAGGAATGCTGCAAGTGGAAAGTATGAATGGCTTGGGGGCTTTTATTGATGGTTGTTGCTTTCAGTCAAGCCTTAATTAGACCTTCCCCTCTCTTGCTTGTTGATGTAAATGGTTTTTCACAGTGTCAGCTATGTTGGGATTCTAAACAAATTGCCTGGCCATATTGTCCCGCCATGGCTGTTGGGGAATGTAATTATGCTGTGCACTTTATGGTAAGAGCGTATGGCTATTTATAGAATTACAGCCCATTTTAGTCGGTTGCCTACTGCTGCTACTGTGCTGAGTTCAAGAACCACACAGATTTCTGAGTTCTGTGATGATCTCCCATCCGTTTACATTTATGTTGGGTTTAAATCATGAGAATACAGAAGTCAGACAAACAATTCAATGCACAAAAAATATACAGGACACAGGACAAAAAAACAGTTACAGTATGTCTCCAAGGCCCATCTGACCTGCTGTGCCATTGTAGACAGCATATGAAAGACTGGTCTTTGATTGTGCTTATCTGGGGGAGAAACAGGAACTCTAGTTTTACATAGCCATTTCCTGAGGTCTTGGATTAGCAGCTTTTTTTGGGACATACAGTAGCTGTGTTAAGTACGTTTTTAACAACGAACAGGCCACCTGGTGTTATCTGCAGCAAAACCTGAGGAACATAAAGACAAGCCGAACACACCCAGGCACTCCATTATCCAGGCCATTAGTTCCTCTTCTCCGTCATACCCTTTCAGCATGTTTGGATTTCTTGGCCGCTAGGATTGGTTTTTCTTAGTTGCTATGAAAGCTGAGCCTATTTTAGGATGAGAAACTTTTCATGAGGCTCTGGTACGAAATAACACGGTTTGAGAGTGAAGCTCATACACACTTGCTTTCATGAGCATATACTTCCACCACAGTGACTTTTTTTTAAATAATATTGCTCTTTCCCTATCTGTCCCATGATCTCTCTGAACTTCCTAAGCACTGATTGTTCTAAAGTCAGCAAACTGATAAATCATTGTGGAGGATGCTTAGGTTGGAGGTGTTAATTATGTATACATCCTCTAAACACAGTTTCTTGCATGTCTGACTGTCTCATCTTTACCTCTGTTTGCTAGACACAGCCCAAATAACACTTTTCTTACCTGGATATGTGCTGTGTGTTTTCTGTGGTTGCTGTCATAACAAAGTAATTGCTGTGACTACAGAATAGTTCACATGGTCGTGTCATGTTGCCTGACTCATTGGGTCTACGTCTGAGAGCTCTGCTACACACAGAGGAGACTGCTAATGCATGTATTTATTTGATGGAACATCTTTTGTTAGCATTTGTAAAGTGCCAAATCACACCCTTTTTTTTTTATAGCTACAGCGATGGGATGCTCTGTATTTGTATAAAGCCTTTATACAAAGTATGCCCCCCCCCCCCCCCCCCCCAAAAAAAAAAAAGGTGGATTGGTGTAATCTCTTGGTGATTAATTAACATAACTAAACAGACTCCCCAAGCGCTCTGACATGTGAGTGGGTCATAATCAATTACTTTTTTTTTTTTTTGTTGCTCTTCACACCTTGTCTGAAGTACTCTGTCTGCCTGTTATTCACACTGATTAGCTGCCAGCCTTTTTGGGTCGTTGTTGTTGTTGTTTTCACCTTTTGGATAGTCCTTGGCCAATCCTACTTCAACAGAGAATATATGCTGCTTTTGACACTGAACGACTCATCAGTACAGTGAAAGTGAACATCCAGATTGTTAAGCAGCTAACAAAAGGCTAAATCACATGTATAATAAGAACAATGGAATATGAAGGCTATGGCTTGAGATTGTAGACTTGAGGCTTTGAAACTCTTTACACATACAACAAAACCGTTAGCCAAAACTTGTCCATATGCATCTTGGATATTTGTAAAGCATTCTTCCGAAGCTAATCACTAATCACATGTCTGGGCAAATCACGCATTTATTATTGGACAAATAAAAGCTCCATTGTGCAGCGTAGTCCCATGTCTTGGTTACCAAGGGACCTAAGTGAGACTGGTAGAAAATGGTACTTACTGTAGTGTAATAAAGTGCTGCTGGATAGTCAGATAGTTAAGTGCATTAATAAGGGAAATTATTATACAATCACGTAGCATATTTTTGGTCAGAATTAAGTCAGTAAGTCCATTTCAGCTGGAAGATTTGGTGTTTTTAGATGACTTGTTTTTTTTGTTTTTTTTTCCACTAAAATCTGTAATCTTGTTTCTGCAATGTTCAACCGCAAGTATAACGTGCTAGCAGGAGCTTTAGATGATGTTCCTGATTCTGAATAGATTATCTGTCCTCCATGCAAGGCATTTAATCTGCAGGTGAAAGATGTTCCATCACCCAAAAGATCGTGCCTCTGCCGATGTATGTAGCGCAAGACATAAGATTTGGAACATTTAGCACATATAATAATTACAGCATTGATGCCAACATCATAGACCTTATATATGCATACTGAATAAAGCATTTGTTTTACATACATGAGTATGAAGTAAAGTATGCTTTTTTTGGTTGTGACCCCATTCATCCAATGAAGAACAGTGAATTGGGGGGAAAAAAGCCACAATCAGCCCACACATGAAATCTGTTTATCCCAAGCATCATTTGTCCTTCTCTGAATCATATAGCATATTTGTTATTTTGCTGCTGTTGCTTTATCTGCACACATTTTGCACACCATGTCCTTGCAGTAAGGATAATGTACCTTTTGTGGTGTACTCCTGTTCGAGGAAAATCCCAGCTCTGAATTCCAGTCATCGATATGTCTCAGCCTGTTTGTCACATGACTGAAAGCACAAACCTTAGTTACCGGAGCATGGCCACTGAATGCAAGCCATTTTTTTCCCATGAATATTCCTTAGTGCATGTATCACACCCAGCTTTGTGCAAGATGTTTTCATGCTCTTTGCAGTTCACTAAGCAACCTAAGCTTACGTGACATTTACAGGTGTGCATCATATGCTTTTATGTTTTTCCCTTTCTCTTCCATTGTCCTGGACTCTCAGTGACCCAGGTCAGGTCTTGAGGTGGAAAGTTGCAGGGACAAAATGTCCAGCAGTGATTGTATATAAATGCTGTCACTTTAATGTCTAATCCCTCCACTTAAGTTAAGTATTTGTTTTAACAAGGCATTTCTCATGAAGAGTTCATCAGCAGCTTATCTGATGCTAACTCAAGGAGTTTAGTATTCTACCAAATGTTTGTGTTTGCTGAAAGCAACACTAATTAAATTCTTTGTTTTGATTTTTTTTTGTGTGTGTGTGTTTTGGCTTAAACCACGACCAAATTGGATAGGTGCTGAAAGCTTCTTGTCAGCGTTTTCAGTATAACTTCAATTCCCACATTCCACAAGTGCTGGTGTGTAGGGTGGTCAGTAAAGCTCTTGAACCCTGCAGTCTGTACTTGCAGTGTTTGCATAGAGATTTTTTTTTTAACAATGACGGTCATAGTGCAAAATATACATTTAGTGGAGTACTGTAAAATTTCTGAATAGCGTATCATGTTCAATAACTGGAAGGCTGAACTGTTTTCAGAGGACCATGTTACTTTGTGTGTGTGTGTGCCATCACTGAATTATGTTTAATGAAATGTTTAATTCTGTTTCCTACGGAGTAAAAACAGTTTTGGAAAGCCTGTGCAGTCAGTAAAGAGGAGCCAGCTTGTGACGAATATGATATTCAAAAGTAAACCAGTCAGGACTTTCTTTTTCACGCCTGGCCAGAGAATGGCCAGTGTTTATATAGATCCAGTCATGACCATAGAGCGGGGATTAAAATGATGCTGAGCGTACCAAGCGGCGAAAAGATAACGTCGCATCTGTCAGACGTGTTGGCTGAAATCTTCCAGACGCTGTCCGAGTCACGTTAAGGTTCTGTCTTTTGGAGCACGACCGTCTTGAACTTCTTAATGGTTGGCGAAGAAAACCAAGTTTTCAGTGTTTGAAATAACTAAAGAGTTCCTTCTAGAACACTGATATGAATTATTTATTCATTGTCTGCTCAGAGTGAGTCAGTAACTGAGTTTATAAATGAGGAAATTGGAGAAATTGCTCAGTATCTTCTGGAATGCCGGCATGTGTGTGGTTAATCGGCAGGCTGCAACCCATCTGCAAATGTTCCTTATTCACACTTGTTGTTTTGAGCTTGCTCATGTATGTTATTATAGCGTCATGGGTTGAATTCAGGAAAACGGACGTCTTGGCAGAACAATAAGTCTGTACTGACTTGAGGGATTTCAGGAAATCAGCACATTGTGTGAAATGCATCTGCCCCCTCACTCTTCCTGAATAGTGCTTAACTTAACCCAGCGCTGAGCAGAGCTTTACTTATAGAGGTGGGATGTCGCATATGTATGTGAGGGCTACACTAGCCCTGGGCTATTTATACACAACTTCAGCTTCCAAGCAACTCTACACTGCCCAATCAAGCAACTTTGCATAGTCCTTTACTGTAATTCAGTTCAGTGGTGTCACATACACCTGATCGCATTATACTGTTAATCAGACAATGAATCCAGCCAATTGATTTACATATACATGATAATGGAGTACTTTTACTGTGTGTTGGTGAACTTGGACAAATGCTGTTCTGTTTTCTCAGTTTTGCACTTTGCTATAAAAATGACTGTGCCACATGGCCTCAGCTGGCATACACTGTTAAGGATGAAATCTCTAATAGAGCCCTAGGATAAGCATTCCCTGGGGACTATAAGAACACCCCATGGTTATAACTGTTAATTGTTTAGCCTTACAGCTGTTGGGGCTTGTTAGCCGACCAAAGTAGATTTTGAAACCTGAACTTTAGTGCCAAATGGTAGCAAGAGGACAGAATATAGACTAGATTTACTGCCTCATGAAAGATTGTGGGGGTTTTTTTTTTCTTTTGGATCAGCCAAAAGCATCTGAAGTTATATGCATTTTTGTAATGTGAAGCTGCCCTACTAGCCTCCATTGTGATTGGCCACTGGGCTGAAACTTTGTGTAAAGTGATAGCCTGAGGCCTGTGGCTCAGTGACTTACCGAAGACTTACTTTTCAAGTGCGGGTCACTTGAGTAGATGTGAAATGATTGAACTCAAGCAGCTTCTTAGTGAGTCTTAGTTTTTGGAGTTGTCTTTTGGAGAAGCAGGGTCTAATGATTTAAAAAAAAAAAAAAAAAAAAAAAAAAAAAAAAAAATTTTAAAAGGTTTATCAAAGTTGTTTCTTATAGTTCTTAGTTATTAGTGTATTAACTGGTCAGTTTGAAATGCTTTCACTTGGATGTGGGTTGTTCTGTCATTGTAATTTTTTAGGAACCTATATGGCTTCAATAAATAAGCCGAATAGTATTGTTCACACCATAAAATAATGTCATATATTTTAATAGTTCATAAATTGATTTGGTCCATGTCTGAGCTGAGGCGTTCCTTGTATTTTGTTTTTTTTTCTTCTAAAGGGTTGTATGGTTGCAAAAAGTATAAGCACCTTATAAGTTCATAATAACGTCATGCAGCATGTTTTTGTTCATTTTATTTAGTTGACTATTATTTGGTTGCTAAAACTGCTGTCTAAGAAAAAAGGGGTTAATTCTAAAACTTTCGTGTCTGTACTTTGTCCCTCACCATGATACCTTAATGTTGAGTCCTACATTCAGAAGGCTTAAATTCCTTATCTATCCAAAGACTCTCTATTTTATATTAAGGCTATTCATGTATTTGGTTTCACAGGCAGCAGGTTGTCCTTTCTAAGCTGCTTGTTTAACAGTGGAGGTTTTCGGTTTTCCATCTCTAATATGAATCACCATCTGTACCTGCCCTTTTTTAGTTTATGATCATCTATTTAATTACTGTGAATAAAACATAACTGGAATATCAACTGCTTTGTGTAATACTTCTCATCTATGATGTTGTCTTCCGAACAAACCAAGTTGAAGCTGCTGAACAGGAAAACGGTCGTTGAGAGAATTTCCTGTTATCTGACTGCAGATCTAAATTAGCTAACCATAAACCGTTTTTATTGTCTCTCTCCACACTTTTCTTCAATGCAAGCAAATCATGTGAAATAGACTAGAGGCTTAACATCTTCGTTTAATGTAGGTATAACTGCAGCAACACAATATGCTACACAGGCAAGAACAGTTTTATGTGGTATTAACACTGTGTGGAACAACTGCTGGCAGACTACTTTAGCTAAACCGGCTCCATGGTGTCTATGGCTCATTCAGCAATAGTGTTTGAGGGGTCAAAGGGCATAGAGCGTCATATAAAGCGTCAGGGCCGGAGGATTGAGTGGACAGCGAGAGCAGAGGCTTTGCTATCCTAATATTTTAAGAATATGTACTTGCATGTGTTGATTAAAAATAATCTCTCATCAGTTATGCACAAATCTGTTTTGTAAGAAATCAACTGAAGCGAAACGGAAAGTAAAATCTGATAACGTTAACATATGCAAAACTATAGACTACACTTAAAACAAACATGTGCAATATGTATGCCATCATACATTGGTTATATATGGCCAAATATATGTGGACACCTGATCATCACACATATATACATGGCTCTTCTCTAAAGCTTTGCCACATATTTGGAAGCACTGTGTTTGTTGGGATGGCTTTGTATACTGTAGCATTTAAGAATTCCTCTTTACTGGAACTCGAACCTATTCCAGGGGGCTCAAACCTATTCCAGCATGACAAAGCCCATGTGCACAAAGCATGGTCCATGGTAACATGGTCCGCCAGAACCGATGTGGGTGAACTCAAGTCGCCTGCACAGAGCCCTGACCTCAGCCCCACTGACCACCTTTAGAATAAACTGAATGCTGACTGCTTGCCAACCCCAGTTCTGTAATCTCAGTTCCTTGACCTCACTAGTGCTCTTGTGACTGAATAAAAAGAAATACCCACAACCACATTCCAAAATCTAGTGGAAAGCCTTCCATGAAGAGTGGAATTTACAGCATGGGGATTAAATCTGGAATGGCATGTTCAGCGAGTACATATGGGTGTACAGTACTGAACATATTGGTCAGGTGTCTATATCCTTTTGGCCTGTCGTGTGTGTGTGTGTGTGTGTGTGTGTGTGTGTGTGTGTGTGTGTGTGTGTGTGAAGAATCCAAGCTAAGCATTCTGTCTTTATTCCTTTCCTCAGTATAGCAATTTTGCACCAAACGATCAGGATGGATCAGGAGATGACGAGGACTTCTCTGGGTCAGGCTCAGGAGATAATGGTAGGACTGTGACTTTGTACATTTAAACATATCTCCTAAGCCATGTCAGCATTATGAAATTAAGGTGTAGTTTAGCTCAGATAACATTGTAGTATAGTTTTTTACATCTTGTATAAAAATGGTCTCTGTTTTATATAGTGAATATATGTTAGTTATAGGTCTAACTAACTTTAATTCTCTATTTTAATTTTGAGACATGTGGCTCACTGACACTGAAGTGAAATCCCAAGTAAATCCTAACATTACAAGGATACCCTGGATCACAGCCACCCCTGTTAACCTTCCAGAAGTTTCAGTTACCCCGCCTGCCAACCTTGCCACTGAACCTGAAACCTCTGGCCACCTCACTGAAGCTCGTTTACCCTACACCACCCAAACCACTGAGACTCAACCATCTCTGTTCATCAACAAATCTTTTGGCTCAGTAAAAGATCAGAAAGGTGAGCCCACAACAGTCAGCACTGTGGCACAGCCAGCGACCACTGTACCTCTGGCTGTAAAACTACCAGTGGTGCACACAACAGTCAGCATTGTGGTACAGCCAGAGACCACTGTACCTCCGGCTGTAAAACTACCAGTCGTGCCCACAACAGTCAGCATTGTGGCACAGCCAGAGACCACTGTACCTCCAGCTGTAAAACTACCAGTGGTGCCCACAAAGGAGGACAAATACACACCTGCAGCCAAAGATAAGGAAGACGCCACAGAATCATCTGTCATAGATCAAGAGAAAGATGAAGCTACAGTTGTTAAAGCTGTGTCTGTGACTACTGAAGCACCTGATATGGAGACCACACCACTGCTTCATAGCACAGAATCAGCTGGTAATTTAGCTGATACTGAAGCTTCAGGTGATTCTGTTGTATCCAGTACTGTTCCAGGCATTGTTGATCCTTTTATTGAAACTAACATCATTCCAGAAGACCGTGATCACAACGTGGGGAAACCAAGAATGGTAAGAGGACTATTGAATTGTACTGATATTTGTATTGTATTGACATTTGTAGAGGGCAAGAGTAATTTCTTAAGTTAACTTGCATCATTCACAATCCATCTCACACCAATGCTTTCCTTTGGCAGAATGATAATGATTTTGATTTTGGCGACAATGAAATCCAGAAACCGGAATTAAACCCCGACTCGTCTGGGTCCGATTTTGCTCGAGGGAGCGCTTCTGACAACGACAGCTTACTGGAACGGAAAGAGGTCCTGGCAGGTATGTATTATATTAACAGTGTCATATTGTTTCAATATGGTGTTCTGGTATCTGGGTCTAGTGGATCATGCTGCCTTTTTCAGCTTTTGGAAACCTTAATTTATAATGCATGAGTCAGTTCATTTGCTCATTCAACATTTATTCCATACTTCCATCCGGTGTCATAGTACAAAATTAACTTTACCTTTAAGACAATGAGGTGATTTGAATGGACTGATCGTTTCCATCTTGTCTTCACAGGCGTGATCGCAGGTGGCGTAGTGGGCTTGGCTTTTGCCATCATGCTTGTTGCTCTCATGGTCTACCGCATGAAGAAGAAGGATGAGGGAAGTTATTCACTAGATGAAAACAAACATCCTAGTGGAGGCTACCAGAAACCACTGAAACAGGAAGAGTTCCTGGCATAAAAACTCATAAACATACTATCTCTGTCTCTCTTTATTCTATGCTTGACTGCCACTTAAAACTTACCAACACCAGATTCCACATGCTTGGTGACCCTTTTTTTTGGTTTTCGTTTTATATCCATGTTGGATTCGCAACACATCGGATTTGCACCAGAATCGGCTGGTTGATCTTCAGGAAAGGTTCGCTTGTGTTTTGTATGGGTTTTTCCCTCATTTCTAATGGATTATCACACTGTGGACTGAGACTCTCCTCATGAGCCCTAGTTATGAGTGAGGGACTATGGAGCTGGCCTTTTTTTTTTTTCTTTTTTTTTTTTTGCTAGCATTCTGCTATCTGCCAGTGCTGGGGAAACTATAGCAAACGTGAACCAGCTTCTCATTTCCATCGTGCCTTATTTCCTGTTCCAGCGAACTGAAGTGCATAGTGTGTGCAGTAGCAAGAGAGCTCAACTCCTCCAGTTGTTTGTTGCTGTGGTAACAGATAGTTGCCATAGGGACAGAAAACATGGATTGCACTTTTGACACGCAAACATTACAATCACTGTTTGCTTTGAACTGATAATGTGTTTCTGCTTGGCCTGGGCATGCTTACTTTCACTTGTCGAAATTGTTGTTTAATCATACGTGTGGAAGGAGAGCTGCCTCGCCGTAACGAGTGGGACTCCATTCAATTTCTTCCTTGTTTTGTACTTACTCTGAAGATGACGTGTGAGAAGGAGCAATGCAGAATTGGTATTGGAGAAATTGTATGAGTAATTGTTCACCGGATGTGACTGTATGCTTACACATTATTGCTGTATTTTCTGGGAAGCGAAATGAGTTGTGACGTGTGTACCCTGAATTCTCAAATACACTGTATGAAATTTCTCAAATTACACAAGTGCAGTCTTTTTTTTTTTTTTTTTTCTTTTTTTTTTTTTTTGACTCCAGCTCTTTGTACATATGCTAGTGGACCAAATCTACAGCTTGAAAACCTTTACTGAGATAGAATATGGCTAATGTATATTACCAGGTCATATGAGACCTATTTGTATAAGTGTGTACATGTTTCTCTGCTTTTAGTTATCACTTGTATTAAAGGACTGCTCAGCTGCGATGAGCTTTCTGGAAAGCGTCATAATCAAACTTATCTGGTCATGTTCACCCCCTAATTCTACCTAAGCTATATTGTGACTGTTGTGAAAGAAATGTTATGGCTTCCTGGACAATACCAAGCTGGGTGTGTTAAAAGAATTTTCTCACAGACGTTAAATAAGAAAATATTTTATTAAACCTGGTCCTTTGTGTAAATGCTAATCTCACTTGCCTTGGATTTAGCTGCTTATAATGGCCGAGTAGAGTAAAGACGTATTACTACTAAAGTGTCCTGCTCTGGGTGTATTACTGAACTTGCGTGTGCCATGTGATATGTATAGCTTTCTTTTGTTTTCACCTGTTTCTTTAAGTTGTTAGTATTTTTTTACAAATGGACAAATGTTTTTGACTCTTTGGGTACCTTATTCCCGGCTTCAGGTTAGCTCACCTATTTGTCCATAATGGAATTTTTTTGAAAGAGGAAGTGGCAAAAGTGTGTGAAAGTACACTAACAGTAAAGTTAACCGTTTGTGCCTTTGCAGAATGGCTGGCCACACCTCAGAGAGAGCTGCCTTTTGTGTTTTGTTGCTGTGCAAAAGAAAATTGGACCTACTTATGTGATAGTTTGTACAAATCTCTCTATTTATTATTCACAGTTGTTTTCTATGTTTAATAAAAGGGAGTCCATTTTCAGCATTGTGTAACTTGGATTTTGTTCTATGCAGTTGAATGAGTGAGTCAGGTAAGCCCATATTTAGTGAAGAGAAGCTCAGAAGCTTGTGTACCAAAACCTTCTATTATTATTATTTTTTTTTTTTCCTTAACAGGTTTTCAGCTTTTTACTGTTGTTTAGATGATCAGATATACAAAATGTGTTTTTATAGCTATAACCAGTATTTGACAAATTTTTACGAAAGAGAGAATAGCGATTTAACTCTCTTTATACTTGAACCACATAGTTTTTGAACAAGTGATCATAAGGTAAGAAATTTCCTATACACTTGGTGAAACACTGGCCCGGTATCACACACTAAAGTGATCAAAAGGTAAACAGCAGTGTCTTTGTCATGAACAAGCCATAAGCTAACAATCATGTTAGTTACTTTGTCCTGATAACTGTGACACACCTGTATCAATAACAGCAAGATATAATATAATGTAAAAGTTTTTCATTCACTGCAATTTAATGTGATGCTGGTGAGTCAGACATACTCTTTGCTTATAAGTAAGTAAAAAAAAAAAAACTGAGTCTGAGTAAAGGAACTTTTATTGCAACATGTACAATGCCAAAATGGCTGAAGCTGATTCATAATGCTGTCCCACGTCAGGCTGTTAGCTGTACATATAAGCAGCTTAACTGACAGGTCAGGTCATGCTTGAATGAGTCATTTACCAGTAGAAGTGATTTAAGCACCTCTGGCACTCACTACTTGTTATAACGTGTAGATAACAGCTAGCCAGAGAGTTACAACATATAGACTGAATAGGATAGTAGCTCTGGACATGAAGCATTTCATTATTTTTTTTATTTTTTTTTTTGGTATTAATTGATGAAGAGTGGTGAGATTATACACACCATTAAGGACTCATTACAATCTGATAACATTTATTACGTACTAGTATTTCAAGGCAGACATTTAGCTGAGAGTCTGGACCATTTCATTAATAAATGTGGCCGTTATAAGTCTTGTTTCGAAACACACACAGTATTCAAACATTTCTTTTGCTGCAGGATACTGGCTCATGGAAAGCTGAACTTTCAAACCCTATAAGATTATGTTAAGAAGCATGTCCAAAAGACATCAGTCACTTCAGAGCTTAATAAAGTACTGACTAGTATCACATATAAGCCTTATGTTTTAATCTGGATTTGTTTAAGCGCTTTCAAATTTGCTTGTTGTTGAAAACCTCTGTTCAAATTGATCTCTTTTAATGTCACTTAATTCAGATTTAACACTCCTGGAGTCGAGCAGTTAACCATAACACCACAGTGTTGGCAGATTTCGCTACTGGTTACACTAAGCACATAGAAGGGTGTTCCAGTTTGAGAACTAAAAAAAGGTGTGTGATTTAAGATAAAGCGCTGGCATGTCAAGACTAGTCTCAGAATGCCAAGGAAGCTGTTCCTTCTTTCCACATAGTTCTGCTCTATCTCATCAGTGTGACTAATTTCCCCTTGGGTGCTGCAGGCCTGTGGGCTACTGCTTTAACTGAGGAGAAAAGCCAAATACAGAGCGAGAGAACAAGAGCATGCTTTCACAAAGACCTCACACATTGCTAAAAGCCCATCAAGCTGTGGGATGCTTGAGAGGACAGTGTCAGAGGAGGAAGTGCGTATTCTTTCAAAGCCCTCTCAGACTTTCATGTCTACGACGAAATGTTTTGACTGACAATCTCTCAACCATTTATCAGATGACAGCTGGGCGGCTGTAGGCACAAACACAGTATAAACATTCTATTATCTATCCCACTCCACACTCCTGATAGACTCCATATGGTGTAGGACTGGCCAGTGGAAGAAAAAAAAAAGACTACTTCCTGTCATCACTAGTGTGAGTGTATTGCTTTTGGGAATTAATACAACTTCTGATGCTGAAAAAAGCATGTCACTAAGCATATAAAAAGCTGGCAGATGTAAGAGATCTGGAGTTACATAATATTATACAATTGTGCTTCAAATGTTTTTTAAACATTAACCAAGTGCCAGGTCCATGCTTCATTATAGCTCTCCTATTGGTTTCATTGTACTGCCATTTTATACCATATGACCTGATATGAACCTCCATCAGCAGAATTTTATAAATACATAGGCATTTGCATTCACACATCATGCATGCATGAAGTAAAACAACAGAAAACTAACAACACCTACACTGCATTCATTTGTGTTGTGTAACAGTAGACTTCAGCTCTGATGGGAAATATTTGACGCCTTGAATTTTTCCAAACTGTCACTTTCATTACAGTTGCTGTTAAGAGCTCACTAATCTCCGAGTTGGAACACAGACAGGCTCCTGTTATCATATATATATTCAGCTCAGACACACCATGAGGACAGGAAGTAAAAGCACCAGGTTGCTATGAAAGAGTGCAAGACTCTTTGTATGAAAGAGTGCAAGAGTCTTTGCTCTCACGTATAATGTAGTTCTGACATCCTAACAAAAAAACAGAAAAAAAGGATGAAAATGGAGGTTGTATACTCAACCATGAAAAATATATATTTAATTTATTAATGAACTGATTTTTCAGTTGTTAGAGAGCTATTATTCGTTTGTTAGACTTACAGATTACTTATGTGTTAAAACTTCAGTCTGTATATAAACTCTTTCACAATATACTGTTCTTTGGGGGAACCATAGTCTGCTGCAGGCCATGGGAAAGCCCAAACACACACACACGTCTGTCGCATTGGCCCAAATAGACCCAGCCCAGCAGGGGCCTCGTCCTAATGAGGAGCTTGTGCACTCTGGTTGTCACATTAAATCGTAAAGCACTTTTAACCTCTCTTTATGACTTCCTTTTATCCCTTACAGCGTTCATAGAGGCAAACCTCAAGCTCCACTGTCCACAGCAGCGAGGCCGATGTGTTTATATGTAGTCTGCGTGTTTATGTGGTATTGTGTATGAGTCGCACACATTTTCCAGATGGTGAGTGGGGGGATCTGTGTGTCACCGGTACATATCCTTAGTCTGTGTTGTCTGTGAATCATTGTGTTTAATTTATGATTCTTTTGTGAAAGTGGTGGGCCGTGAGAGCCTTCCTGCATTGTTATGCTCATGTTCATGATCCACCACCACAACATGATTATTAGAATCAGGTTCTAAAGATATTTGATATTTAATTATATAAGGGCAATGACATTTCATTTTTCAGATTTGTGTGGTAAAATAGACAGCCTTGATTTTCAGGTGATGTCTAATATTACCCTAGTTAGCTGTGCAATTGCATCACTTCAGTTTTCTGAGGCAGGAAAAAGTGTGATGTACGTACTGAGATGAGATAAAACAAATGAAATACAAAAAGTGATTCTGTGATTCTTTTGATGTGGTTTATTTTGTATCTTTATACTAATCTTGTACTGTGGTAAATGTAGAAAACTAGCCCTAGGACTGGCACTGAGCTAACCATAAAGTGCTAAAGAGCTACAGAGCTAAACACAAAGCCCTAAAGGGCTACAGGGCTAAACACAAACCCCGGGTAAAAAAAGGGGCTACAGGGCTAAATACAAAGTATTGCTTTACACAGATTTTTATTTGCACTTATCTTCCTTTAGACAACTGTCCCTCAGCATCAATTCACTTAGCAAATTGGGGTTCCTCTAGCTGTTCTTGCTGCAGATAGCTAGCTTCACATGTTGCTTACACTCCTATTAGCATGTAGTAGGATAAAGAGTTTTACTGCATGAAAAGTCCTATGTTAAACCAGAGGCACTCATTAGCCAATTCAGTGAAAAATATCAGGATATATAAATAATAGAGAGCAATGGGTTATCTTAATTTACATGGTGAGAGCACATTTTCAGTCTAATCTAGTAAGTAAGTTGCTTTCGGCTGCTCCCTGTTCGGGGTCGCCACAGCGGACCAACTGGTCCGCACAACAACTTGGCACAGGTTTTACGCCGGATGCCCTTCCTGACGCAACCCTCCCATTTTTCCGGGCTTGGGACCGGCACTGCAACCAGTGGCTGGGGTTGAGGCATTGACTGGGATAACTTGTTGAAACAAGGTCTGGGTTTCAGAGCTTCCTTTTAGATTTAACAAACATTGGCAGAAATCAACACCAGTGGTTAAGTGTAAAAAGTAATATCTTTATGTAATGGTGTAACACACTTTTTTCTTTATCTTTGTACTATCATGTTTTCATCTTCATTATACTTATTACACTATACTTATGCTGATTGACTCTGTCTATTCAGAGCACTCATGCCAAACCTATCTTGATTAACTCACAGACGTCATTAAATCACAGAGTTTGTGTATATGAAACACTAATCCTCTGAAATAACTCTCCCACAACTGCAGCACAGCCAGGAATGGACTTGCCTAGCAACGCCTTCCAACCAGACATTCAATGTTCGTCACACTGTTGCCTGAGGCTTTTCTGATCTGGAACAAAGGCCAGCTGAATATATTCTAGTGAAATAACGCAGAAAGAATTTGCTCTGCCTTAACATATACGTACATGTTTCAGTACACAATATTTCAGTCATTTATATAGACCTATTGTATCTAAAAGCACACCTAACAGGTCTGGATTACTGATATTAGTGAAGAAATTAGTGCAGTTACTTGTGTAGTACAGTTACTAGCCTCCTGGTGGTCCAGTGGCAGGATCCTGCACTCTCATTGCTGCGGCCCGGGTTCGACTCCTGGGCAGGGCGCTAACCCAGCCACTGAAGAGTTAACTTTCAGTGCCAATCCCAAGCCCGGATAAAATGTGAGGATTGTGTCAGGAAAGGCGTCCGGCGTAAAAACGTGTGGACTAAATGATCTGATGTGGCGACCACGAACAGGGAGCAGCCGAAAGAACAACAACAACTTAATGTTTTCATTCTATATTCATGGAAAGGATTTTGGTTAAGACAGATTTCTTGTTCCAAAGTTAAACTACAGAAGCAAATATCCCACACCAAACATGTCCAGGTAGCGTAAACAGAATGTGTGAATATGAGCTGTTTTGTAGAATACTCAAAGACATATCTTTGACGATCCCCAGCCTTGAGTGCACATAGTTCATAAATAGGTTTATAACTTGTATGTACATGAGTGTGGCAAGCAATGGATGGAACAGTGTATAGAGAGAGACATGATTTGACAGCAAACACTTATGAAAGCCTGCAGGAAAAAACACTGGAGTGAAAAACACGGATAGGTTCAGAAAGAAGTGAGAGCATGATGCACAATACAGTATGTGCATAAAGTTATGCAATTTAATATTTCCATGAATTAAGTCAAACACATTTTATACATTTTTGATGTCAGATTATGTTCCATCTTAGATATTAAGCATAACAGGATAAAGATGGTGTCCAGCATCCAGTGTTGTGTGAAGTAAATCCTGATAACTTGTCTGTGAGGAGTGGGGTTAACTAAACAATAACAGGAGATTTGTCTCATTCCTGCTATATATCTGCATTCCACCCAGAATCCCACAGAAGCCACATGCCAGGCATTCCCATGTCAACTCTCTCCTTCCCTCCTATCAAACCCACATTAATATCCCTGCAGAGGACTGGGGGAACTCCAAGCACCAATTTACTATTTCCCCTAACTGTCCAAGTTTACATAGCATGATAAGAACAGACAAAAGTCATTGTTTGTTTTTGCTTTTCGCTTTTCTGTAGAGATTTTTATTCTGGCTGGTTATTATGTAACATGCAAGTCTCTTACGAAGCTTGACTAAGACCACCACGTTAAATACTGATGTCACACAGCACCATTATGCCATGACAGACTTCCACTATATGGCTAAATGTTTTCGGACACCCGACCACCACATTCATATGTGGTTCTTTCCCAAAAGACTCTGTGAAGACGTGGTATAGAGTGGAATAACTTGAGTCTCCTCTACAGAGCCTTCACCTCAACCCCCCTGAAGACCTTCGTGATGAACTACAACACTGAGTGCACCCCAGACCTCTCAAAAAAAAAAGAGAGAGAGAGAGAGAGAGAGAGAGAGAGAGAGAGAGAGAGAGAGAGAGAGAGAGAGAGAGAGAGAGAGAGAGAGAGAGAGAGAGAGAGAGAGAGAGAGAGAGAGAGAGAGAGAGAGAGAGAGAGAGAGAGAGAGAGAGAGAGAGAGAGAATAGTATGCAGATTTATTTCTTGCACCATCGTTGGTTATTTGCTCTTAACAAATGTTTTGTGGCACTGAGCAAAACAACATAGTCAAAAGAAAAATGCACAGCTGTTTGGAAAATTCCAATTTATTATTTCACTGCAAGAATTATACACTGTAAAACCACTCTGTATGTGACAAAAAAGAACTTGAACAGAATGGGATGAAGCAGCAATGCTGGGCCTTATTTTATGATAGCCCAGATTATAGTTTAATGCAATTTATCACTGACCGTTAAATCCAGTAATTTTGTGTGATTTGTGCAGATATTTTAAAGTCAACTTTGCAGACACATCCATAACATATCATCAGCAATGAGTGAGAAGGCTCTGCTTTGAGTCATTGTTTTATATTAATGTATAAATAACTTAATGCTTGACTGGTTTGACTGATTAGTACATATCAGTGCACACAATGAGTTGTGTTAATTACCCAATCATAAAATTCACCCAATTACCCATGTAATTAACGCATTTTTCTTCTGGAATATCCATAGCATATGAGCATACTATAGCCTTGTAGTTTACACACATCTATGCACATGGATTTGTTTTAGTAAGCACTCAAAAAAATTTATGTTAAGTGATGTTAATGTAAAGTAGTCTATTCACAATAGACTTACTAATCCTCTTTTCTTTTTACAGCCAGATTATAACATGCTTTATTGTGAGTATGTAACATGAAGAGGCAGAGAAGAAGTATTTTGGCAAGCCCTTGAGAGAATGCAGATTTAATTCAGAAAGCAGCAGGAAGAAACCTGATTGAAAATGAGAAGATAGCTGGCTGTTCAAGACAGACAGGAAACTGCAGGTGAGGGATAAAGTTCCAAGGAAAGGAGGAGGAGGAGGAGGAGGAGGAGGAGGAGGAGGAGGAGAGGAAGAAGGAGTGATGGAGAAAGGCTTTGTAGCTCAGTAATGATCAGATGTCCCTCAGCCTCATTTTCCTTTCCAACTGCCAACCCCAGCTGGATCAAGTAGATCAAGAGGCCCTTTCACACACACCTGGACAAACAGGCAATAAAAGGAACACAATACAATTATTAACACAATAATTTCTGCTAAAGGTCATGATACAGGTTTGAAATCGAAAGTCTTCTTTGTTAGATTGTAGAAGAATTTCATTCTTAATCACAAACTGAGTTATATCTTTTTTAGGTTTTATTGTGTCGTGCTTGAGATCTTATTGTACAATTGCATGCCCCAGGATTCTGCAGTTTCCTACTAAATGTCTGTTTTCCAACCACATTTAAACATAACAGGTAAAACTAGCGCTTTCATTTCTAGTACCTGTTTTTAATGAAGTTGCTTTCGGCTGCTCCCTGTTCGGGGTCGCCACAGCGGACCAACTGGTCCGCACAACAACTTGGCAAATGTTTTACGCCAGATGCCCTTCCTGACGCAACCCTCCCATTTCTCCGGGCTTGGGACCGGCACTGCATCCAGTGGCTGGGGTTGAGGCATTGACTGGAATCGAACCCGGGCCTTCCGCATGATAGGTGAGTAACCTACCACTGAGCCACCAATGCCTCATCCTAGTACCTATTTTTAATAATTGCATAATATCTTTCAAGCAAAGGTTCTGCTTGTCCACTGCATGTGAATCTGTGCCCTTACTAATTATTGAAGCCATAAGAATATGGTTAATAATGCACAATTTGTTCTTATAAGCCTGTTACGGAATTCATATAATGATCATATGATTAAATGTAAATGTATATATTATATTAGAAGCCTTTAAGGTGGCCAGTTGTTTCCAGGGCACATGTTACACAATGTTCAAACATGAACTTGAGTAGTTCTTGAGTAAATCTTGCCAAAGATTTTGGAGTCACACACTTTGTCCAGATCCCTTCTTTATCCTCGACTGGTGTTCACATGTCATCATTAGACCGTGTCGCTCCCGGACCTTCCTCCTCAGCCAGGGCTTTTATGGAGAAAATGAACACACACACAAGCCTGACTCGATCAAAAGGGAAAGGATTTCCACATCCTCGCTGGCCTCCGTTAACGAGCCCTGGAAATGGGCAAAGGATTTATTGGTCACTTTATAGAAAGGAGTTGGGCTGCTGTTGAGTCTGCAGGCCCTTCAGCAACATGCATAAAATGCCCTCATGGCCTGAGTTATAGCACAGACCTTTTAACAGGCTATCGTGTTGCAAAAAAGGCATGTGAGGCAATAATCACTTTTGGGCTTTTTCAGGGGTGATACATCTTACTGTTGCTTTATTTCTCAGGCGAGCGCAGTATGAGATATGGAGGGGAGACTTCAAGGTCAACTGTATTTTGAAACAGATTTGTGGCTTTTCCCACTTTTAAGCAATTCATATCATTTCTGGTATATTTCAGTGCATGACAAATACTACACAAAAAAAATGTAAAAAATGACAGCCTAATACTGTAATGGATTTATTATCACTGCATTTTATTTTCTCTTATTCCAGACTCCCTCTTATCACCTTCCTCTTCCTCTCATCATGCACACAGCATGCTTCCCTAAGTCATAAAAAACACCCTTTTTTTTTATTTTAATAAACAAGTATAATTAATGTTGCCATGCTTTGCTTTAATGGTGGGGGAACAAGGCTTTGAAGCAGGTTGTTCTGGGTACCAGATGGCCGCACCGAAAGGGTCAAAAAGAGAAAATATCAAAGGCCCTGGACTGCAATTTATTGTGTGGGCTGTGATCTCACATTGCCTCCTAAGTGAAATTTCAGTGGTGTTTTTTTTTTTTTTCTGGTGTTTGCCAGTTCTCCACATATACACCTCTACACACTGTCTAATCTGAGAACAATGTAACTGGCTGATATTTACCACATACCTAACTCTATATTAATCTGCTGAGCTTGCAAATGTGGATGTCTTAATGTGGTCTGCATATGTCTTTCTGTATTCATGCATATGTGTTTGTATATGTGTCTGACTATGAGAAAAGGAAATGTCATTGAGATTTCATGTGGTTGCAAAAGTTTGCCATTTAAATGATTGAGCTGGAATATAAAAGAGTCACTTTACCTTCAGGGTTGACAGAGAGTACCCCAAAAGGCTCATTTTCAGTGAAGTGAAAAGCAGCCTATATAAATCAAGACTTTGGTTGGAGTTAGTGAAGAGAAATAGGAAATGGAAGAGAATGTGAAAGACAGATCTTCCAAAAATATACTGTAGACAAAAGGTTTTTAAAAAAGTTTTTAACTACAGTGTGATTTGCAATGCAACATGCCTGGCAGGAATACCACACCTGTCAGCTATCATGCTCTCAGAATCCACCACAAACACAGTCTTTGTTCTGAACACACAAACAAAAGCTTTGCCAAGTGTATTGCTGTATGGTCTTGCTTTACACAAATTTCTGCAATCGTATAAATCGCTTATTAGAAAGGACTGTGAGAAAATCGGCTCATGGTGAACTCTGGTCTACATTCTTTCCACTCTAAAACAAGAACTTTTCAGTCAGACACATTAAATATGTCCACATAACCATCATGATGTTACATTTATTAGGTAATTAGGTAACAAGACATGGTATTGCAGTGACAATGGCCAGACAGTGATGCAATGCTACTGCAACAACCTCTAGCTCAAAAGCAGAGAACTCTGCAAGGTATTATATTCGAAAACCCTGGCACTTATATCAGCAACTGTCTCAAGTTCAAACTGAACCTTGTACTGCCGAGGCTTCATCTGTGAATCTGCTTATTCTTCACTCAGACACTCACTCAGATAGTCGCTAAGACGAGGTGGAAGAGCAATAGGCTGTGAGTTGGGGTATTTATAGACTGACTGCTAGATACAAAGTAAAGTATGGAAGTATGGAATGATGAATTGTTTTGTGTCTTGAAGAAGGTATGGAATAAGCTTGATCATTCTGGCTAAGTGCTTAACTCCAGCACTGTCCACTTTAATAGAAACACCTGCATACCTGTAGAATTGTATCTCAGCATGCAATAAACACTGTACCGTGCGGTGGATGATTGACTGGTCTTTTTTCCAGTCTTTAACTATCCGGTTTGATTAAGTCTCTCTTTCTCTCATTCACACTCACACTCATTCACTCAGCAATTACACACTATGGGAAATTTAGAGACTCCAATCAGCCTAGAAGCATGTATTTGGACTGTGGGAGGAAACCCACCAAGCACAGGGAGAACATGCAAACTCCACACACACAGTGAGCGGGAGTGAGACTCGAACCCAGGCAGCCACCGTGCTGCCCTATATATATAGTCTGTAGTTTGGTATCTAAAAGTATAGCACACTATATACTACACAGTATCAGTGTAAAGAGTAAACTTTCCACTAATCCATAAAGCTCCTGCATGAAAGTTCATATATGGAAAAATGTGCAGGAATTGTAGTAGGTGGGCTGAGACACATGACAAGAGGGGATGGGTTTCCACATACATATATTCAACATAATCCACTTTTTTTAAATAAGGAATATACTGAACATAGTGAATACATCTGAGGATAAATGTTTAGATAATTTACAGTGCAGTTACATGAAATGATGCAAATGTCAGAGTGGGTTTTCAGCTATACACAATAAGTTTCTTTTAATTCTTATGTTTTTAAAATCTGGATACAAAATCTCTACAGTTCTTGTTCATCATGTTCCAAAGCTCCAATATCACCAATGTTCCCTGATGTGAATGTGATTTTGATGAAATTATTTATGCATAAATAAATTGTAATGAAAATATCAAAACATAAATCTGCATTCAAATAAATCCATCAAAATTGGTGTAATACACATCTTTGACAACCATGTATGGGATATAAGAGCAACTTCATCGAAGGCAGGTTAGAATGAAGTTTAGAGACATGATGCCGCCTTCAAAGGCTGAGAATGACTGGAATGTGTGTGTGTGTGTGTGTGTGTGTGTGTGTGTGTGTGTGTGTGTGTGTGTATGTATGTGTGCATGTGTGTTTGAGATTAGAGGCGCTGTATCCCCTTCCACAAACTTTCAAGCACCGCCAGCATTGAAGCAGAGATGAAAATGGAATGTAGAAGCTCGGAAAAACGTTTTCCTAGGATCACACGCTAATTCTAAGTAGAACCCATTTAGGAAACCTAAAACTCTTAACTATTTAAGCAACCTACAAAGTATACTTTTTAAAAGTATAAACAGAGATAATCTTATACAACATGCAGACTAACTGCATCCATGTGGTCCTTCTTTCCACCATTTAATCCAGCTGTGAATTTGATCTGCTTCTACATGATAAAGGAAAGGCCTACAACCCCGGAAATATTATGACTACTATGATGACGCTTCTTTGTCAACGTTCTTCACCACTCAAATATGTCAACAGAAATGTGAATTATGACAAGCTTTCAGAACAGTGAAGAGTAAAATAGCAGTGTAAGTGAAGGATTACTTCGACATAACTGCCATGTCTTCTCCAGCACTTTGTGGTGTGAATTTGCCATGTTAATCTCAGGTGTCAGAACACTAAAATTTATGGGTGCTAGAAAAGTAAAGGTGGGTGGCTGAGTCCAGATCTGACTGTTCCCTGTTGAATTTCACAAGTTCATGGTGTCTGTACAAAATGGATATTCCAGCAGAGAAAGTTTACAGAGCTATCAAACAGCATACACAAGGGTTAAGAGAAGGACACGATGTCTGTGCACTCATCTTATGCTACATTCATATATATTATATAATTGCATTGCTATGCTTATGACATGAAAATATATTATTGAGCTTTATGTTGATTTTACCAGCACATGTGTATTGGTGCAGTGTTAGAACTTTCAGAAATAAAGGTAACAAAGATTCAGTGTCGCTGCCTTTCTACCTTTCCTATGTATCCTTTACCTGGAAGAGTACTTGTTTTACCTTTAATTAGGTTTTGCAGCCAAGCTTGTAAGGGTTGGTCCTTAAGGTCCAATTATGTATTAAATTATGTATTAAATGTATAATATATTCATATTTCCTAGAAAGAGATACATACTAAAGATATAACTATGTACTCTTTGGATGCGGTAGCTTAGTGATTAAGGTGTTGCACTACTGCTCTGAAGGTTGTGAGTTTGAAATCCAGGTCCACCAAGCTGCCACTGCTGGGTGCTTGAGCAAGACCATTTACCTCCAATTGCTCAGTTGTATAAAATGTAAGTCGCTCTGGATAAGGGCATCTGCCAAGTGCTGTAAATGTACTCTTAATTGTATCACCCGCAGCAGCAACAAAAAGTAGAGTGTGGTGCTTTTATTTCTGAGAGTAAGATGTATCACACAGAAGGGTACCTGGATCAAAATAAGCAATAAATTGATCAATCAGAGACATCTTTTCAAAATTCAAAAGCAAGATGTTTTAAATGAATAATAATGCATTACAAACACTAAGGAATTTCCTGTTACACTTAAAGGACAACGTGCAAACTGGTGCAAGAGTCATTACTTGTTACTTAAAGTATGCAGCTCTACCACTTCCACTGTAATTACAAGCCTTTGACGCTGATGAACTACAAAACAACACCCTTCTGCATACGAGAGAGATGGCTGCTCATCAAAGTCATCTGAGATCTAACCCTTTCTTGCCCCACTGAAGTGTGGGAAAAGGAGCATGAACAGATGCTTTGTGGAGCAGATCGCTTTCCTTTCCCTCATCAATGGCAGACTTATGCTCGCCTGGTCCAGGGTTTCAGCACTTCTGCCAACTCTCAGAGTAGCTTTCATGTCTCCGACAAATGAAAAAAACGGATGCCAACAGTTCTTTGTCCTTGATTTGATGTAGTCTTAAGCAAATAAACTGCATGCCCTTGGAGAAAAGTGAAGCCTGTTTCACACTCACATCTTCCACAGATATCTCAGAGATAAAGGATGTCTTTTATTTCCGAGAGATCTCTGGGATACATATAACCCTTCTTCGGTAAATTCAGCACCCCCTAACAGGGTATTCATCAGGGTACTTGGTTACCAAATCAGCTTATTAAACCCTTACTTAAATGTTACAATTGCATTTAGACCAAAATACCCAAAATAATATCCTGTAGGTGTTGCACACCATAGTGTCCTTTCTCAGTTGTTAATATTAGGCCAATGTGTCTTATAAGCAAACCATTTTGCATGTTTGCAGCATCCAGTAAAGTCCAGATTTATTCTGACTGAATATTACTGACTCTGACCATTAGTTTTTTTAATCACGTATGTTTATACTTTAATATTCCACATGCTTTCTCGTCCATCTGTGTGCTATGCTGTGGAGCTTAACCGTATCACAGCACTCTAGTGCCATCTGGTGGTCCTGCCTTGAAAATGCCATTATTTATTTATAACGTACAGTGATTTACTATATTGTATTAAAGCAAATTAAATTGTGTATATTATATTTAGAAGTATGACAAAGTTTCCTTCGTAAAGATAATGTGAGCCATAACATCCTGCTCATGCACTTGGAGGGCTGCTATATACAAGATATCTTTGGCTAGTGCCATTCTGATTGTCAGAAAAGAAAGTTACACCATCCCCCTTACCTACAGATAAAATAATTATGCTCCATTTTGATTAGGAATGGTTTTGATATCTGTTTTTAGTACCAGTGAAAACATTATTGGTGGTCCTAGCCTTGTCAAATTGAACAGTTTATATTAGTATATGCAGCGAGATGTTACTTCCATTTATAAAGCAAAATCATAAGCCATTTGATTACCATGGTGTGTATCAGAGTTCAAAGCAGCAATCTTGACTTGCACACCACCATGCTTCAGAAATAAAATGGTATGACTCATTAGCAGTTCTTTTCTCAACACTTTAATCATTCCATCACTCTGGTATGTTTTAATCTGTCCACAACTCTACAGGATTTATTGTGGCCTTTTAGCAACCTCACTTCTATGTTCTAGAGACTTAAAAGTGGTTAGCACGTTGTGTTTAATCATTCTGGGTCATGCTGTTTGGGAATTCTATTTTTATGTAGTCCATTCCAGTCCATCTAGACCAATAGAGTTTTTAAACTGGTAATCTTAGTCTATAACCTATTAAACCAGTATCAAGATTTATTTATTAACAGAAGCTTTAGGGCAAGTCAGTAAGTCTCTTTGGATAAGGGCATCTGCCGAATGCCATGAAATAAATGTAAATTTATATGGTTCACTTTATGTTTGGGGTTGGTATGGTGGCACAGTGAGTAGCACTGACACTCCAGTGGTACAATTCTGAGCTGTGGTTACTGCCTGAACATCTCAAGTGATTATGTGGATTTTTGAGTTTACTCCCACACCATGCCATTTGCTCTACATTGTGAATGAGCCTTAGGTGTGAATGTGTGTATTGTTCCCTGCAACGGATGGGATGTCATCCTAGGTTGGATCAGACCCAGGGATAGTGGTAGAGGCTCCAAATCCACCATATCCCTGACCAAGATAAAGCCCTTACTGTGTACTATCTTGAGCACTGAACTGAAAACCCTGCTGTTTGGTGACCTTTGAGATATCTTCGCCTACTTCCTTGAGAATGTTGTTCTTAATAACATAAACTCTTCTCCAAACCTTTCTTTACTCTCCCTTTTTTACCTACTGCAAAGTTCACAAGTGTGTTCATCCTTTTTAACAATGCAAGCTATTGCTTTTAACACTCAAAATGTTGAGAATATTCATGGTAATCATTACATTCATTACATTTTTAACGTCTTCATGATAATAACAACAGATACTAGAAGCAAATGTCACATAAACAATCAATTCTACACCTGTAGATAGTTTTGTTGTTTATCCCCAATTACATTAATAATGTAACAGGAACACATAGAAATGTCACAAAAACTTCCTCATAACAAAACAAGCTCAGTTGATTATTAACGAGAGATCTTGCTGAATATCTCCACCACTTTTTTTTTTTAAAGATTAAGTTTTCACAGAAAACTTTATTTCAGCCTTGAAAAGTTCAGGGCCCTTTATTCTCCCACACTAATGATCTCATAGAGCTGTAATGAATTCTCCAGTGCGCAGTGAACAGAACAGCGTGGTTGGTGTGGTGACAGCCTTTCATGCAATACTTTGCTATTAACACACACTCTCTCCCGAGAAACCTTATATAACATGCTTTTTCCTACTTTTTCCACCATCTACTTCAATGGAAGAAGTTTCAAACAACTGTTTAAGAGATTCTTATGTCTTTTTGGTGTCAGGGAGGTTCTCTTCATAAAGCCTCTGGTTAAGAAACACTTTTTGTCTTTTTTTTTGTTTCTCCTCCCTGAAGTGTATTTTCTAAATCCTAATCTCAAACGGTATCCTTCTGCTACATTTTCAATCAGAATATGCCCTACTGAATATTAATATGCTCTATTTGTAACTTACTGAACAATATTACAGTATGCCTACTTCACACAAGTATAACTATTGCAATACAGTTTTATACTAAATCTCTATGTTTTATCCTAGTAATGGCTAGTCTTTATACAAGGAACACTGGGTGCACAGCAGGAATTCAACCCAAACAATGGACTGGTATCCCATCTAGAGTGAATTTATCTGCATTGCACACTGTATTCTCTGGATAGGCTCTGGACCCACCACCACCACCACCATACCTGTAAGAGCTTTATCCTGGCCAATGTTGTTGTGGGTCTGGAGCATATTTTGGGAACACACACACACACACACACACACACATTTACATCTATAGGCAATTAAGTGTAGCATGCATATTTTTGGGAGGTGGGAGAAAACCAGAGAACCTGGAAGAAACCCCTACATCCATAGGGAGAAAATAAAAAACTTGTGAGATGGCAGTGTTACCTGCTGTGCCATAATGTCACCATCCAGAACTTTCCATAGCCAAATTCTTACATACTTATACTGCTAATGCAGTGTTTTAGACTGAAATTTTTAACGTTAAAAGCCAAGACGTGTGGTTATGATAAGATGAGTTTCCATAGCAAACAGTCTGCAAACCTTTGAATTAATGCAGTCAGGAAGCCCATCTGTTTTTTGTTATAGGATCCCCTTTGAGGAGGCTAAGTTGATGCTCCCGGATCTCCCTTCATCAAACTATTTTAAGTCTGACTGTGTTATGATGATGATGATGATGATGATGATGATTGCATGACTCATATTCTCCGCCCCTAACTCATGTGGCGTCCGTTTAAACTTGGCGTGTCCATTGCAGGAGGCAGTTCCTCGTAATCAGCAGCAGTGAAGCGTGGTATGACATTCTCAGACCTCTTCTCACAGCCCTGTCCCTCGATTGTATTTTACGCCTCTATGGCTTTGCACTTTGTTGGACTTTTCGGATAGGACGTGCACATGTTCCCACGCCTGGCGTAGTAAAGGAGAGGCGGCCCGTTTTCTGTGTGTGTCTGTGTAACGGGGTTTTTCACTGTTTTCGTCGAGTTGCATCTGTTCGATAGACAAGGTTCATCCAAAGTGGAGCTGGTGAGTAGCTACTCGACTTATACGATATAACTGTTTCTCTGAACTGTCTCTCTGGAGCTCAGTAGTAAAGGATATTCTTGCCTACAGCACATTAGTAAGGAAAGCACTGTTTTGTTGCTCTTGAATTGGAAATAGTTATTTCATAATAGTTAATTACATGCATGTCATGCTTCAAATATTAAGCTGCACTCAACAAATGACGTTCCCTTGACCTGTTTGTTTACATTAATTTAGTTATATTAGATACTTGAATTTATGAATGAGTTTATAGAGCTGTGGACTTGCAGAGCACTTGAACAATATAAACACATGTACTTTAGTGTTTTTCCATTTTCCATAATGGCAATATTTATTTAGAAGAAAAAAAAAATCTTTCCAATTTGTCAAGCTTCATTTTCTAAGCTGATTATTACTGATAAATCCTTCTCTTGTGTGTGTGTGTGTTATTCTACTATGGTGTCCTTATTAAAACCTTTAGTGTGGTCAGTGAAAGACAAAATACATCTGTGACAGGAAAGGAAAACACTTAATTAAGATGAAACAAGTAGGTTGTGGATGTGTCCCTTGCATTAGGAATACACTGGAAAAGTATTTAATGAAATTTGGCATGCACGTGTGGCATGTGTCAAAGGCATCCCTCCTTCCAGGAAAACAGATAAGATAAAGATGAATACAATGCAAATATAAATACATTATCAGATAAAGTAAATGAAATAAATCGCTTCCCACATTTTAGTTTTGGTAGTGTGTTGGTTCCTTTCTACTCAGCAGTTTTACAGTGTACTGTGTATATATTTGGACTGACCAGTTTAAACAGCATTTTTGTCAAAGATTAACTGGATTTATTTTTGCTTGTTGATCATGTTTTTGCACAGGCTTCATATCGCCGTATGATTATTGTGGTGCATGTATTAGTTTATGGGAGGCACGGTGGCTTAGTGGTTAGCACGTTTTCCTCACACCTCCAGGGTTGGGGGTTCAATTCCCGCCTCTGCCGTGTATGTGGAGTTTGCATGTTCTCCCCGTGCCTCAGGGGTTTCCTCTGGGTACTCTGGTTTCCTCCCCTGGTCCAAAGACCTGCATTGTAGGTTGATTGGCATCTCTAAATTGTCCGTGGTGAGTGAATGAGAGTGTTTGTGTGTGCCCTGTGATGGGTTGGCACTCCGTCCAGGGTGTATCCTGCCTTGATGCCCAATGACGCCTGAGGCTCCCCGTGACCCGAGTATAGATCGGATAAGCGGTGGACAATGAATGAATGTATTAGTTTATATTTTTTCTACAAGACCAGTGTTTCCAAATTCCCATTCCTCCAACCTGGCTTCACTCGTATACAATCATAAGAATTTGAATGATTTGCTGGACGAAAAAAGTATTGCATAAAAATTCACAATTAATTGTCGTGAAGTCTGATAATTTTATAATCAGTTGCAGTGAAATGCTTAGTAGAGTTGTGCTTACATACATTACAAGAACATCATCAAACAAACAAAGGTTAAACAGGATATACAGTGTGGTATAAATAGACCATACAATATACAGAACTATGCATGTATAGTGATTGCTAGAATATGCAAATAGATTGGAGTGCGAGAGTCTACACTGAATAGTGGTAATGGTGTATAGGTAGGCATGTACCAGGAGACATGAGGGAGAAGATCACAAGAGATGATGGCAGTGTGACAAAACAAGTGTTATGTAGATGCTGATGTGTGTATGGATGTTTTTTAAGTACATTTTCCAGGGTAATATGCAACATGTGCATTGTGCACAAGTTAGTCTGTACCCAAGTTTCATCCTCATTGGCGAGACAGATGCTTTGTGGAAAGTAGCTTCTGCTGAATTGCTCCATTTTCTCTAATGTTGTGATAGGATTCAGCAAGGAGATCAGTCTCTGTGATGTGGGTGACTGGAGTCCTTGATTGCTTTCCCCTCTTTGTCCCTGCAACGCTTGTTGTAAATGCTCTGCAATGACAGAAGGGCCACCACGTTATCATTATGACAAATTAACAATCAGAAATTAAACTGTCATTCTTAATACTTGGTT
This sequence comes from Hemibagrus guttatus, assembly GCA_033459395.1. NCBI lineage: Eukaryota > Metazoa > Chordata > Actinopteri > Siluriformes > Bagridae > Hemibagrus > Hemibagrus guttatus. The sequence continues at coordinate 19,419,601 of JAUCMX010000008.1, forward strand.
GCAAATTATTTACACTCGATGACTGCATGAAATCTGGAACCCAATAGACAAGACCAGATGCTGGGTTTCTTCCCTGGAGATGTTCTTCCAGGGTTTTACTGCAGAAATCTTCAGCTCCAGCTTGTTCTGGGGGCATTTTGCTTTCACTTTTCAGCATGCTCAATTGGATTCAGGTCAGGTGATTGACTTGGCCATTGCAGAACATTCCACGTCTTTGCCTTAAAAAAGTAATGGGTTGCTTTTAAAGACATTATCTGTCAGAACTGGGGGTTGGCTGAATTTAAGCATATAATATAAACCATTGCACTTCAGAATTAACCCTTTTGTTTGTCAGCAGCAGCTCATCAATAAATACAAGGATACCAGTTCTACAGGCAACCATGCATGCCCATGACATAAGATGAAGTGATATGATTCAGATTATGAGTAGTTCCTTTCCTTGTTCATTCTCATCTGTTCTTTTTTTTTTTTGCAAACTCTATTCTGGTCTTTCTGTTTTTGAGTGTTATCAGTGGTTAACATCTTGTGGTAGACCCTCTCTATTTATTCTGGTGAAGTATTCTCTTGGCTTTGATACACAAACATGCCTATCTCCTGTAGGGTGTTCTTGATCTGGCCAGTTGTTGTGATGAAGCTTTTTTTTCACCAGGGAAAGAATTCTCCTGTCACCAACCACAGTTGTAATCTTCCTGATTTGACATTATCTAATGTGTATCTCTGTGATTGATTTGTTTAGATTTTCCCGCATAATGATTGCTTGCTTCAATGGCAGTGACGGCTCATGGGACTTTCATTTTAAGCAGCAGATTCTAAATGGAAATGCAACATTTGGGGAAAAACTCTAGGCCTTTTATCAGCTTATTTATCAGTAAGAACACCTGAGTGCCTAAACTATTCCTGAGAATATAATTGTGATGTAATTGTGACCTGACTATAATTGCAATATAAACCTTTTTAGAAATGTGAACTTAATTTTAAAATGTCAAAATAAAACTATACAGCATTTTTGTATGATTTTTAGAAATCTTGCTTATTTTCCATCATATTCATTTTATGTTTTCTTCATTTTCATGGAGCACGCCAATAATTCTGGAGTTAACCGTACAAGAGTGTAATTAGACGAAAGGTGACGTGAAAAGCCTTCTTTCTATTTGAATGAACAAAATCATGAATTTATGAGCTCATTTAATGGGAACGTGAACTCGAGGGTTGCTGTAAATAAAGGAATGTTTTTCAGCAGGAGCTGTAACTGCAATATCAGTCCTGTTACGCGTCATAGATTTTTGATACAGGCATATATTTTATTTTAAACTTTTGTATTTTTTTGCTCTATCTGACAGTTGGTCAAAGTGGGAGGAATGGTTTATATAATAGCTTATAGTACCTTTTTTGCTTTTTAGGGTGGTACATGTTAGAAATGAAAGTGTCATCTAATGAAAAAAGGAACCATTATGACTTCAGACCCATTTTAGATATAGAACATTATGACTCAATTTCCAGTAGGAGTGCATATGTATGAACATGTGCTTTTCCTTGTCAGTCATAGCTGTCTATACGATTTCAGAAAGACGTTATGTTCCTGTAACTTGGAATTAAATACATCAGTATATGTGCAAGTTACAGCATCTGTAAAGGATTAGCTTGAGGAAGTGAGCAGATGGAGGAGGGCTTGAAAGAGAAAGAAATGCTACAGTAATCACCTTGGCTGTCATGAAAAATGACTGCATTTTAAAATGGTAAAATTTAAAAGTGACATGGTTTGCCTCCTAACACATTTTCATTGATTCTCCTGCATTTTTTGACAGTGGCGAGTTGAATGTCAGTTGAGTTCCATCTCACATGTATATGTGAAGGGATGGAATTAGGGGGTGATGGGTAGGCAAGGTGCTCAGATCGCTAAAGAGAGAGCGTGAGGGAGAGTGGGAGGGTGGCAGTTGAACGAGCGAGAGAGAGAGAGAGAGAGAGAGAGAGGGAACAATATCTGTAAATGAACAGATGTGCAAAAGGTTTCAAACCTTTTAAGGTTTGAGAGCTTTCATGAGATGCTGGTCATGCAGTCACACCTTATGTCTGGAGCTGAAATTCTAAAGCATGAAATCCCAACACAATAGGGCAGATTTCTCATCCCTGTAGCTTTGGTCCAACATCAAACCAGTAGAAATCATTAGCATACTGCTAAATGAGGCATATGTGGTTGGTTAATTAACTTTGGCAAAAAGTTCCCTTATCTCAAAACATTCAGACCATGCCAGCTGAGAATACCAGCCCTCATTACTGTTGAATATGCCAGTGCATGTTACTTTTACGGAATTTTTCCTTGTTTTGTTTAAGCAAAATGTTTTGTGGCTTACCTTCCGGCTTTTCATATTAAATATAAAAAATGTATGTAAAAAAAAAAAAAAAAAAGTATGATATTCTTTAGTAAATTCAAAATTTTAATTCCTGTGATTCATAAGCTTTTATGGAAATTCATAAACTTTACAATGGTAACAGGTTTATGCTTCATGTCGGACTGCTTCACACCTACAAAAGAGAAGGGAATCGTGTTAAAAGAATATTTAACAAACATATTGTTAGCACTATTATCCTTCAATAACTCTATAGACCATTTTCATTCTTTCACATGCTCAAAAAGCTTTATTTACTTTTTAAATTATTATTGCACATGTCCAGCCTCAGCAGTTTGTCATGGGGTGAATCGAGTCTAGGCTGTTTTATTTCTTTCTGTTTTGCTTAATTTGTGACGGTTATATATCATTTATGAGCATGGCATATAAAACAATGGTAGATTTGTCATGTCCTTGTGTTGTAGCACAAAAGACTCAAGACCATTCCATGTATAAACATCTTACCCCAGGGACAAGCTAATATAAATAGAAAGCAGAAACAGAAAGCAAGAGAATATCTTGAATAAATAATTCAATAATATCTGGGGAGGCTAACAAGATCAGTGAGCTCTTCTATCAGACGGGTAAAGCAGAATAGGCCACTGTAGTGACAGACTCTCGCTGGACGTCACCAATGGTTCAATGAGAGGCGCCAAAGCAAATACACTGTAGCAGAAATAAATTCACCCTTTGGTTATGAGATAAAAAATGTATGGCATGAGATTAAAAAAAAAACCAAAACAGTCAACGACCCAGAGCCTTAACTACTTGAGGTACCACTGCTCCAAGAATCATGACAGCAGGTTGTTCATATGCAGGATTCATATGCAGGATTTTTTTTCCTGTTGTGTCAACATCCCACATGCTCAATGTTCAAAGCATAAATATGGCAGTGGATCTAATACCGTTTGGTAGCACAGTGGTTAATGTTGCTGTCTCACAGGTCCAGGTCTCCAGTCTGATCCTGAAATTTGGATATTGCCTGTGCAGATGTTCTCCCTGTGTCCATGTAGATTGGTTCCATGTTTCCACCACCAAAAACATATGGGTAAATGGAATGACCTTGAATTGCCTGGGACTATGAGTGTTCTGCATCATGATTTAGAGTTTAATTGCCATATTTTCTAAAATCCACACAGTAATACCAAAGTAAACCAACCGACTAGGCATAACATTCTGGCCACCTGCTTAATATTGTGTTGGTCCCCCTTTTGCTGCCCAAACAGCCCTGACCCATCATGCACTGTGTATTCTGACACCTTTCTGTGGATTAACTTCTTCAGCATTTTGAGCAATAGTAGCTTGTCAGATCGGACCACATGGGCCAGCCTTTGCTCCCCATGTGCATCAATGAGCCTTGGCCACCCATGAACCTGTCGCTGGTTCACCACTGTTCCTTCCTTGGACCACTTTTGATAGATACTGTCCACTGCAGACTGGGAACACTCCACAAGAGCTGCAGTTTTGGAGATGGCTAGACGACTGGATCAGAGCATCACAATTTGGCCCTTTGTCAAACTTGCTCAAATCCTTACAGTTGCCCATTTTTCCTGCTTCTAACACATCAACTTTGAGGACAAAATGTTCACTTGCTGCCTAATATATCCCACCCACTAACAGGTGCCATGATGAGGAGATCATCAGTGTTATTCACTTCACCTGTCAGCGTTCATAATGTTATGTCTGATCTGTGTATTTATAAGCACCAAATACAACAATGTTGTAATAATAATAGTGTAGCAAAGTACTGCCATTTTGCATGGTTTCAAGTATGTAATTTTTTAAAACTATTTAATATAAATTAAATATTTCATCACCTGTTTTCATGTGGCTAATTAAAGCAATTAAACTCCCTTTTCCTTATATTGCGACATTGTGAAACTCTAGATTGTTCCTCTAGACTCTACACTTAGAAATCAAGCAAAGTCAGATCTGGCTACTTTAAAGTTACTGTTGAATGATGATATTGACGATGATTGGTTTGTGGCTTTATTGTTGTTAATAGTAATGGGTTGCTTGCTTAGTACTAAGATGCAATATGCATTTTGGGTTGATGTCAGTTAACATTTACAGCAACATCCTTGATGTCAGTGCCACAAAAATGCTCACATCATGCTTGGGGAAATTTTGCAGGCAGGAAGCTCTGTGTGTGTGTGTGTGTGTGTGTGTTAATGATTAAGCAGCCTGCACGTCTGCAGTGGAGTACTACAGTAAACTTCTGGACAAGGAGAGTGTCAGGCCTGTGCTGTGTGTGGGGAAATAACATTTAGTCAAAAACACACTATTCTCTGACAAGCAGCCTGACAAGCAAGTGCAAAGTTTTTGTTTCCTTTGAGAGTACTGGCATATTGGCCAAATAAAAGGTGCAAGGAATTAGTGTATAAATCCAGATGCATATCCAAAGACATATAGTCTTGGGATATAACCAAATACAAATACATTATTCAGACTGAATAGATAATGTCTTCTAAACAGGTACATATACAGACACAAGTAGGAAATACACTATTAGATTGCATGTGATTGAGACTAGAGGTGTGCATTCGGACATTGTCTTTGAAAACATTGCGAATTTTGCTGAGGTTGAGGAACTGTCAGAGCCAGGATCACACACTATATGCTGCCAGAACTGGCATTACTACAAACCCCCCATCCCCACCCCCCACCCCCAGGTGTTTTCCAGTGCTCCCATGGGCATAGTCATGTGGTTAGTAGTAGTAGTAGTAGTAGTAGTAGTAGTCAGTTAATGCCATGCCTACTTTGGTTTTAGATCCAAATAGAGAAAACTGATATTTGGAGCTCTCGGGGGGGCCCCCAATTAGAATTAATATGGTGTGTGTGTGGTGTTGCATTACATGCTTTTAAAATATAATATATAATATGTGTATGATGTGTATGTGTGTATGTGTGTGTTGTGTGTAAAATATATATATATATATATATATATATATATTATTTTTAATAATGTGTGTGTATATGTATGTATGTATGTATGTATATATATATATATATGTATGTATGTATGTATGTATGTATGTTTTATTTATTTATTTGGTTTATTTGAACAACACAGAGCCTGGAAAGATAATGAAGGAAATGTAAAAGATAGTAAAT
>JAUCMX010000008.1:19430101-19520101 GCA_033459395.1 Hemibagrus guttatus
AAAAATACTAATAATTATTTTCAAATCAGTTTAGTGTATACAAATATATCTTAGTGTATATGTAGACCGCACTTTTCATATTTCCATAAATACTCCACTTTCAGGAAGTCTTTGAAAGCACTCCTATATAACATAGTCTGTTTTCTCGCTCTACAACTTATTATTCTCTTCCTGTGTGTACATACAGCATAGAATTCAGCTGTGCTGTGCTTCTGGGATCTGTGTACAAAAGTCCAGAAATTTTCATTGGTTTAAGTATTCCCAAACCGGCAAGCACTTCCCACACCTCCACTGAAACACAGAATCTTTTCACACTGTCAGACTTGTGGGAGTTGAAGGTCTATCTGCAGTCTCTAGAGCCTAGTGTGTTCTGCTGTAGTAGCATTTAATAACTGTATATTTAGAGCTGAAGAAAGTGGACTTTGGAAAAGAAAAGCAGGAAAAACTTCACACTCCATTACACCTTCAAGATTTATTAACATTAGCTAAGAAGCTGTTTATGAAACTTATGTGGAGGCATAGTACTGTACATGACTACTACTGCACTAGTGTAAACTCACTTAATTAATAATGATTTACTTTCACCTCGATGCTGAGATTGTGTTTGTGAATATTTCTGTCTACATCCTCTTTGAGGTATTGTGATCTCTCCTCAATAACTCCTTCCTTCCCTGGAGGAGTCAGTGATTTAAGTAAAGTCAACAGCCGGAAGAGGTATAGTCTATTGTTACCCATAAACCCACAGGATATTTGGGGTGGGCAGTTTTTCCCACATCCTGTTGTTCTTCTCCATTGTCCCTTTATGAATCAGAGTGTGGACAATGACATTCAATAAGACTAAACATGATAAAGACTAACGATTTTATTTGTTTCTTTTATCATTGGCTTTGTGATGATGGATCGGGGCAGCAAGAAAAGCATGAACGTTTTCTTAGTTGACATTCATTAAGACGGATTGCCGTGAAGTAGCGTTGTGACGCTTAAGGGAGCTCATGATTTGATCAGATTTTGATTTAGGGTGTGATGATGCAGTCATAAAGTGCATCTTCATTTTTTTCTTCCTATAACCCTACATTATGATTTGTTTCCCTGTAGACCAATTGCCATGTATAGAATTTCAGCCATCCTAAAAAAATAATGTATTTGAGATACAGCTGTCAGAATAAAAGTCGCTTATTTTAAGAAAAAAAATTAAATAATTATAGCAAAAAGTTTTTTCTTTAAACAAATCACTGTTGTTGCCAAGTACAGTAGGTTTAAATGAAGTGAATTAAACTCTAAAGTTTAATTAGAGTAACTTGCAGAATTGTTCATGAGAGAATAATGATGATCCCCATTTCTAATCTCCAATAAATCCGTCTGTGATTTAAAGGGTTTATGTGTAACTTGGATATCATTTCATGCACAGTGATCTGGATGAAATGTGGTTTGTTTCGTACTCCCTCAGTTTGCCCCAGTGCTATTAGTGTCATCAACTTTAAGAGCTCTTGACAGCAAGGAGCTGCGCTTTGTGCAATTCACTCCATTCCCCAGGACGCATCTCATCCTCTGATCAATATCCGCTATTTGTCCCTTCATTTTGCCAGATGGGGGATCAGTATGCACCAGAGCAGCTTTGGCTTAATCTCTGGCAGAATTTTACATTCTAGTCTTCGGTCTGTTAGTTTCCAGAATATCTTGTCCACTGAATTTTATAATCCATCATTCAACATGAGTTTGATTGGTTATTATGGTGGATGCAGCGTGAAAACAAGTGATGCAAACCGGTAAACATGGCACAGTATGTCATGGATCCAGAAGCTTTATGAACAGTAAAAGTGTGGCTGAAGGAGTAATGAGAGGGATTACTGTCACTGATGTAAGCTTTGCATGTGCATGAGGTGTATTTGGCTTGGCTGTGGCAGTTGGTGGGTATTTCGCTCACTATAAGGTGACAGACTAATGTGCGTCAGATCTTGGCACATTACTTTGATGCAGCATCTGCTTTTGCAACCTGTGTGTGCATGCGCGTGTGCTTGTGTGTGTGTGTGCTTGTGTGTGTCTGTTCCCATCGGGTTTTAGCTTGTATGATTCTTTGAATTTATTGTGTTCGGTATAAAGACTGAAACATATGTGGTCACTAGCATGTATGAATGTAGTCCCTGTACTCCTGAAGAAGTTGATGCAAGTTTCTCATTGTGCTGGTAGTCATGGAGATCTTACTGTATCTATTTTTTGGAAAAAGTGACTTGATATGTGTTATTAATTTCTATTAATCATCCTGATTTTTTTATTCTGGTTGGTGGGCAGGAGTTCATTTAATCTTCTGTAAGTTTCACCTCATTGTTGATTATTTTCTCAAAATACTGCATGTAAGGAATAAAATGATGGAGCATGATGTATATAAATTTTCATTGGATAGCTGAGATTGGTGATGTAGCCTAAGAGTTTCAGTGGATAACATTAAGTGTCTTTACCATTTTAAAGACTTTAACTGTCAACAGTATTGTGTTTTTTCAGTAGCTATGAATCTGTCTCATCTAAAGTAATGTGTCATATAATAATGACATAGACTTTTCAATAATGAAAAGTCTAGTTCCCATAAGAAGATTAGATGCTGTTCATTAAAAGCAGCTCATTATATGAATTAGTTCATCAAAATTTAACCAGATCTATTTAGCTAATGCTCCTGTGATATATTAATGGCCTTCAACTTACTGGAACTTCAGTCTGAGCTTCAGTTTCCCACATGTGTGAAGAGATATTGATTTTTTTTTTCCTTTTCATTCCTCGGGCAATGGCTCTATTTATGGCCAGAAAGTCATGGGTGAAATTTTTCAGTGTTTGACTGACAGTGTTTGCCTTAGGCTACTTTGTCCAGTTCAGCTGTACTAGACTTTGCTAGTCTGATTGCTATGTTTTATAGAGCGGGCCGAATCACCTTAATGCCGACTTGCAGTTAGAAGGAAAAACAAACTAACAAACAACAAACCGTGGCTGGAGCCTATCCCGGGTACTCTGGGCTTGAGTCCTTAGAATTAACTTCAGATGGAATTCCAGTCCAACTTAGTGCACCATGCACACGCATTCATACACTCATGCACAACTGGGGCTAATTTAACCTAGCCAGTCCGACAGTGCATGTTTTTGGACAGTGAGAGGAACTCAAAAAACCTGCAGGAAACCCATGTGACAGTAACCTGAGCTCAGGATCGAACCCTGGACGTTTTTTTTTGTGCTGTTTGAGTTCTGAGGTTTTTTTTTTTCTCCTTTTTTTTTTTTTTTAAATTGAAATCATCTTATTTATGAACAAATGTTAGGCTTTATGTATATTTGACAGTAGAATTTCTTTTCTCACATATCAAACATCAAACTATGTCTTTTAACTATATAGTTTCTGATAGCACAAGAGTAACATAAGTTCTAAGACCCACAGTAAAGCCAGGGTAATGTCAAAGACAAGAGTATAACACCAGTTAACCAAGAACAAATGTACCATGGTTAAATATATAAAATATTTACGCCCTGTTGGAGTTTTCATCACTTGGAGGCCGCTCGCTGTTTTGAGAATGGCCCCACATGGACAGTCTGTAGATACATGAGATTACTGTGGATAAAACCACTTAGAAACCATGGAGATGACTTTGGACTGCAGTTGTCACAGATTATCAATCAAGTCTCCATCAGTGAACAGTTGCTAACTTCAACAAAATAGAGATGATATTAAAAAAAGAATGAATTTCTTGGTTTCGCACTTGTGCTTTCTGACCATATAATCCACAGTGATTTGTCGTCACTATTTGTTACTCAGATGAGGATGGGATCAACTTTGATTCTGGTTCCTCTTAAAGTTTCTTTCTTATATCGTTGTAGGGAGTTTTTTCTTGCCACAGTCACCCCTGGTTTGGGCCATTTGGGATAAATTTTAAAACTTGTATATAAATATACAGCATATTTAAATATTATATATAAATATTCAGGATATTTTATGTCCATTAAAAGTGCTATACCATGTCGTAAAAACCATTCTGATGTCATAAATAATATCCATAGTTTCCATATTGTCTCCTAGTTAAACTATTTTCTTCAGTAAGGGATTGATTGTGAGTAGTGATGCCAAGTTAAATTTAATGTATTGATCCGTCAGTGTTGTAGGAATATAAGGAACATGCTAATATAAGGTTTTTGTTGCTTGATTTACTCTATGAGCCAGCATTGTGGTGTTTGAGAGGCTTTGTCCACTGCTCTCCTATGTGCTGATGCAATGCCCTCGACCTTGAACAACTGCTTTCTGCAATTGTTTTTTGGAATCATAAACAAGTCAGGCAGTGTAGAGGCTAGTGTGTTACTGCCACACAGCCCCAAGTTCTCTGGGTTGACTCAGAGTTTAGGTTACTGTCTGTACATGTTATTCGTGTGTCCATGTGGGATTTCTCGGACTTCTGCGGTTTCCCCACACTGTCCAAAATCATGCAAGCAGATGGATTGGTTATGCTTGCTTGCCTTTTAGTTGTGAATGACAAGATTGGTGACTGATGGGCATGACATCTGTTGTGAATTCTCCTGCTTCACACCCAGTGTTCCCAGGATAGACTAGGAGGAAACTGTTAGTGAAAATGAATCGATGGATGGATGACCAAACGAATGGATGGATGAATGACGTACAGTGGTGCAAACAGTGCAACACCAGCACAAGCCAGATAGGGTCACTAGCATCATTGCCATGATTAACATTTATAACAGGTGTAATAAATTGTGTATTGAGCATGCTTTACAACAGGGGTCTCTAAGGTTACCTACTTACCTAAGGTTCATAGAATATGTACAAAGTTGAAAACAATTTAAATCAAATTAATTCAATAGACCCCTGCCCTGTACCTGAAATCTGACAAATCATACTCCTCTGCATGTGCATGAGCATCACATAGTATAATACAACTGTTCATCAAGCAATTTCACACAGAGCAAGCACCAAGACCATACATGGAAGCATTATATAAACTTAAATCTATGAGCACAAATTAAAGTAGTTTGGATAAAGAAAACACATGGCAGATCCTTTTAGCAGAAGCTCATGACAGCATTAGGAATAAAGCTACGATGCTACCAAAGTAAAACCGCTGAATTAATCTATCCTGCTGCACAAAGATACAGGATGAGTATGCTGTAGACATTTCTTATTAGTGCAGATGGTGTTTCATAGTAAAGTACTGTTTAATATTTTCCATTGCACATGCATATGAATGCCATAAAAATACCATTATTTAATCACATAAAGTCCAATACATTTTCAGTTCTCTGTTTTCAAAATGAATATCACCTTCAATATTAAAGATGTTCCTTTTTTTTTTTTTTTTTTGAGTCTTTTTGCATCATCCCCATCAGGGTATGTGCCATGGGTCTTGTAAGTAACAATTTTGTGATAAATAACAGAATCCATGTGAATGAACGAAATCTGATAGTATTAACTTTTTTAAAGAATTAACACAAAAAGTAGCTCATTCAGCTGGTTTGGTTTATGGCAATAAGCTGTGTAAATGCATGTTGCTTATAATATAACAGAGGTATAGCTCTTCACCACTTTAATTTTGTAAAGGAGCTCACAGAGGAAAAATGGTTGGAGAACACTGCTTTACAAAAGTATTGACCGGTTGATTTCGACCTTTGGTTTTAACCTTTGGCCTTTGAGTTACCCGTGTTTTGGGTAATGGATTGTTTTTTGCACTTTGATTCCTGCTCTGTTTTCACTATTGTTTTCTGGTTACCCGGCTACCTCTGTGTATCCAATAAACCTCTGCCCATGCATCCATTAAATCCAGCCAAGTCCTTTTTGTTACATGAAGCAGGAAATGGATGTTTTTGATAGCAATGAGAGCGAGGCCTGTGGGATGCATATAATTTCATCACAGTGGGGATAGCAATTTGGAACAAGACTACAGTCGTTATTAAGCCTAGCTAAACACAGCTACTCACCTCTCAGGGCTTTTTTTTTATACTAAGCTTCACAATGTTTTTCACTATAGCAAACACTTAAAGGTCAGATGCAGCATTTCAGCACAAAAACAGGAATCTGAAATGAATATAAGGAATATGTAATGAACTGGATCTAATCTATTACAGTGCTCTGACAATAATTGCTTTTAAATACCACACACATGCAAAACATTATTATTAATATTATTTCCATTCAGACTTTAGCTGATGAATTATTTAAAGATTTGAATTTACATAAAGCAATTTAAATGATGTTTTTACCGATTTCATGAGTGAAAATTTTCATCTCCAAATTTCCATCCAGCCTGCTTAGATAATGACAAGAGAAAAAGAAATATTTGCTCTGTTTCTAAATGGATGCATTAGGGCTTAGTTTCCTTTGTTTTCAGTATTTTAATGATCAGGTATGGAGATTGGAGAAAAAAAATGAAAAATATACTGAATTAGCATAGTATTATGCTTTTATGTATTCTGAAAAACTATTTGCTGTAGCCCTAGCTATTATTTTAACTAAACTACAATTTTGAAACCATTTAGCATTTTGGTTTATCTGCAGTGTTAAATGTAGCACATTTTAAATCATTGTAAAATGAATAGTAGATTCAGTCACCTGTAGTAAGAAAGAACTGTCTTTTTTTTTTTTTGTACCAGCTACCTAGATTTTATCTTCTTATTCCACATGATAAGCTGACTCTGACTGTCTCTCTGCTCACTGGTCATTGGACAGAGTGTGGGGTGTGAGGAGATAAGAGGAAGAAGACAGAGAGGAGAAGCCTGAACACAGTAGAGCACTGTGAAAGAAAAGAGAGAGAGAGAGAGAGAGAGAGAGAGAGACAGAAGAGAGAAAGGCCCGAGAGGCATTCATTTATTTGGGAGTCATGGGGAAACAGAACAGCAAGCTGCGGCCGGAGGTGCTCAACGATCTGCGCGAGAACACCGAGTTCAGTGAGCATGAGCTGCAGGAGTGGTATAAGGGCTTCCTGAAGGACTGTCCCACAGGTCACCTCACTGTGGACGAGTTCAAAAAAATCTACGCCAATTTTTTCCCATATGGAGACGCCTCCAAATTTGCAGAACACGTCTTCCGAACGTTCGACACTAATGGTGATGGGACTATTGACTTCAGAGAGTTCATCATCGCTCTGAGTGTGACGTCACGAGGAAAGCTGGAGCAGAAGCTGAAGTGGGCCTTTAGTATGTATGACCTGGACGGCAATGGCTACATCAGCCGAGCAGAGATGCTGGAAATCGTACAGGTAAGAGCAGACCTGCTTTTTCACTTGCAAACTTGGACATGATTCAGAAATAACATTCATTTCAATTTATCTGAATCTATAATTCATCTTTAGTGTGTGTTTTGTAAACAAATAATGACCATAGTCTTATAAAGTTCATCTGGAGCTAAGAGATTTTGAATCAAAGTTTTGATCTTCCAGCTAGCAAAACTCGAAAACTTTTTACATTTAAAGCTACACAGAGTTTACACATTAAGAGCATTTTAACATTTGCGAATTTTCTAAATTCTCAGACAGCAATAAAGTCCATTTTGAATAAGGGAGCAGACACAGATAGAACTTGATTTGTAAGATCAAATGCTTACTTTTATATGGTTCTACCTTATTCAGAACCATACCTTACCTTTATAGGTTCTTTATTAAAAAGCTCATTAAATTAAGATTAAATAAATATCTTCCAGTGATGAAGTTTATGAGTTTAACTCATTTTGGCCATAATTCCAGGTGAAACGTTATAATAATGATGTTGCAAATTTAAGACACTGATCTATAACATCTTAGGAAACTTAATACTTAACATACTTTAAGTCATGGGCACCAAATTTTTGTCTTAAATGTTTATTATATGACTTCAATGTTAGGTCAGTAAGTAAGCAAATTGCACGTTGTGTACCTGAAACTGCTGATGCAATTTTAAAAACAAAGGCTTGTTGTGCCAAGTATCATTTAGTTTAGTTAAGTTTCCTATGTTTAGAAATGGTTTTATTATATCATTTGTTTTTGAAGCCATTTTGGATGTACATCATTTGTTTACATCATTGTGCAAAGACTTTTGCAGAATACTGTTTATACAGTTTAATGTAAATTACATAATAACAATCATAATATTGTCAAATGGAACATTTTCTCAAAATAATCAGTGATGTAAGTAAAAAATAAAATATTTACTATTCATGCTATAATTTCTGGGGGAAAAAACCCTGACTGCTCTTATGCTTTATTTAATGTTCTTCTGATTAGATGTCACTGAGCTCCTGCCATCAAAGAGACTTTCTTATTATCTTGTGATTCATATATATATATAATGCTGTATTTGTGCATTTCTTTTCACTGTTTTATGTTGCTTTTCCTCTGGGTTACATGTAAGAAGCAATGATGAGCCAGGAAATGAATATTATATAAATAATAATCCTGTAGAAAGAGAATTTGAAAGTGTACGTACAGGAGTCGTGAATAGTAAAGAGCCAGTCTGAAGAATCTCCAGATATTCATTAGATATAATGATGTAAATAAAGTCAAATGGAATGAAAGACATGAATGATGTAAAAGATTTTAAAATCCCATAACTGGTTTTGAATTATATTGATTATGAGTGAGTATACATTAAAAACTCTTGCACTAATTAGTATACCATTTGCAAAGATTTTCTAGCTCTTATTTTCCTGCTAACAATCAGTGTTACAAAATTGAGCATTTGTTTACATTTTTCATGTACAAAGACAGTTAAATTGTAGTAAATAGTAATGCATATACTTTTATTTATTTTATTAGGTTGACATGTTTACTTTATCCTTTAGGCAATCTATAAGATGGTTTCATCTGTGATGAAGATGCCAGAGGATGAGTCCACTCCAGAGAAGAGAACTGATAAGATTTTCAGACAGATGGACACCAATAAAGATGGTAAAGTATTAAAAAAACCCAAAAAAAAGAACCCTTGTAACTTCATTATTCTTACTCTCCTGCCCTCCACCTGACCTCGGACAAAATCTGTTCATTAGTTCATTACTGTTTTTATAAAGTATTAAGTGTACATCTCTGGCCTAATGCTCTCTGGTGCTGTAACTGCATAAGTATGCCCAAAATCTTTAAATTGAATCTCACACTGTTGAGGCTGAAGGTTCGAATATAAGTAGTAACAAATCAGATATAGTGTTTTGCAAAGCAACATTTCAACATGAAGCGGATTGTTTTTCTATAACAGCACAGCTCATTGTGGTTTACTCCAAGATATAATGTTCATGGATAAGGACTGGAGTGTATTATTATGGCCAGGTTTGATGGGATTATTCTAATGCATCAGAGAACCACCATACAGAATCACTAAACTGGAGCAGCCGAGAGCAATCAGGATATAACCTCGTATAATGAAACAATAATGAATCATGCCGCATTTGTAAATTGTAGCCTAATACGGTGCCATAATTGCAACGTGATTATTTAATAGGCTTAACAATTGTTAAAGCTTGTGTCCTGTTGTGCTTTTATAGGAAAGATTTCTCTGGAGGAGTTTATTAAAGGAGCCCGGAGCGACCCATCGATTGTTCGCCTCCTCCAGTGTGACCCGAGCAGCGCCAGTCAGTTCTGAGCCGAACAACCACAGTGCAGTCTAACAGTGTTCACTCGAGTCCAAAGTGAACATGGTAAGTGTTTGTGTAAGCGTAAGAATGTGCTTGTTGTACTTATCACTAAACACATTACTAATTTGTCAGTGGCATTAGGGACCACTTTTGAAATGTGAATGCTAAATGCAGGACAGTAAGCACTTAGATCAGTCCAGATCGGTCATTTAGACTACCACTCGTTATGGACTGGGAATATAGTGTTGTGTATATTGTGTATGTGTGTTTTAAAACAGCAGTTCATAATGTGGAATGTTTATAGAAGAGCAGCACTGTTTGGGATTGTGTTCATTTTGATGAGCAATGCATGACTGGCTCTGAAACTATGGGCCAGATTTACTAACATTTTAAATAAAGAGGCTGATTTGTGTGTGTGTAATCTGTTAAACTGCATCCAGAGCTGGTGGGTGTGTTGTGGGTGATTTACAAAGAGTTATTATATTCAGCGATTTTTCTATTAATGGCCGTGGCGATTTCAGATCTCAGACACACTCCCAGCAGCGATAGGTGAATGAAATCTAGATGCCGCATTAGCAGCTGCAGAAAACCGCTTTCATGCGCCAGTGTCCCCATCACAATAGCAGCGTTTAGATTTGCTCACAAACCAATGCCAAGACTATGAAGAGGTGCAGTGCTACCTTGAAAAAAATCAAACATGAATTGCTTTGATACAGACAGGTGATATAAATGCAAATATCCATGCATGCTGATTAACTGCTAGAAACCTGGGCAAAGCAGTGGGATTCAGACTAAACGTAAATATATAGCGCGACAGAAATGAGCATGAACCAACACTTTTTGTCTTGAGTAAACATTTTTCTGCTACTTTTTAAATCTTCTAAACACCTATTAAAACCAACTCAAATAGCATGATGATAATCAGATTAGAGATTCTGATATTACTTTTTAATTTCACATCACCTGGAACCAGCAGTAACAAGATTATATGCAAGTCACAAAGTATTAGTTCCATGTAAGGATACAGATATAACAAAAGATTGATTAGAAACTCAAGCACCAATGCAACTAACCAAGCTTGAATTGCTGTTTAAGCCCAAGATTAAATCCCAACCCACCAAACCTAATTCAGCAGCTCTCAATCACAAATCCTACTGCAACAAACAAGCAAATATTAAGCACATTAATTATTTTCTATTCTATTCCAACTATGTTCTTGGCTAAACATCAGCTAAAAATGAATAAACAATAAACTCACTTCACCAATCTGCCTCAAGCTGTTTCTTGTGTGAAAAGGAATTCTTTGTTCTCGTAATAAGACGCATCTATGATTCTTGTATCTAAATGCTGCATAGTGTGCTGGGGGTTACCAAACCTGAGACTCTAGAAAGTCATCCTGGGCAAAAGGGATGAAATGTTACCCAAAATGGCATCTGGATTTCTTATAGCAATGCCCAGAACAGTAAACCTTCACACATATGTAATATTGCACAAAATATGCCTGAGAGGTGACGGGTGCAGGCAGGTACAACACTGATTAAAAGATGTACAAATGTGACTTTAGCATTATTTTCAGTAAGTGAGACATACACTGTGTCTGAAATCTCAGCTTGGTTCACTATATATTGTACAATGCCTTGCATAAGTATACACCCCCTTTGAATGAAGAAAGAGTTGAGGATAAATCCCAACAAAAGTTCGGAACGATCTCAAGAAAACTTATTTTTAATTTCTGGACATAAAGTGTTTTTTATTATTTTTATTTTATTACTTCATCTGTTATGTTGGAAAGTGTTTAGTGCATGTTTATAAATTCAGACTGGAAATGTAAAGTTTTTTTTGTATAATCACAGTTGTTTCTACATTATTCAGCTTGCAATGTAGAATGATCTTATTTCAACTTTTTTATTTTAAGATATAACATTTGCTGTTTTTTATTTGTAACAGTTTTATAAATAATTGGGGTTTTTTTTTATATGGCAGCATTTTGTGCACTTTTAATAGACTTCTGCTTGACAAGTTTCTAGTATTTTGTTCATGGATATTCATCAGCATGTATTACTTTATTAGTGATTTGTTCTTTTATAAAAGCGATGATTTGATCATGTTTCTGTTGAACACTGCTTACTGTTGCATGTATTATGGCAACTTTTAGATAAATATTGTGACTGAGTTGGCTGTATTGCTATTGATTTGATTTGTGATATTTTGTGTTCTAGGCCCTGTTAGTTGTTAATGGTGCAGTTTAGGACCCCACTATGAAATATAGTGAAACCCAATGTGAATGTTTGTCTGCTTCTTGTTTCTACATTTCTCTGAACTTAATAGTACTCTGCCATTCACAAACTGATGCATTATAACAATTTGCCACATACTATATCTCCCTTCATTGCTGTTGGATAATGAGTTTCCATCACGTAGATGACGAGAATGCAACTTCATCATTTTCCTTTTCCATCACCATAGAAACTGTGGCTTGATTTGTAAGACGCTGCTTGACTGAGATAGTTATGGAGATGTGTCTGACCTCGTAACTGGCCGTATTCCAAGCCTTGTAAAAACAAGCCATCAGGAACATGTCAGATGAAGTGTTACTGGAAGTGTTAAGTAAACATCTCTTGTAAAAACAGAACCGGAATGAAAGTAAATCATTTCAGCATTTTGATCAAGAGCGTAGCATTTTAAATCCCTCCATGACAGTTATGGCATGAAGCTAGCAGATCTTGACATTTTGTATTCAGAGATGTTGTTCATGGCTATAACAGATGTCCTGCAGTATTTATAAAGGAAACTGTAACTGTGCTGTTAATAGAAAAGCTCTGGAATGTTACTGTTATCGTTCTCCTTTTGTTTCCATTAAAAGCTTGTGCTTCCTTCTTGGATTGAAATAGTGACTGTGTTTCATAGTAGTTCTTTTGGGGAGTCTGTTTAATGAGGTCAGGGTTTACTCTTTTTTTTTTTTTTTTTTCCCTGTCATTTAAAGGGATGTTAATATTCATGGAAACAAACAAAAACAAATTGTACAGGACAACTTGGATGTCAAATCTCCAGTTTTTATTGCTTATGTTGTAAGGGAATACATGCATCGAAGCGACAACCTATTATTATATTATTTTAAAAAAAGATCCTTATGTAATTCTGAAGGTATGAGATTCAGGATCAGAGTTTCATTTTCCTTCTGCAATGGTCCAGTGCAATTGCATTATTGAACTGAAATGTAAATGGATAAATCTTTCTCTTTGACACTTTTTTAAAGGATGTGTAAAAAGTTTTACACTCCTAGCTTTCTCTCCTTTTCTCTGGGAGGATTAAACAGCTGCATATGCCGTATCAACATCAGCTATCAGTGCTATCTAATTAGCCAAGGTGCACTGTTGAATGCATCCTGCCTGAAGCTCCTCTGGTGTTTAATTCACATGGCGTAGTGGAGGGAGGAATATCGACCAAGAGCTGTAGAGAGTTCAAACACTAGAAGGACCTGGTGGTGGAATTGATATCAAATAAATTGAAAGAAAAAAATTAAATGAGAAAAGAACAGTCGGTGGAATTAAAGCAACTTGAAAATTGAAGCAACTTCCCAAGCTGTCATGGAGCACTGAGCCATGGTGAATGTGTGACAGGAAAGCCGGTGGTAGCAGACAGCTACTAAATTAATGAGCAAACTAGCACAACCCTTCAAAGCACAGAGAGCCAGAACTCATAATTGCTTGAAGCGTTTTATCATGCATGCACTTAATTTTAAGCCAATGGGAAGAAAAATCCACACTTTTTCATACTACAGTAAGTCTTCACTGAAATTCACCATATTGTTCTCCGGTTTGTGTGAGATTTTCATGTGGAAACATTGCCACCTAGTGGCAGAGTGGAGAGGTACAGTATAAAAATCCTGTTTTCTATACATGAGAATCCTTCAGTTAGTTTAGTTAGTTTCTTATATTGTCCACAAAGTAGATGTGGCTTTAGTTGTACCATACAGAATAAACAACACTAAAAGACATACCTGTAATTAAATAAATAAACTAAATCTACACACACACACACACACACACACACACACACACACACACACACACACACACACACACACACACACACACACGGGGTCACAGTGGTTAGCACGTTTGCCTCACACCTCCAGGGTTGGGGGTTCGATTCCCGCCTCCGCCGTGTGTGTGGAGTTTGCATGTTCTCCCCGTGCCTTGGGGGTTTCCTCCCCCGGTCCAAAGACATGCATTGTAGGTTGATTAGCATCTCTAAATTGTCCGTAGTGTGTGACTGTGTGAGTGAATGAGAGTGTGTGTGCCCTGCGATGGGTTGGCACTCCGTCCAGGGTGTATCCTGCCTTGATGCCCAATGATGCCTGAGATAGGCACAGGCTCCCCGTGACCTGAGAGTAGATCGGATAAGCGGTAGACAGGCTCACACACACTCTCATTCACACTCACGCAATCACACACTATGGACAATTTAGAGATGCCAATCAACCTACCACGCATGTCTTTGGACTGGGGGAGGAAACCGGAGTACCCGGAGGAAACCCCCGAGTGGAAACCCCTGAGGCATGGGGCAAACTCCACACACACATGGCGGAGGCGGGAATCTGAACAAAGTTAATTCAAGAAAATAAATAAACCTTTAAAAAAAACAATTTCCACAATTTCCCTGGAAATTCTTAAGAACAAAAAGGTGTGGAGTCTTTCTCCCATTTATATTTCACCTGTGACTTTAGGAACAGTTAAGTGTCATCCTTCATGTTTCACTGGAAATGTATGAGATGATCGAAGCCAAAGAAGTGAAACAAAACAAAATTGTGTTGCCCTTTCAAATTCATTCATTCATTGTCTACCGCTTATCCGAACTATACTCGGGTCACGGGGAGCCTGTGCCTATCTCAGGCGTCATTGGGCATCAAGGCAGGATACACCCTGGACGGAGTGCCAACCCATCGCAGGGCGCACACACACACACACACACTCTCATTCACTCACGCAATCACACACTACGGACAATTTAGAGATGCCAATCAGCCTACAATGCATGTTTTTGGACTGGGGGAGGAAAGCGGAGCACCCGGAGGAAACCCCCGAGGCATGGGGAGAACATGCAAACCCCATACACACATGGCGGAGGCGGGAATCGAACCCCCAACCCTGGAGGTGTGAGGCAAACGTGCTAACCACTAAGCCACAGTGCCCCCCCTTTCAAATTTCTATATAAAAAAATAGCTACATTTGTGAAATTACTGCTATTCACTGAATATCAATAATTAAGAGGTTTAAAACACCTAGCACACAGTGATGATGATTAGGAAGCCAAAAAATTCTCTAAGACCATGGTTGCAGATTTTCAGAAGATTTTGGCAGCAATTTGTGGTCCTCGTGTCTCAAAAGCTCCAAACTGGGCACAATCTCCATGTCAATCAATTATTTGGAAGCCATACCAGAAGGAAGAATTTTCTATTATCTAACCACAAATCCAAGCACCTGGAGCACCAAAGACATTATTGGAAATATGCTTGGAACTGGGCTCTCCTGTGATAGAATAGTTTTTTTTTTTTAGAAAAATAAATATAATTTGCACAGAAAAGAAATGTATGGCAGAGGATATGTGATCATGTGGAGCTGTTCTTTTTCTGGGAAAGCCTAAGACCTTTTGGGATGCTTGTGAAAAATTTTAAATGAGAATCAGACAGCCTCTGCCATGAAATTACAACTGGGTTGTGTTTGCTTGCTTCAGTAAGATGATTCAAAACAAATTATTAAAGTAACACGGAAGCTTGGCCAAATCCCAGACCCCTCACCTAACCCCTATTGTAATCCTGAATACTACATGGTGCGGCATAGATTGTTTAAAACAATACGACCCTTTCAGTTCTATAATGATTCTTTTCTTTCTCTATGGTTTGCATATTGCGTCTCTCTAGACTCCAAAGATCAGATCACTGGCACATGAAACCTCCCAAATGTAGTAGATTTACATAACACCAAATATCACACCACCCCTCTACAATTTTCCTGATTCTTCTACAATGTAAACAATTATATTAGAAATAAAATTCCTTACAACTTGATTAGTCTTCTACAAACCCGATTCCAAAAAAGTTGGGACACTGTACAAATTGTGAATAAAAACAGAATGCAATGATGTGGAATTTTCAAATTTCAATATTTTATTCAGAATACAACATAGATGACATATCAAATGTTTAAACTGAGAAAATGGATCATTTTAAGGGAAAAATAAGTTGATTTTAAATTTCATGGCATCAACACATCTCAAAAAAGTTGGGACAAGGCCATGTTTACCACTGTGTGGCATCCCCTCTTCTTTTTATAACAGTCTGCAAACGTCTGGGGACTGAGGAGACAAGTTACTCAAGTTTAGGAATAGGAATGTTGTCCCATTCTTGTCTAATACAGGCTTCTAGTTGCTCAACTGTCTTAGGTCTTCTTTGTCGCATCTTCCTCTTTATGATGCGCCAAATGTTTTCTATGGGTGAAAGATCTGGACTGCAGGCTGGCCATTTCAGTACCCGGATCCTTCTTCTACGCAGCCATGATGTTGTAATTGATGCAGTATTTGGTCTGGCATTGTCATGTTGGAAAATGCAAGGTCTTCCCTGAAAGAGACGACGTCTGGATGGGAGCATATGCTGTTCTAGAACTTGGATATACCTTTCAGCATTGATGGTGCCTTTCCAGATGTGTAAGCTGCCCATGCCACACGCACTCATGCAACCCCATACCATCAGAGATGCAGGCTTCTGAACTGAGCGCTGATAACAACTTGGGTTGTCCTTGTCCTCTTTAGTCCGGATGACATGGCGTCCCAGTTTTCCAAAAAGAACTTCAAATTTTGATTCGTCTGACCACAGAACAGTTTTCCACTTTGCCACAGTCCATTTTAAATGAGCCTTGCGCCTGCGCTTCTGGATCATGTTTAGATATGGCTTCTTTTTTGACCTATAGAGTTTTAGCCGACAACGGCGAATGGCAATGTGGATTGTGTTCTCCGACAATGTTTTCTGGAAGTATTCCTGAGGCCATGTTGTGATTTCCATTACAGTAGCATTCCTGTATGTGATGCAGTGCCGTCTAAGGGCCCGAAGATCACAGGCATCCCGTATGGTTTTCCGGCCTTGACCCTTACGCACAGAGATTGTTCCAGATTCTCTGAATCTTTGGATGATATTATGCACTGTAGATGATGATAACTTCAAACTCTTTGCAGTTTTTCTCTGAGAAACTCCTTTCTGATATTGCTCCACTATTTTTCACTGCAGCATTGGGGGAATTGGTGATCCTCTGCCCATCTTGACTTCTGAGAGACACTGCCACTCTGAGAGGCTCTTTTTATACCCAATCATGTTGCCAATTGACCTAATAAGTTGCAAATTGGTCCTCCAGCTGTTCCTTATATGTACATTTAACTTTTCCGGCCTCTTATTGCTACCTGTCCCAACCTTTTTGGAATGTGTAGCTCTCATGAAATCCAAAATGAGCCAATATTTGGCATGACATTTCTAAATTATTGCATTCCTTTTTTATTCACAATTTGTACAGTGTCCCAACTTTTTTGGAATCGGGTTTGTAAGATTTTCTCACATGTATGCTTATTGTGTGTATATATAAAAAAAAATAAATAAATAAAAAAAAAAAATAAAAAAAAAAGGAGGAGGTGTTTAAGGTTTTATTTATAAAAACAAATAAAAAAAGTTTCCATAGGAACGCAGTATGTATGCAATCCCATCTCTTTCATATCCATTTTCAAATGCATCATGGTCATAAATAATGCTACTTTTAAGATTGTTAAATCATTAACATCTTTCTACCGTACAAATAATAAGAAAAAAAAAGACAAACAACTTTAAACTAAAGAAACACAAGGAATGTGTAAGATTTCTGTGAATGGTCAGGAAGAAAAAAAAAAAAAAAAAAAAAAAAATCAAATCATGCCAAGCTCCGTAATACAGTGGTCCACTGTAGTGGTTAAATGTATTCAAATTGCATTGTTGGTGTAATTAACTGGATGTTTAGGGGAGTGGGTCATAAAACAGTAACAGACCACCATAAAACACTGCAAAAGAAAAGACATCCATGTTCTCCCTATGTCCTGGTTAAGTATCTGTGTAAAAAGGAAGCAACATTTATGACGACATTTATTATTTAAACAACTGAAATTATATAATAATGATAATTTAAAAAAAAAAAAAAA
Organism: Hemibagrus guttatus; assembly: GCA_033459395.1. Taxonomy (NCBI): domain Eukaryota; kingdom Metazoa; phylum Chordata; class Actinopteri; order Siluriformes; family Bagridae; genus Hemibagrus; species Hemibagrus guttatus. The sequence goes on from JAUCMX010000008.1 coordinate 19,447,884, forward strand.
AAAAAAAAAAAAATAATAATAATAATAATTTGCATCTGCAATATTCTGGGCACTTGCACCATCATGAACCAGTTACAAATTATATGGTAGAATGTAACTTATTTACTAACACTGGGCACCAAGACTTTCCTCATTAGAGGACCATCAATAGAGTCCATTTATGTAATGAATTAATGCAGAACCACACCACTCAGTACTGCATTTATGCTGACTTAGAGAACACGGGCGGCACAGGACTTCGCTGGCAGCCCCAGGTTGCTTTCACGGCCGCAGTGGCCTGGCATGTTCCCAGGGCTCTGTTCCCCCACCAAAGCAGGCATCCCCTGGGCATGGATCTGCTGCATGCATTGCCTAATATATGATAAAGGAGAAAGTTGTCAGTTTATCAAACTGCATAGATGGATTCAGCTGGAATCTCAATTCAGTGCAAGCAAAAACACTGGAGGAAATCAGAAAACATGAACTCACCAAGCGGATCTGGACATGACGTAATAGATGTCTGGCTTTTGGAAGCCGTTAAAGGTGGATGAAGCAGCTACAGTGTAAGCACCCATGTTTTCAAACAGCAGCCAGTCCCCTACCTGCCGGTCAGGCAGGGCACACAGCTCCACAATGCGATCCAGGCCATCGCAGGTAGGACCCCAGATACTGCATGGGTACATGCGCTCATCAGGCTTGGGTTTCTATACAGCACAACAAAATAGTAATGTTTATTAATCTGTGCAATTAAATAGAATTTAATTATCACATTACATATTTAATAAGAATTAATATAGCATATTAAAAACATAACAGAAAATATGCAATTTCTATACCTTGTGTACAATGGGTGTCACATGTGCATGATCAAAAAGGATGCAGTTAAAAGATCCATAAACGCCATCATTGACATAATACATTAGAGTTCTGTCATTGGTCCCATCATCTTCATCTGCATTTAATAAAAAAAAAAAAAAAAAAAAAAGAGGCGATGTTGTTTCAGAAATATAATATTAGAATAGAATAAAACAGAAGCCTACACAAGTAATCAAGAAGCAGGGTCTTACCATCAGAGCCTGATTGCTCCTTCATGTTGACTTTCTTAGCAATGATATTGACAGCTAGCATGTATGCAGAAGCCACATAGAATCGGCCAGGCTCAGCAATTATCCTCACACCAGAGTCTGCAGGAAAGTACTTATCCAGTGCGGGGTTGATTACAGCAGTAATCTAAGTGAAACAAAATGAACAATTTTTACTTGTAAAACCTACATATACATACACACAATATATATATATATATATAATATATATATATATATATATATATATATATATATATATATATATATATATATATATATATATATATATATATATATATATATATATATATATATATATATATATTACATACACATACACATACACACACACACACACACACACACACACAAATATAAAACATATTTACCTCCTCAAACTTCAGCTTGGAATCATCAGAGCCAGGGAAGCCACCGCCAATATCTAGCAGGGTCATATTGTAGCCCAGCTCAGCCTGAGGAGGAGTTAAAATGTCAGTTTAGTAATGCAGCACCATCAAATTCAAACAACCAAATTTCACAGCATGTGACTACTCACCCCCATGTCAAAGACACAGCGTGCATCTGCAATGGCCTGGGCATACGTCTCTGGGTCAGTGCAGCCGCTGCCTACATGAAAGCTGACTCCAATGATGTCCAGTCCTAGCTCCTTTGCCCGCTCCAAAAGCAGCCTGCTGCCTTTCAATGTAGCTCCAAACTTCACGCTCAGCCTGCACACTGCCTTAGAGTCATCTGTAGCTATACGCAGCACTAATCTGCATGGATATACAAATCATGGTTAGATGGACTTTAAGATTCTTGGGTTTTTGTCAGAATGTAAACACAATTACATAGTTTACACTCCAAATATAGAAAGCTACTCACTTTGCATTGTCATGGCTACGAGCAACCTTCATTAACTCCACTTCACTATCAAAGGTCATCATTTGCACTCCATGTGCAGATGCATACTTGATCTGTGACACCTGCTTACAGGGGTTGGCATAAATGATCCTACTGGGCTCCACTCCCAGAGACTGCACAAGCTGGATCTCAGTCTAAAGGAAAATACAGAGAAGTCAGTATTAAATTTTACTACTGCTACGTTATGTACATCAATAACAATGAGATTTCAGACAAAAATTTGCAAACCTTGCTTGCACAGTCAAAGCCTGCTCCCAGCATTGCCAGTGTCTCTACAACAGCCCTGCTATCATTGCATTTCACGGCATAGAAAGGTGTGACACGAGGCAAGACACGTGCCCATCTAAGATGCTTCTTTAGGACATCTCCCAGGTCTGCCACATAGAAAGCATCCTTGTCATCCTAAATAGCAAAGAAAACAAAATTGTTATCAAAAAGAAAAAGATACAGGAGCATGCTATACTACACATCAACAACAAAACTATAGAAAAATAAAAAATGTGTCCGTAAAAACTCACTGATGAGGTGGACTCATTGATCTTCTGCTCAATGATGTCGCGTGCACAGAACCCCTCCTCCAGGAAGGTAAATCCAAAGTTGTCAAACGAAGTCATGGTCAGAAAGCAAGTTCCGATTGCAAAGGAAACTACAAAAGTTAAGCACTGGTGTTAAACACAGTCAGTCTGTTCATTACAAACATTCTATCTCTACAAGAATAGCAAACTGAATAAGGATTGCCCTCTGATAATTTGGCATGGTCGGTTCTCTTAATAACCAAGTCATTGCTCCATGTAGAATGGGTCATTATTCCCAATTTATCATTGAAAATTTATTTACTATATTTGATCATTTCATGCAGGATAAATTTAAACAAATACTATTACTTACTTGGACAGAAAGAGATGGAATTATTAAATGTCAGAGGTTCAGCGCATCCAAGGCGGCTCCCCAGTGAAGTTAAATCCTTTCAGATAAGCCTCAAGGCCAGGGCCAGTGTGTGCTTTGCTCAAGCGAATGATCTGAAATAGGGAAGCACTAAAAGTAAGTTTCAACTTTTAAGCACTCAGGGCTATTTTAATATTTACACATCTGTCAAGAGGATATTTTATTAGAATATTATACATCGATATTATTATTTGAAAATATTACTTTTTATTTTTAATACAGAATCCATCATATGGACACTGGCAGTGCATCAATCTTGCCAAAAAGTTAAAGGGGTGGATAACAAAAAGTAAAGAAATATCGTTTCGTATAATTGCAAGCCAATCCATAGATGGCCAAACACTAGTAGAGTAAGGGTCGGCTCAGGATCAATTCCAATCCCACCAGTGCACTATATAGGGTAGAGAAGTCATGGCTCCACATTTTAGGATCTACCCTCCGTCAGCAGGACTCTCCGTGTTCCCCCCCCAATAGGCGACGAGCTACAATCTGTAGACCAATGAGGTAAGTGCTACGCAGGCATTAAAGATGGAGGGGCCATAATCGGAAATGCAGCTTTCATCATACTTAGTCGTACATTTAAAAGGTAAAAAGTGTTTACTTAAAATTCATTTCCCACACTTTGTGTACGCGTCAATAGACCTTTTCTGTAATCCATCATCACTTTTACAGAGTTTTGCTTAATATAACGTTATACCCCCTGCGACATCCAGCCACGTGGATTTATAAATGGCCATTTTAAACATAGCAAGTCAGAGTATGGTTACGTTGATCAAAAACAGTTAACTATTTGCTCATTTAATCACCCAACGACTATTAAAGTTATCACCATAGTAACTTGATAACTTGGTTTTTATGCTGAAAGCGGACGACGCCTGCTTAACCGGTTTTTTTTTGTTAAGTCTACGTGAACTCGCTAGCTAGTCCGTTCAATGCCAATTCAATGGAATCGAACTAAAAAGAATAAAAAACCTTTTAAAAACAAGTTATTTCTTAGTAGCACCGAATAGTTAACACGCATCCTGACTTCTTTCTATTCAGAAAAACGCACTAGTTCGTGTAGTTTGTGCTAGCATGCTTTCAAACCCATTTACCGTTACCCTAGCGTGCTAACTTTATAGCTATGTTAGCCTGTGGTTCTCTGTTAACTAGACCATCCTGTAACCTAGAGAAATATCTTACTATATCAGATACGTACCTTAAAAAGCATTTACAAAGATTTTTGCCCATTAGACCAGAATCAGGGAATTAAAAAAAAAAGCCCGCGTTTCCTTGACCACCCAGCCGGCGTACTCTGTTCTGAATGAGGCCGGGGATGCGCCGGCAGGCATATATAGTTCAGCGGTTTCCAGGGCAACACGCCAGCTGAAACCGGCCTCTCCTCTGACTGCTCCGCCTGCGAACCGGTTCCAGCTTGTTACCCGCCTTCCCGCGCAACAATGTCGCGTGTGAGCTCAAAGCATGTTAACACCACATTCACAAAGATGATATAAGTAACGTTTTTCTTCTAAAGTTGTTAAAATAAATTTTTTTTCTAAAATGAACGACGTGTAGACAGATTATCTTAATAAACAGAGCTTAAGTATGTGTGGACTATATTATGGAGATGTCTATAATGCCACAGGAAGTGATTTTTTTTTATTTTTTTTTTATGTATTTTAAAATGTTGTTTGTTTTTGTCATATACATTTTGAGGGATCTTTTAAAATGTTTCCAGAATTTATGAGAAATGGTGAAATATTTTGTTTACCATACAAATTTTAAAAAGGTGTTTATATGGAAATACTATTTTGTTCCCTTTGCTTGCACTTATCAAATTCAGGAGCTTCAGTGTTTCAGTGAGTTTAATGTTTATACCAAACATCAGAATCAGGATAAAGCATGATCTGAGTGACTTCAGCTTCAGCCATGGCATGTTTGTCGGTTAACAGACAGGCTGATCTGAATATTTCAGAGACTGCTGATACCCTGTGATTTTTCATGCACAACAGTGTCTAGTGTTTACACAGAATGGTGTGAAAAACCAGAAACATCCAGTGAGCAGCAGTTCTGCCCGAGGAAATGCCTTGATTCAACTGGTTCAAGCTGACAGGAAGGCTACAATAATTCAAATAACCCCCACGACAACCATGGTGATTAGAAAAACATCCCAGAACACACTGTAAATTGTATAGATTTGTATAGAATTAAAATTCCCAAACCATTCCTGTCTGGTACAAACATCCATGCCAGTTGAAGTCACTGACATCGCATTTGTTTTCCCCTATCTGATATTTGATTTGAAGATCACCTGTATATGTATGATTTTATGAATCGCACTGCTGCCTATGATTAGCTGATTGTATAACAGCATGAATGAGCAGGGTTACAGGTATTCCTATTAAAGTGTAATATTGATTACATTAATTCCATTTTGTGTTATAATTTTGGTCTGCATACACTGCATGAAAGATGCGTCTTAGTCTTATGAACAAAATATTTCTAGGTGATGAAAAGCAACAAAGAAAAAATAAATATTTTGAAGCATTTTGTACCTAGATAGACCAGAACATTTTGAAATTTCTTTAAAACTCTGCCTTTTCTGGTTAATAATGAATTATGGAAAACTGGACAGTAATATATTCATTAACATGAAACTAGATTTGACTAGATGATTTAACTAGGTGAATGAGATTTGCCGCCTAAAACAGGGTTCTTTTTTTCTTACAATTTATATTTCGTAAAAGCTTACCAAAGGTAATATTACATTTGCAGACTTGTAAACCACAACACCTTCTGGCTGTTACACTTTAATCCAGAGCCAGTAAAGAGTGACAAGGTCCAAGCTTTGAAATAAGCAGCTGAGCAATTGTTGTGGGATTTAAATTCACACCCTTTCATTAACTTGTATCCGACCTAACGCTGCTCAGATTTCACATACGAAGGGTCACAAAATTAGAGATAATCCATTGTTTATTATGTATATTATTTTGTATATACTACAGCACTGTTGAATTCTCAGATCTGGTTGGTCAGAAGGTGTCTGACTGTAGTGCCAGCTGTAGTGCCATAAGCACAGGGCTGTTTTCACCACAAAGTGGATTCATTGCCCAGAGTATTTTTTTTCCCTTACCCAGTATATGTTAAATAGGAGAGTGTCCCACCCTTTGGCTTTCTAAATGGGGAATAAGATCATTCTTATTAACTGATGTGAATATATTCAGCGAGTACTTTACACAGATGCACATATCTCCATGTTCTCTTCTAAATATGGAAGCATATATTTAACAGCATTGCTGATCTCAAAACAATGATTTATTCTCTTTAAACATGAGTATGTTTTTTAATTGAAAAATTAACAGTGCCAAAAAGTCAGGTCATTTAATTTGTTTTGTTTTTTCTTTGTAAAATACTGAATTCAATTCAATTCAATTTTATTTGTATAGCGCTTTTAACAAAGAGCATTGTCTCAAAGCAGCTTTACAGAACATAAGAAACAATAAATATACAAACAAACAGTCCTAGATGTTAGACAAAATATTCCCTAGTGAGTGAGCCTGAGGTGACTCAGGCGACTGTGGCAAGGAAAAACTCCCTTTGATGGAATTAGGAAGAAACCTTGAGAGGAACCAGACTCAAAAGGGAACCCATCTTCATCTGGGTGACACCGGAGAGTGTGATATGAACAATGTCCTTTCTGCATTAGTTGTGTGATGCAGATACAGCATGTGTAGAATGTTATGTGTAAAATGTCCACATAGCAAGAATGAGGTCTTCTTCTTCTTCTTCTTCTTCTTCTTCTTCTTTCGGCTTTTCCCTTCAGGGGTCACCACAGCGAATCATCTCTCTCCACCTATCCCTATCTTCTGCATCCTCAACACTTGCACCCACTAGCTTCATATCCTCATTAATTCCATCCATATACCTCCTCTTTGGCCTTCCTCTTTGCCTCCTGCCTGGCAGCTCCATGTCCAACATTCTCCTACCAATATACTCACTCTCCCTCCTCTGAACATGTCCAAACCATCTTAATCTGGCCTCCTTAACTTTGTCCCCATGTCCAACATGAGCTGTCCCTCTGATGTACTCGTTCCTAATCCTGTCCAATCTTGTCACTCCCAAAGAGAACCTCAACATCTTCAGCTCTGCTACCTCTAGCTCTGACTCCTGTCTCTTCCTCAGTGACACTGTCTCTAAACCATACAGCATGGCCGGTCTCACCACTGTCCTGTACACCTTCCTCTTGATTCTCGCTGATATTTTCCTATCACACAGAACTCCTGACACCTTTCTCCACCCATTCCAACCTGCCTGCACTCGCTTCTTTACCTCTTTCCCACACTCTCCATTACTCTGGACTGTTGACCCCAAGTACTTAAACTCCTGTACCTTCTTCACCTCTTCACCCTGTAGCCTTACTGTTCCACTTCCCTCCCTTTCATTCACACACATGTACTCAGTCTTACTATGACTGACTTTCATTCCTCTTCTCTCCAGCGCAAACCTCCACCTCTCCAGGTTTTCCTCCACCTGCTCCCTGCTCTCACTACAGATCAAATTGTCATCTGCAAACATCATTGTCCAAGGAGACTCCTGTCTGACCTCCTCTGACAACTGGTCCATCACTATAGCAAACAGGAAGGGGCTCAGAGCCAATCCCTGATGCAGTCCCACCTCCACTTTGAACTTCTCTGTCTGACCTACAGCACACCTCACCACTGTCCTGCTCCTCTCATACATGTCCTGCACCACTCTGACATACTTCTCTGCTACTCCTGACTTCCTCATACAGTACCACAGCTCTTCTCTTGGCACCCTGTCATACGCTTTCTCCAAGTCTACAAACACACAGTGCAACTCCCTCTGACCATCCCTATACTTCTCCATCAAAATTCTCAGAGCAAAAATTGCATCAGTTGTGCTCTTTCTGGGCATGAAGCCATACTGCTGCTCACAAATTTCCTTAACCTAACCTTCATTGTATGGCTCATCAACTTTATCCCCCTATAGTTGTTGCAACTCTGCACATTACCCTTATTCTTAAAGATTGGCACTAACACACTTCTCCATTCCTCAGGCATCCTCTCACTCTCTAAAACCCTGTTAAACAAACTAGTTAAAAATTCCACTGCTGCCTCTCCCAGACACTTCCAGACCTCCACCGGGATGTCATCAGGACCAACTGCCTTTCCACTTTTCATCCTCTTCAAAGTCTTCCTGACTTCATCCTTTCTAATCTTATCTACTTTCTGTTCCACAGAGTTCACCCCTTCTACTCTTTTTTTTCCCTCTCATTTTCCTCATTCATCAGCTCCTCAAAGTATTCCTTCCATCTCCTCTGTACACTCTCCTCACTTGTGAGCACCCTTCCATCTCTATCCTTAAAAACTCTAACTTGCTGCACATTCTTCCCATCTTGATCCCTCTGCCTAGCTAACCTGTACAAGTCCTTCTCTCCTTCTCTAGTGTCTAACCTAGTGTACAACTCGTCATATGCCTTCTGCTTGGCCTTAGACACCTCCCTCTTCACTCTGCGCTGTAACTCCTTGTATTCCTGTCTATTCTCTTCAGTCCTGTCCATGTCCCACTTCTTCTTGGCTAACCTCTTCCTCTGGATACTATCCTGAACTTCCTCATTCCACCACCAAGTCTCTTTATCTTCTTTCCTCCTTCCAGATGACACACCCAGCACCTTTCTCCCTGTCTCCCTGATCACTTCTGCTGTAGTTTCCCAGTCATCTGGCAGCAATACCTGACCACCCAGAGCCTGCCTCAACTTCTGTCTAAATTCCTCACAACATTCCTCCTTTTTCAGCTTCCACCACTTGGTTTTCTTCTCTATCTCTGTCTTTGGCCTCTTCTTCTTACAGACCATCAAAGTCATCCTACACACCACCATCCTATGCTGTCTGCCTACACTCTCTCCCACTACCACTTTACAGTCACTAATCTCTTTCAGAATGCCTCTTCTACATAGGATGTAGTCTACCTGTGTTCTCCTATGTCCACTCTTGTAAGTCACTCTATGCTCCTCCCTCTTCTGAAAATAAGTGTTAACCACAGCCATGTCCATCCTCTTAGCAAAGTCCACTACCATCTGTCCTTCTAGGTTCCTTTTCTTAACTCCAAACTTGCCCATCAACTCCTCATCACCTCTGTTCCCCTCACCAACATGTCCGTTAAAATCTGCTCCTATCACCACTCTCTCACCCATGAGAATACTCTCCATCACCTCTTCTAATTCACTCCAGAATCTCTCTTTCTCCTCTAACTCACAACCTACCTGTGGGGCATAACCACTAACAACATTCAACATCACCCCTTCAATCTCTAACTTCAGACTCATCACCCTGTCTGATACTCTCTTCACCTCCAGGACATTCCTCACAAACTCCTCCTTCAGGACCACACCTACCCCATTTCTCTTACTATCCACACCATAATAAAACAGCTTGGATCCTGCTCCTATACTACGAGCCTTGCTACCCTTCCACCTGGTCTCCTGTACACACAGTATATCCACCTTCCTTCTCTCCATAATATCAGCCAGCTCTCTACCTTTCCCTGTCACAGTACCAACATTCAGAGTTCCTATTCTCAGTCCTACACTCTTACCTTTCCTCTTCTCTCTCTGTCTGTGCACTAACCCTCCCTCCTCTACTTCTTTTACCAACAGTAGCCCAATTTCCACCGGCGCCCTGTAGGTCAACGGCGCCAATGGCGGTCGTTGTTAACTCGGGCCTCGACCGATCCGGTATGAAATTCAGAGTACTGATGATTCGCATGGTTAAATTTGGCGATGTTTTACGCCGGATGCCCTTCCTGTATTAGTTTAAAAGAAGTAAAAGGCTTTGTAATTGTTTACCATTTTTAGAATATATAGCATAGTCCTCTAAGTCTGTAAAAAATAGTAAAAAAATAGATTAAAACCTATATATCAGATATTATCGGATAACTATCATGAATGATCAGAGTCCGACAAAATGTACAAATTATAAATGCTAGGAGTATGCAGTATGAGATGCACTTTTGAATGGAATTAACCAACTCTTAAATTGGAGTCCTCAGAATCTGAAAAGTTCATTTGGTCTATAGTTGTCAACATTTCCACTTTGGGCCAAACGTAGGAAACTTCAAGACTACATTGCTCTAGCGGTGGTTGTGAATATGGCTTCCAGGCATAAATGTGCTCCTGCCAGACCTTTTCTAATCTGTTCCCATTTTGCCACTGTGTTTCCAGACAGATCCTGTGATGTCTTTCCAAACCAGAGAATGAGGCAATTTTCTATTACTAGCTTCAAACACTAGGAAGCACATCACTTTTAATGAATAAAAGTTGGAGGATGAGTAAGATGATGTTCCAGTTTTGTTCAGGGCCTGTGAAGATGACAAATACTGTTGGTTAAGGCTAAAGGACTGAGTCAGAATTTCTGCTATACTATTTAGATGGGGTTTTTATTTTCTTCTAAAAAGGCAGAGTTGGTAAGGCATTGGTGAAGCTGTGTGTATACCTGCATGTATAGATACTATATTAGGTAAGATGTGTACACTGTAAAGGCACCTGTAGGTCAGTTTGTGACTCTGCAAGTTTTAACCTTCTAACTACGAAAAGCTTTATTTCTGGCAACAGTCTTGGCTTCCAGCTATAACAGGTCCTTGGAAAACATTGATGGTGCCATTAATTTTCAAATGACAACAAGTGCACACTGTGAACTGGTTTTTGTGTAGTTTCCATACAACAACATAAGGGTCACATTGGTGATATTTACAACACATTAGAAAGTTGGACAAATGACAGCATGTTTAATAGCCAACGTAATGCAGTCAAGTTATGATACCAGGATTTTTTTTTTTCAGAACTAGTTACCTAAAATATATGGCCACAAGTTTGTAGATACCTAATACGCCTTACATCTATATGTGGGCCTTCTCTAAACTGTTGCATTGTATGGAATGTCTTTGTATGCTGTTGCATGACAATTTCCCTTAACTGAAACTAATAGGCCCAAACCTGTTCTAGCATGACTATGTCCTTGTGCACAAAGTGAGCACCAGAAAGACATGGTTTGCCAAGGTTGGAGTTGAATAATTCAACTGTCCTGCACAGAGCCCTGACCTCTACCCCATTGAACACCTTTGGGATGAAGTGGAACATTGATTGCATCACGGACCTCCTCACCAGAAATGCTCATGTGAGTGAATGGACAAATCCCCACATCCATGCTCCAAGATCTAGAAGAAGATCTTCCCAGAAGAGTAGAAATGATCAAAACATCAAAGAAGGACTAAATCTGAAATGTGATGTTCAAAAAGCAGGAGTAATATGTCATTTGGAAATGAAGATTTTTTTTTTCTCACAACATGGATTTAAGTCAGTTCAGCTAAACTTAAGTTAAACAGTACATATTATTGCATTTGGCTCCAAGCTTATGTATAATCACTTTCTGATAAGACAAAGAGAGCTAGACATGATGTGTTTATCTGTTGTTTGACGTCACTGTTCAGCAGATCTGCAGCGTCCTGTGCTGGTGTGACCATAGATAATGTGACAACTTGCTTTCTATTTTCTCCCCAAAACACAGGAGAGAGAGAGAGAGAGAGAGAGAGAGAGAGAGAGAGAGAGAGAGAGAGGAGAGAGAGAGAGAGAGAGAGAGAGAGAGAGAGAGGATTACTCATACAGGACAAATTGTGAAATGATTCTCACACGAAACTCTATTAAATAATTGTGTTAACAAGTATGTTGTCAACATTAATCTACTGCTGGTGCTCATTTAAGCTCAAATATGGTTTAAAAATATTTTTTGACAAGCACTGAACTATATCCTGTTTGTCAAATCCTGTCACAACAGACGTACAGAGAGGAACACACAGATATTACTTCACATTCCTTACAAATGTGTATTACATAATTGTTGTGATTCTTGTCCTTATTTCAAAACAATATGCCTGGCAGAAAATGTTCTTTCCCAGTACAGAGCAAACTGATAGTTGCAAGACAAAGTGTTAACTAATATTAAGAAAAAAAAAAAAAAAAAAAAAAAAAAAATGAAGGACTATGTGTTTGATTACCTTTTGCCCTAGAACATGTTGGACAATTGGTAAGCATGGAGACGTAATAATTCTATCATTCAGGCAAACTCAGCCTTTCCATAAGAAAGACTTCCTGGAATCCGCATCAAAGGAGTTTCTTGGCATAGTGACAAGGGGAGGAGACGGACAACCCAGAGCCCTCCCCATCTGCACACGCTCTCTCTTACACTCATGCACACTTGCTGATATTCAACACCACATGATCTGGCATACCTTTATGGATGGATGTGAGTCATTCTTGTTAATGTGATTGACGTGGCTTTGTTCTCGTACTCCTCCCCATATGCACACGCAACTGTTAGGACATCAGCATGTACGGATACAGATGTTTCAACACACCCAACTATAGAAACAGCACTGCACTAGATTTAACTGGTTAAAGACAAAGTGTACAGTGGATTAAAATGAAAAAAATCTTAACGGAAGAGGTGTTTTACAAACTACGACAAATTGAGATAAGCTGAGTATTAAATTCTGTTGTGATCTACAGTCACATTTACAAATTTTCACCCACAGAATAGAGCATTAATCCTGAACAATAATCTTAAATATTGCACTTTGACATTAAATATTTCATTAATTAAAGAGGGAAAAATATGACCACTTGCTTTTTTTGTAGGAGTTAGTAAAAAAATCTGACAGCTATCCCTTATATTTGAGATCAAGGAAATACTTTCTCCTATTAAATGTCAGTGTAACTGTTCTAACAATGTCCTCCTGTAACATAAAAATGGCAGACAACCACTAACTTCTCACAAGAGTAATGACATTACACCTGAATTAGCATTAGCACCAGAATTTGTAAACACATCAAAAAATATTTAAATGTAAGCAGATTCAATGTGTATCAGGGTGGAGTTTTCCTTTAACCTTTATTTTTGTAGACACACATCCTGGCCTTGGACTAATTCTCAAAGTTCTGTTTAGTCTAGGATCCAGAAAGGAACGGAATTTAGGATAATTTAGGATGAGATACTTAAAGAGAAACAGTGAAATGCTTTGTTGTCATTTGTGTCTGTGTTGTGTGAATAGTTCTAGGGTTACGGTTAGGTGTAGATGAGATGAGCCTTTTTCCTTCATATAATAAAGCTATTTGATTCTTCTTCTTCTTCTTCTTCTTCTTCTTCTTCTTCTTCTTCTTCTTCTTCAATAAAGCTACTTGAAACTCTGTTCACTTCCTCCGAATTATAGCCTACCATATATGAACATAGGCTTTCGAGCCATAAAGGCAGCACAGACTTGTATATTCGGATGCCATCAGGTATTACACAGTCGTGTTAGGACATGTGAGAAAGTGTACATGATGAAACTGGAAACAAAAGCTCCCAGCCCTGTACCTTTTGTACAGATTTTAAAGGTGCATTATTCAGTTATGTTTATTGTTTACTTGTACTAATAACCTGGAAAATACGTAGAACATGATAAAAAAAAATAATGCTTAAAGCAATGGCCTATTAAGTCTATTAAGTAGCTGTGAAAACCCATTTGGAATATATTGAGATGCTTTTCTGCTCACCAAAGTTGTAAAGAGTGGTTATATGAGTTACTATTTCCTACTCTGGCCATTTTCCTCTTATCAACAACATCCACAAAACTGTCGTTTAACCAAGTTTTTTGTTTTTCACACCATTCTGTTTAAACTCTGGAGAGTTGTGTGTGAAAATCCCAAGAGAAATACCCAAACCAGCCCATCTGGCACCCACAACTATGCCCCAATTAAAGTTCACACCTTTTCTTTATTCTAATGCTTGAGGTAAAGATTAACTGAAGCTCTTCACCTGTAACTGCATGATGTTTCTCTCTCCCTCTCCCTCTATTATCAACACCTGTACACCTTCTCATTTAAGCTGTTATCCAATAATAAATAATGCTTATTTTCCTTTCAAGCTTTATCACCTTCAAACTACCTCTTATAAAGTATAATTGCCCTGCGATGGGTTGGCACTCCGTCCAGGGTGTATCCTGCCTTGATGCCCAATGACGCCTGAGATAGGCACAGGCTCCCCGTGACCCGAGAATAGTTCGGATAAGGGGTAGACAATGAATGAATGAATAAAGTATAATTTACATAAACCTAATACTCACTGCACTTTTGGAATAAAATTCATACTTTGTGTGTTCAGTATGCTATTGTGTTCTTGAATTCCTCACATTATTTTTTAACACAGATAAACAAAAAGCTATCAGTGAAATAAAAGCAGTTGCAAAGATCCCTGTGGATTCAAATAATGAACGAACAACAAAAATCTAAACAAAATATGGTCTACCCTTATTAGTAGCAGCCCTGTCTTTTTTTCCTTTCTGCAGATCATTTCATTACATTAATAGACATATATATCAGTCTGTCTACATCATTGCATTTGGATTATTTGTTCTAATAGTTTGGTTGGAAATTTAACTGCTTTCCATGACTTAAAGCTATTAAACTGTTTATGAAAACTTGCTTAAATCAGAAAGCTGGTGACCATATTTTAGGTGAAGCAACCTCAAAAGCTTCTGTACAACTCATTAGGTAACAAAAGTCATAGGATAACACCACAGCCTTTGATGTTTGTCTGACTACATTAGGAAAGCACTGCATTTGGGGTTACAAACCACAGTCCTGAGCCTGGGATATCTCTGTAGACCTACAAAAAATTTTAGTGTACAACAAAATACTTTTGCATATCTTCTGTGCAGTTATTAATTAAACACCAGACAGTTTTTCAGATCTCATTCAGAAGCTTTTTTAATGATTTCTACATATTGGAAGGATGGATATTTTCAGGCTGTGTGGAGCTCCTTTACTGCAGACAGACGGTACACTGAGATCACTTTCTCCAGCCACACCAGCTGAATCAGCACATTTCTTTCTTCTATCTCTTTGCCAGAAAAAGACAGAGAGGAAAGGCAGAATGTACAAGAGAGATCAAAGGGATAGCTCAGGAAATACAGATGAGGGTGTGGAAAATGCAAGGGAAAAAAGAATATGGTGTTCTCCTACACAGACTTAACTTTGTTAACTCACAGTTTAACCTTAACTGTGGCATGGTTGTAGTGCCAGACGGGCTGGTTTGAATATTTCGGAAACTGCTGAGCTCCTTGGATTCTCTCACACTACAGTCTCTAGTGTTTAAACAGAATAGTGTGAGTCTGCAGGCTGAAACACCTTGTTGATGATAAAGATCAGAGGGTCTCAGATTATAGGAAGTCTATAATAACTTAAATATCCACTCTTTACAACCGTGATGAGTAGAAAAGCATCTCAGAACACATTTAACTTTGAGATAAAACAGCAGAAGACCTGATCAGGTTCCATTCCTTTCATCCAAGAACAGGAATCATGGGCACAGACTCACTGAAACTGGACAGTTAAAGATTGCTGGCTCATTTGCTCTGACCCATTTGTTTAGCCATCACAATTTGGTTTTTGTCAAAGTTGCTGAGATCCTTAGGCTTGCCCATTTTTCCTGCTTCCAACAACATCACCTTCGAGAACTGACTGTTCACTTTCTGCTTAATATATAAACATTATTTCTTTGACCATTTGCCTGCTTTGCTATGCACGCAAAACAGAAGGAGTATTAAACTGTGACTAAGCTCATGATAAAATTGAAATAAAATGATAAACTATGCGTACGTGCACACTGTGGTAAACAGCAACCATTGGCACCAATTGAATTCTTGCATGGTGAAATAATTAATTTATGTTTTAATTTAATTTAATTTATGTTTTGTTGCTCTGCTAGGAAGTCAGTCAGAATTGGTCTATAAAATAGATGAAAAGGAAAGGCATATTATGAGATACAGCACAATTTATTTATGTCGACCTTACAGCTGTAGACACCATGCATTAAAAACAGACATTTTAAGTCATCCAACCTAAAAGCTATAATGAAAGGGAGAATCTATCAACAATTCCTGATATTATCATCAGTCATCCCAAATCTAGTAGTGGTTAAACTCATTTCATCAAGGGAGAATTGAGTGGGTTCTCCTGCAGTCTCTGGTTAAGTATATGCATAAAAGGTAGAAATATACGGCATGGACTGTAAATACAAAACAATTGACAAGGTTTGCTCTAAAACATTGGGGACCAACACCGTTTCCATATTCATTTTACAAATTAATACATAGCAGATGTTTTTTATACTGCTATAAGTAGCGGAGGACTTTGCTGGCGGCTCCAGGGTGCTTTCACGGCCTGGCATGTTCCCAGGGCTTTGTTCCTCCACCAGAGCAGGCATCCCCTTGACATGGATCTGCTGCATGCATTGCCTAATACATGATATTGAAGAATTCCTCACTTTTTGGGACTGCACAGATGTATTCAGCAGGAATATAAGTTTTGTCAAGCAGAAACAATGGAGAAAATCAGAAAACATGAACTCACCAAGTGGATCTGGACATGATGTAATAGATGTCTGGCTTTTGGAAGCCAATATAAGTGGACGAAGTGGAAAGAGTGTAAGCACCCATGTCTTTAAACAGCAGCCAGTCTCCTACCTGCCGGTCAGCATGGTACACAGCTCCACAATGCAGTCCTTGACATTACAGGTAGGACCCCAAATTCTGCATGGGTACATGCGCTCATCAGGCTTGGGTTTCTGTAGAGCAAAAACAAAGAGTAATGTTCATTAATCTGTGCAATGACGTGTAAATATCACTTTATATTGACAAATTAGTAGAGATAATAGAACATGCATATTTGTCTCAGTACCTTGTCCAAAATGTGTTCAAATTCATAACCAAGGAGTGCAGATTGAAATGAGCCATAAATTCCATCATTGACATAGTACATTATAATTCTGTCACTGGTCCCATCATCATCATCTGCATTGTGTTAAGGAAAAGAATTACGGCAATGTTGTTTCAGAAATATACAATTACATACGCCGGTCATCGCTTTACGATCAGGCTCTTACCATCAGAACCTGATTGCTCCTTCATGTTGACTTTCTTAGCGATGATATTGACAGCTAGCGTATATGCAGAAGCAACATAGAATTGGCCAGGCTCAGCAATTATCCTCACACCAGAGTCTGCAGGAAAGTACTTATCCAGTGCAGGGTTTATTACAGCAGTAATCTAAGTGAACCAAAATGAACATTTTTACTTGATGGCAAAAATGTATAATTAAAAATACATCTTAAGACCACTCCTAAATAGAAACAAAAGTAAGTTCTAAAATAACCTCCTCAAACATCAGCTTGAAATTATCAGAGCCAGGGAAGCCACCGCCAATATCCAGCAGAGTCATATTGTAGCCCAGCTCAGCCTGAGGGAGAGTTATAAATTTCAGTTGCATAACGCCACCATGCAGAAGGTGCACTTTACACCATCAGACAAGCAAATTTCACAGCATGTGACTACTCACCCCCATGTCAAAGACACAGCGTGCATCTGCAATGGCCTGGGCATATGCCTCTGGGTCAGTGCAGCCGCTGCCTACATGAAAGCTGACTCCAATGATGTCCAGTCCTAGCTCTTTTGCCCGCTCCAAAAGCAGCCTGCTGCTTTTCAATGTGGCTCCAAACTTCACGCTCAGCCTGCACACTGCCTTAGAGTCATCTGTAGCTATACGCAGCACTAATCTGCATTGCATGGATATACAAATCACTATGAGATGATGGACTATTCTTGGGTTTTTGTCATAATGTAAATACAGTAACATAATTTAGACTCCAAATATTGAGAGCCACTCACTTTGCATTGTCATGGCTACGAGCAACCTTCATTAGCTCCACTTCACTATCAAAGGTCATCATTTGCACTCCATGTGCAGATGCATACTTGATGTGTGACACCTGCTTACAGGGATTGGCATAAATGATCCTACTGGGCTCCACTCCCAGAGACTGCACAAGCTGGATCTCAGTCTAAAGTAAAATACACATAAGTCAGTATTAGTTTTTACTAATGCTACACCTACTGGTACATTATGTATTTCTTTCAACAGTGAAATATGAAATTTCAGACAAAAATTTGCAAACCTTGCTTGCGCAGTCAAAGCCCGCTCCCAGCGTTTCCAGTACCTTTAAAACAGCCCTGCTATCATTGCATTTCACAGCATAGAAAGGTTTGACACGAGGCAAGACATGTACCCATCTAAGGTGCTTCTTAAGGACATCTCCTAGGTCTGCCACATAGAAAGCATCCTGGTTACCCTACTGGGCAAAAGAAGTGTCATCAGACACATGCTACATAAACTACCACCAAACTATATATATATATATATAAGGAGAAAGCTCACTGATGAGACAGACTCTTTGATCTTCTGCTTAATAATGTCATTTGCACCGAACCCTTCCTCCAGAAAGGTAATTTCAAAGTTGTCAAATGAAGTCATGGTCATAAATTCCAATTCCAGTTGCAAATGAAACTGCAAAAAAATTAACTGTTAGTGTTAACAATAACCTTTTTAACTGCAACCAGTTAAAGTCCCCAATTATTCATTCATTCATTGTCTACCGCTTATCCAAACTATTCTCAGGTCACGGGGAGCCTGTGCCTATCTCAGGCGTCATTGGGCATCAAGGCAGGATGCACCCTGGATGGAGTGCCAACCCATCGCAGGGCACACACACACTCTCATTCACTCATGCAATCACACACTACGGACAATTTAGAGATACCAATCAACCTACCATGCATGTCTTTGGATTGGAGAAGGAAACCGGAGTACCCAGAGGAAACCCCCGAGGCACGGGGAGAACATGCAAACTCCACACACACGGCGGAGGCGGGAATCAAACCCCCAATCCTGGAGGTGTGAGACAAACGTGCTAACCACCAAGCCACCGTGCCTATTGTTATTATATTATTTTTGAAATTCCAACCCTGGGTCAGGATGAATCTGCAGCATTTATTAGCAAGAGTGCAGTTACTGAATATTACTGAATATTAGCATGGCTGTCAATTTGCCATTGGCATGAGCTCGGTAAAATGGGTGTCCCTTCTTCCTTTTCATGTTCATCTGATTAACTTGAATATTTTAGGGCAAAAGTTCTATTCCTGAAATGTTTGCTTGCCATGTTCAACTAGAATTTTGTGTGGCAAACACAGACAAGTAGAGTGATAGACACATTTAAATTTCCCAGTGCAGTTATAGAAAATATCTTGGAACACCACTCGATCAATCAAATTAGCGAAGTGAAACTATATGTTGTTTAATACAATTTTTCCTACATCTGCATTCAGCAAAACATTATCTCTATGCTCATAGCTAAGTGGCTAGAAGTGTTCATTCAGAAACATGCATGAGTCTGATTAATTCCTGTTCTATCTTTTACAGTCTGTCATCATAACAGCTGGTAGCTAATATAATATGATTAAACAAATTCTACGTGCAATAATTTGATGTTTGGCCAGCTGAATGTGGAATTATAATTAAGTCTTTATTGAGCTTTTATGGAAATCATAATTGTGTTATATATACATTTGAATCATTTCTGTTAGCCCTTATTTTGTATACTTCTCTTATACTATTATACTATACAGAACCTATGTTATGGGTGTACTCTGCTCGAACAGATAATATATTAAAAATGAATACCATCAGTTTATTTTTTTTTAAGGCTTTTCCAGACAAAAGTGCAGATGAGAGCCAGGCAGACATTGTGTTAATGACATCTGGCAAAACAGCTTACTAAATCACTCTTTTATATACATAAGTTAGAGAATGCTTACACTTTAAAATAATGTTAACTATTTGTCTTGGGAGTAAACATACCCCATAAAAATAACTTTTTTGTTGAATGGGAAAAAGGTTAATTTTAAACTTTTCCCATCCTTTTAAAAAGGGCATTGGGGAACACCTTTACTTTTAAAAAAAAGTTTTTTTAATTAAAAACCATTTAAGCTGGATGAAAAAATTGCCGGGCAAAAAAAATGATGGTTCTTTAAAAAACACAGGGTTTTTTTTCCCCCGCAAAAAGGTTTGCCATTTTCCCCCTTTTAAATAACATTTACCTTCTTTTAAAAAAAAGGGGCAAAAAATTTTAAACATTTTAAAAAATTACCCCCCCCTGGACCAGCAATTTTTCAAAAAAACCAAATAGTTTTCTTATCCGGGGTTCCGGGGGAATGTTTTTAAAACCGGGGGAAAACCTTTTGAATGCGGGATGAATCTTTTCTCCCCTTAAAAATTTTCTGTTTTGATGGGGGAAAAGGGGGCGTTTTTGATTAGGCTATTTTCCTATCAAAATTTTTTTTTTAATTTTTTTTTTTCCTATTTGGACCCCTTTTTAAATTGAAAAAAGAAAATTGTTTAAAAGATGCTTTGTGAGGGTGGGGTTTTAAACGCCAGGGGTTTCCCCTGGAGGGCAGGGGCCCCCTTCCCTTTTGAAAGGTTTAAGGGGGGTTTGTTCCTGGTTAAATTTTGGGGGGTTGAAGATGCTCCTCGTGAACTAAATTTTTTTAAAGGGAAACTGGGAAAAAAGGGGTTAATTTTTAAACAATTTGCCCCGGGATCAGTAAAGGGTTTACCAAACAAAATTTTTAAATTAAAAAAAAAATTTCCCCAAAATGGTGGAAAAACCGGGGTTTAAAAGGAACTGATGGGTCTTAAAATAATCCAGGGTTCGTTTCCCCCCGGGGTAAAAACCTCGTTTTAAAATTTAAAAAACTCTTACCGGTCTTTAAAAAAAGGGACAGTTTTAAAATTTGGAATTTTAAAAAAGCCCCTAAAAACTGGGGGCTTTTTTCAAAGAAAAAGGTTTCTGATGCGGGGCTGGCGGGGAAAATGTTTTTGGGCCTGGGACCAATGAAAAAGTGCTCTTTTCCCCCAAAAATTAAAGAAAAGGGATTCTGTAGAAAGAGAGGGGGAAGGGGGGCCATTTATTATCGGCTGCCTGATGGTTTTTATTTGTTTTTTTCTTAGGTAAAAAGATTATTTTTAAAATGTTAAAAACCCAAAGTTTAACCAAGGGGCAAAGGTTGGGGGGTTTTAAGGGACACTTGTTCCCCGGGGCCCCGGGAAGAAAACTTTTAAAAGAAGGGGAAGGGTCAGTTACGTTTGATGTTTCAAAAAGGAGGGAAACGACCGTACAGTCGAACAGATCAATGCTTTTTTAGATGCAACTAAGGGTAAAAAGGTTCAAGTTTTAAACAAGTTTGTCGCATCCGTGATAAAAGCATGTACGGGAAGCAGCTTTGACGTTTTATCACAACAGAAATGTTTTAGATTAAAGAAACACATTACAGCAATCAGGCATGGAATCAAACCTGCCAGGTCAAAAGGCCAGACTGCTATAGGTCAATTAAAATAAGTGCACATGGGTCTCTGCTTTTCCCGCCTGTCTTTTAACACTGCTGCTTGCCATCTCTTCACCAACTTTCACTATGAACATTTTAAACCTTGGCTCTTTAAATCTCTCTCTCTCTCTCTCTCTCTCTCTCTCTCTCTCTCTCTCTCCTCTTTCTCTCTCTCTCTCTCTCTCTCCTTTCTCTCTCTCTCCTTTCTCTCTCTCTCGCTCGCTCGCTCTCTTTATTTGCAACACCTGTATACCTTCTCATTTAAGCTGTTAATCATACAATCATCCAGATACAGGTCAAAAGCTTCAATTAATATACACATGAAACAACAGAATGAAGAGAAAATGTGATCTCTGTGACCTTAACTGTGGCATGGTTGTAGTGCCAGACGGGCTGGTTTGGATATTTCAGAAACTGCTGATCTCCTTGGATTCTCTCACACTACAGTCTCTAGTGTTTAAACAGAATAGTGTGAGTCTGCAGGCTGAAACACCTTGTTGATGATAAAGATCAGAGGGTCTTAGATTATAGGAAGTCTATAATAACTTAAATATCCACTCTTTACAACCATGATGAGCAGAAAATGATGCCCATTTTTCCTGCTTCCAACATCATCATCTTCGAGAACTGACTGTTCACTTTCTGCTTAATATATAAACATTATTTCTTTGATCATTTGCCTGCTTTGGTATGCACGCAAAACAGAAGGAGTATTAAACTGTGACTAAGCTCATGATAAAATTGAAATAAAATGATAAACTATGTGTACGTGCGCACTGTGGTAAACAGCAACCATTGGCACCAATTGAATTCTTGCATGGTGAAGTACCTCTGATAAACAACACCTTGTTTCATTTTCTTTAATTTATGTTTTGTTGCTCTGCTAGGAAGTCAGTCAGAATTGGTCTATAAAATAGATGAAAAGGAAATGCATATTATGAGATACAGCACAATTTATTTATGTCGACCTTACAGCTGTAGACACCATGCATTAAAAACAGACATTTTAAGTCATCCAACCTAAAAGCTATAACGAAAGGGAGAATCTATCAACAATTCCTGATATTATCATCAGTCATCCCAAATCTAGTAGTGGTTAAACTCATTTCATCAAGGGAGAATTGAGTGGGTTCTCCTGCAGTCTCTGGTTAAGTATATAACATGGACTGTAAATACAAAACAATTGACAAGGTTTGCTCTAAAACATTGCTCTAAAACACCAACACCGTTTCCTTATTCATTTTACAAATTAATACAAAGCAGATGTTTTTATACTGCTATAAGTAGCACAGGACTTTGCTGGCGGCTCCAGGGTGCTTTCACGGCCTGGCATGTTCCCAGGGCTTTGTTCCTCCACCAGAGCAGGCATCCCCTTGACATGGATCTGCTGCATGCATTGCCTAATACATGATATTGAAGAATTCCTCACTTTTTGGGACTGCACAGATGGATTCAACAGGAATATAAATTTTGTCAACCAGAAACAATGGAGAAAATCAGAAAACATGAACTCACCAAGCGGATCTGGACATGACGTAATAGATGTCTGGCTTTTGGAAGCCAATATAGGTGGACGAAGTGGAAAGAGTGTAAGCACCCATGTCTTTAAACAGCAGCCAGTCTCCTACCTGCCGGTCAGGCATGGTACACAGCTCCACAATGCAGTCCTTGACATTACAGGTAGGACCCCAAATTCTGCATGGGTACATGCGCTCATCAGGCTTGGGTTTCTGTAGAGCAAAAACAAAGAGTAATGTTCATTAGTCTGTGCAATGACATGTAAATATCACTTTATATTTACAAAGGAAATATTAATAAGGATTATTAGTAGAGGTAATACAACATGCATATTTATCTCAGTACCTTGTCCAAAATGTGTTCAAATTCATAACCAGAGAGTACAAATTGAAATGAGCCATAAATTCCATCATTGACATAGTACATTATAGTTCTGTCACTGGTCCCATCATCTTCATCTGCATTGTGTTAAGGAAAAGAATTATGGCAATGTTGTTTCAGAAATATATAATTACATATGCCGGTCATCGCTTTACGATCAGGCTCTTACCATCAGAACCTGATTGCTCCTTCATGTTGACTTTCTTAGCAATGATATTGACAGCTAGCGTATATGCAGAAGCAACATAGAATCGGCCAGGCTCAGCAATTATCCTCACACCAGAGTCTGCAGGAAAGTACTTATCCAGTGCGGGGTTTATTACAGCAGTAATCTAAGTGAACCAAAATGAACATCTTTACTTGATGGCAAAAATGTATAATTAAAAATACATCTTAAGACCACTCCTAAATAAAAACAAAAGTAAGTTCTAAAATAACCTCCTCAAACATCAGCTTGAAATTATCAGAGCCAGGGAAGCCACCACCAATATCCAGCAGAGTCATATTGTAGCCCAGCTCAGCCTGAGGGAGAGTTATAAATTTCAGTTGCATAATGCCACCATGCAGAAGGTGCACTTCACACCATCAGACAAGCAAATTTCACAGCATGTGACTACTCACCCCCATGTCAAAGACACAGCGTGCATCTGCAATGGCCTGGGCATACGCCTCTGGGTCAGTGCAGCCGCTGCCTACATGAAAGCTGACTCCAATGATGTCCAGTCCTAGCTCCTTTGCCCGCTCCAAAAGCAGCCTGCTGCTTTTCAATGTGGCTCCAAACTTCATGCTCAGCCTGCTCACTGCCTTAGAGTCATCTGTAGCTATACGCAGCACTAATCTGCATTGCATGGATATACAAATCACTATGAGATGATGGACTATTCTTGGGTTTTTGTCATAATGTAAATACAGTAACATAATTTAGACTCCAAATATTGAAAGCCACTCACTTTGCATTGTCATGGCTACAAGCAACCTTCATTAGCTCCACTTCACTATCAAAGGTCATCATTTGCACTCCATGTGCAGATGCATACTTGATGTGTGACACCTGCTTACAGGGGTTGGCATAAATGATCCTACTGGGCTCCACTCCCAGAGACTGCACAAGCTGGATCTCAGTCTAAAGTAAGATACACATAAGTCAGTATTAGTTTTTACTAATGCTACACCTACTGGTACATTATGTATTTCTTTCAACAGTAAAATATGAAATTTTTTCCATTGTCTGTACCGCTTATCCAGTCTATAATTGAGTCATGAGGAGCCTTTACTCAGGCGTCATCGGGCATCAAGGCAGGATACACCCTGGACGGAGTGCCAACCCATTGGAGGGCGCACACAATCACACATTATGAGCAATTTAGAGTCTCCAATCAGCCTAGAAGCATGTCTTTGGACTGTGAGAGGAAACCCACCAAGCAAATGCCACAAGCAAGCTCCACACACACACACACACACAGTGAGCGGGAGCGAGACTTGAACCCAGGACACTGGAGGCGTGAGGCGAACATGCTAACCTAAAATATGAAATTTCAGACAAAAATTTGCAAACCTTGCTTGCGCAGTCAAAGCCTGCTCCCAGTGTTGCCAGTGTCTCTAAAACAGCCCTGCTATCATTGCATTTCACGGCATAGAAAGGTGACACATGAGGCAAGACACGTGCCCATCTAAGATGCTTCTTAAGGACATCTCCGAGGTCTGCCACATAGAAAGCATCCTGGTTACCCTACTGGGCAAAAGAAGTGTCATCAGACACATGCTACATACACTACCACCAAACTAAAAAAACATATATATATATATATATATATATATATATATATATATATATATATATATATATATATATATATATATATATATATATATATATATATATATATATATATATATATATATATATATATATATATATATATATATATATATATACAGTCTGCCTCAACAGTGAGTCTTCTCCTTTATATACATACGTATATATATATATATATAAGAGAAGAGAAGACTCACTGATGAGGCAGACTCTTTGATCTTCTGCTGAATAATGTCATTTGCACCGAACCCTTCCTCAAGAAAAGTAATTTCAAAGTTGTCAAATGAAGTCATGGTCATAAAATCCAGTTCCAGTTGCAAATGGAACTGGAAAAAGTTAACTGTGAGTGTTAACACTAACTGATTTGCAGAGTTTATGCAAATAAACAAGGATCCCTCCTTTAATTTATATTAATTAGTTAGTTTTGTCTTTATTTATTATTCTCATGCTGGTACATCCATTTTGCAGGCTGAAAGAAACAGGATTATCATCTGTCAGAAGTTCCCAGAACACAATGTGACTCCACAGTGAAGCTGAATCATCATTTCAGAAATGCCTCAAGGTGAGGGTATGCTTTTCTCAAGCAAATGAACTGAAATAAAGAACTGAGTGAGTTATTAGGTTTGTAGTCAGGATTAAATTGCTAAGAGAACAATGATTATTTATTGTTATATTATTTTGAAATTCCAACCCTGGGTCAGGATGAATCTGCAGCATTTATTAGCAAGAGTGCAGTTACTGAATATTACTGAATATTAGCATGGCTGTCAATTTGCCATTGGCACGAGCTCGGTAAAATGGGTGTCCCTTCTTCCTTTTCATGTTCATCCCTAACACTACTGTAGCATCCATTTCAACTAGCATTTTGTGTGGCAAACACAGACAAGTAGAGTGATAGACACATTTAAATTTCCCAGTGCAGTTATAGAAAATATCTTGGAACACCACTCGATCAATCAAATTAGCGAAGTGAAACTATATGTTGTTTAATACAATTTTTCCTACATCTGCATTCAGCAAAAAAATTATCTCTATGCTCATAGCTAAGTGGCTAGAAGTGTTCATTCAGAAACATGCATGAGTCTGATTAATTCCTGTTCTATCTTTTACAGTCTGTCATCATAACAGCTGGTAGCTAATATAATATGATTAAACAAATTCTACGGTGCAATAATTTGATGTTTGGCCAGCTGAATGTGAATCTCTATCTCTGTATACTTCTATCTCTACTATCTCTTATACTATTATACTATACAGGACCTATGTTATGGGTGTACTCTGCTTGAACAGATAATATATTAAAAATGAATACCATCAGTTTATTTTTTTTTAAGGCTTTTCCAGACAAAAGTGCAGATGTGAGCCAGGCAGACATTGTGTTAATGACATCTGGCAAAACAGCTTACTAAATCACTTTTATATAAACAAGTTAGAGAATGCTTACACTTTAAAATAATGTTAACTATTTGTCTTGGGAGTAAACATACTGTTTAGAGACTCAACGTTATCAGCACTGTAATAAAGTTGATTTGTGGTGCTGTAATCATGAAAAAAATCTATGTAATCATGTAAAACAACAGCCAAATGATGTGATTTCTCTGTTGAATGGAATAGTTAATGTGCAATTTATCATCATCCTGTTCAGAAAATGCATTAGTTACACACCATTTACTACTACACTAGCTTGCTAACTTTATATCCATGTCAGCTGGATGCTTTCCATTGACCTGAACATCATGTGTAATGGAAAAAGACACTCACTGCGGTGTCCAATTTATTAGTAAACCCACAGTTATCTTAAATCAGCCAGTCATGAAGCAACAGGTCAAGAGCTTCAGTTACGGTAATATTCATATCAAATATCTGAATGATGAAAAAGTTTGATCTCTGAGAATTAATTGTGGTATGGTTGGTGCGGTGGGTTGAGTATTTCATAAACTGCTGAAGGGAATTTCTTCACACTGTACCTCTCCCAGATGTGGGAACACAGTGAAGGTGGACTCATTAGAGAACCATACAATACAGTGAACAATTAGTTTCACATTGTCCACAGCCCAAGATTTCTGCTGCTGGCACCATCAAAATTGATGGTTGGCATTGGTATGAGTCACTAAAGGTTTGGCTACAGCAGCCCGAACATAAATATTGACCCTGTGTCACTACCGACAAACATTTTTGGTTGAAACAGGAAAGTCGTGGTGCACATTTAATTCTTCTGTGAGTTTGGCATCTGTGGTTTTGTTTTTTGGATACATCCGGGTTAGTTACTCCTGTTGGAGTGGTTCATCCTTCATGCTGGTATGCTAACCACCATGAAGGATGAACCCAGTATACCCATGTATACCCATGGTATACCCTGGATACCATGGCTCTCGATACACCAAAAAGACTTGCTATCCTGGTCATAGATGAACTAACATAACACACACCAACCAATTTATTTTGTGTGGATTGCAAAATTTTATGTACAGCTTTGCTACTGCTCTGCTAATTCAGCCTTCACATTCTGCTTTTACTTATGAAATGTGAAATCAGTGAAGACTGGCCACCAGGCTATGCATATGTAGGTGTCAAACCTCCATCACTATGTTGGCAAGTGTTTTAGTGTTGTTGTCCAACCCCTGTACACTCACTTCCTCCGCTCTCTCTCTTTTTCCTGCTTCAGTGTGGCATGTCGTCAATGCTGGAATTCCTGTCTTCCCTGCATCCTGTACTTTGTTTCATTCCAACTACACTCAAAGAAGTGTACAGGTGTACCATAAAGGCAGCACAGATGGTTATTACCCTTTTCTCTCATTACACAGTCATGTTAGGACATGAGAAAACATATCTGTGATTAAACTAGTAATATAACACAAAAACAACTCTATGGACTGTCCTCTCTGTCAAATGTTTTAGATAATCTTCAGAAAAACTTGTTTTTCTTTTACAAATCAAATCAGAAAAAAGATGTTGAGATGAAAAGTAAAGAACAAAAGTAAAAAACAACTCCACATCTAACATTATTGTATTTGTTGTAAGAGAGCCTTGGGAAGTTGAACTGCTTTTTATGACTTAATGCTATCAGCAGAAACTTCCCCAAAGTAGATATTTTAAGTTGATGTGTAATCTCAAAAGTTCATGTGCAACTTGTTAGGAAACAAAAGGCATTGGAGAAAACCACAGCCTCTGATGGTTGTGTGATTGCAGTTGGAAAACACTGGTTCACAAACCACAGCCCTGAGCCTGGGAAAACAAATAAAATATTTAGTGTAAAATCTTTAGATATGAAGGTTTTTTTCTAAATTTCCGATTTCTGCCTGATGGAAGGATTGGTCATTTAGTCTGTGTGTAGCAGATAGATGGTACACTGAGATGACTTTCTCCAGCCACACCGCCTGAGTCAGCACATATCTCTTTGCCAGACAGTCGAGGGAAAAAAAAAAAGACAGACAAGACCGAGACGAAAGAGCCGACCAGTATCCCCAATCAAAGGGGATGAGGAGAGACTGAGAGAGAGAGAGAGAGAGAGAGAGAGAGAGAGAGAGAGAGAGAGAGAGAGAGAGAGAGAGAGAGAGAGAGAGAGAAGAAAACTAAAATCTAGGGTTTCCCTGGCCTGAGGCACCTTTCACTCAGCAATATGAACAGCATCGATACAGTATATTTTATCAACAAGTAAATTAATTTTCTTGTATTCTGATTTTTCTGTTCTGATTCTTGTTTTTTTTCTTACTGCAGTGCTGACAATAGTTTCAGTTTACATCACTGGGATCATTGTAACACATTAACATTTGATTATCATAGAAACAACTTACAGAGGAACTTGTATGGTTGACATTCTTGCATGATCTAAGGCTAATTGCAAGTCAGTAACTTTTTAGCAAAAGCAAAGTCTTCTGAATAGAATGCTTTGTGGTTTCTTAGTAACACTGACATCCAGAAAGAGTAAAAGAGAGGCTGATGAGGGAACAATTGTTTATAGCTGCTATATGTTGTTATTGTCCTTCAGCTGCTTGCTGTTTGGGCTCGCCACCGCAGATCATCTGATCCGCATATTTTTGATTTTGGCAAGTTTTATCCTTCCTGATGCAACCCTCCCATTTTATCCACGCATGGGACTGGCACTGAGAGTTAACTCCTCAGTGACTGGGTTGGTTCCTTGCCTGGAATCAAACCCTGACCAAGACGGTGAGAGACAGCTGCTAGACACCGATCAGGCATAACTTTATGAGCACTGACAGGTGAAGTTGATGTGTTAGAAGCAGGAAAAATGGGCAAGCGTAAGGATTTGAACAAGTTTGACAAGGGCCAAATTGTGATGGCTAGACGACTGGATCAGAGCATCTCCAAAACAGCAGCTCTTATGGGGTGTTCCCAGTCTGCAGTTGCCAGTATCTATCAAAAGTATCCTTTAAGTCTTGTAAGTTACAGGAACTTAAGGATCTGCTGCTAACATCTTGGTGCCAGATACTGCAGCACACCTTCAGGGATCTAGTGGAGTCCATGCCTTAAGAGGTCAGGGCTGTTTTGGGAGCAAAAGGGGGACCAGCACAATATTAGGCAGGTGGTCATAATGTTATGCCTGATTGGTGTACATAAATGTGCTAAATTCTTCTATCGGAAAATAATCACCTTCAGAGTGGTAACAGTCACTGCACTTATCTGTGTCGGGAAGATAAAAATATATGCGGCAAAATTACCTACACTCAATGTTTATTATAAAATTTGGTATTGGGATTTATCCCAATATTATTAAAGTCAGTCTTCAGATGTATAAACTTGTGCTCTGAATTGAATTGGGTGGAGAACATGTGGATACATAAAAAGTGCTCTGTGCATAGGAGCGTGCTTCAAAATCCTTCTGCATGTTGTCTGATTTTGTTTGATGGTATTTAAATAGACTCTGAGAGCTGTTAGCTTCTAAAACAGGGGCAGAAAAATAAAAACTATAAAGGATTTCTATTTTAATCTCAAAATATGACATATAATGAAGGGTAGCCTGGCATTGATTCTAGCTGCTGGACAGAAATGAAACAGAGGCGACGGCCCCACTCTTGCCATGTGGTATGCCACTGTTGGCCTTGTGCCCACGTTCCTGTCACGTGATGATAAAAGGGGCCTGCTGCTGCTCTTTTCCCAGAACTCACCCGCTCCCCATTCCACTTGCCTTTGGAGAATTCAAAGAAACTGAGCACAGCACTGAAATCCCTGAGTGGACCTCACACACTCCCAGACAAGGCAGCGAGTGGGAAGGGTGTGTTTTATGGCTGTATTGAAGTGAGTGTCAGGATGGATTACTTTGTGAAAGCAGAGTCCTTTTGTCTTGTGCCCTGGACCTACAGAAATGCAGGCTGGGCAAATTTTAAAAAAAAAAAAAAAAAAAAAAAAAAAAAAAAAAAAAAAGCCTAGATGCCTCACTCTTTCCCCATCCAAGCCACTGAACCAAACACCAACCAGACCAGATAATGAAGTTACATACACTGGAAATGGCAAAGAATTTGGAATCTTATATAAATCAGGTAATCAGACCTTTCATGAGCTGAGAGAGGAAACCCACAAAAAATGTGCACTACACAAAAGAGTGCTTAGCTAGTTGAACTGGTCTTAGCAAAAAAAAAAAAAAATCTAATTCAACTGCAGATTATATTCTTGAGTCCTAATCTAACTAGATTGCCATTTAAACCGAATTTTAGAAATTAAAATCATAAATTATAGCCCTATTTACTTTCACTACTAGCTCTAATCATTAGAATCTGTTGATTTTAGGATTTTGAACGTTGTCTCACAAAGTGTCTAATGTGTCTGCCTGTGAAAGCTATGACCTATTTTCTGCTGTCTCTCCACCATCGTATCTGGCTTGTGATTTATCCCAAAGCATGCCTGGGATGACCCTACCAAACAAAATTGCTTTTGTCAGTTGATCTGCCTATGCAGGGGGAAGTAGACTAAACTTTTTTTTGTGAAAGCATTGAAGAAATCCATGAACAACTTTCCTATGAATATTCATAATTAATGTGTGATTTGAAAAGATTTCATGAGTTGACATAAACCATGAACAAGTCTGTTTTCACTCTAGCATTATGGGTATGATGCTATTCGACTACTTGCTGAGAGATGAGCGATGAAGCAGCACTTCAGTCTTTAAGTTTGTCCAGCTCTCCCATCTGTACAATCTACTCAAACAGATCCTTCATGTTAATACCACCATCAACATTACCAGGCTTATCAACTCGTAGATCTCTAACCAACCAACCCAACTTCCTTGCCATCTTCCTTTGACTACAATGCCTGTTATCTCCATTATTTCCATTATCACATGACATGAAGAATAGTACGAATAATAATATGAAGAGTATGAAAATAAGCACTTGCTAATAGAAACTTGTTAATAGAAACAAACAGCAAAAACTGAGCATTATTTCCTATGGTTTATATTGCTAATTTTTTCCCCTATTAAATGCCTTTGCGATTGTGTGAGTACACAGTGATTCACACAACTGCAACCTGTTCACGAAAAAAAAAATTTAGCCCTAGAAACATTATGCACATTAGAAATGTTTCTATATTAGCACATTTAATATTTTTTTTCAAGGTTTCATTTAACTTTGCAGATTCTCTGTCTCTCTCTGAGAGAAAACACACACACACACACACACACACACACACACACACACACACACACACACACACACACACACACACACAGTGTAAGTGCCGCATCACTGTTTTGACATCAGAAGGCCTATATTTCTCTTGATAATCTTTATATTTATTATTATTTAGTGTCTGCACTATATTTTTGTGTTTTCCCTTTTTCTTTAGATACGTACAAAAGAGGGGAATCAGATGTTAAATGGGCTCACAGCATCCAGGTTTTTGAGTATTTCGTAACAGGATTTACTTTGTTTGGGTTTTAACTCTCAGTTGCTTGTTTCATGTATGTCAAGCTGATTGAGGGTTTTATCCTGATTTCGAACAAATCTGTGTCACCTTGAAAATCCCGTCATCCTGTTAGGTACTTACTAGCGTCCTGAATACTTTCTTATGTTTAGAGCAGAAGTTTTGAAGCTTGCCACTTCAAATCACAGGCTATTGTTGAACAGAAGGCAGCGAAAAGGTACACAAGTGTCCGGTTACAGTTGGTTATCTTAAACGTCTGCTTAATATCTTAACAGCTGACAACAAAATTGCAGCTTGTCATAAAGCAGCTAATCCTCATACTGACTTGTGTCAAACTAGTCCGTAAAGAGAAATTCTAAAGAAATAATTATGAAAATGTGTAAAGAAACCTGAGGCAGGACTGGGGGAGGGGCTACTGCAGCTGGAACTGACCTCATGTTCACCTGTCACTTTTCTATCATTGCGTCTTCTCATTTTCACTCCCACTCTACTTTTAGGAGAGCAAAGTCAGCTTACTATGAAAGACAATTCTAAAATGAATTTTAGAACCGAGGTTTTAGCACCTAGTGCACTGAGATCAGAATATGGAGTAAAAAAAATAAATAAAAATAATACAAAGAGACAGTCAGCTATGGATAAAAGGTTTCTTTAACAAAGTCCAGTTGGTTTAGACTACACTGTGAGACAAAATGGGGGAGTGTAGCAGAGAGAGGGCACGCACATGTACAAATCTTCGCACACACACACCCAAACATTAAAAAGAATTATACCCAGCTTCTCTAACTGCCTAAACTGGCCACATGGTCTTTCTTTTGCATTCCGTCATTCTGCGAAACCCACATTAAGAGCAGGGTTTACAGGGCACTTGCCTGTCCTCGTACCAGAAGGACAAAGTTATTTTGAGGCAGTGTTTAAAGCAATGCATAGAAGTGACTACAGCAGTAATTTGGAGGCAGGGTTCAGAATCGTCCCCTCCCTCGTCCCCTCCCTCGTCCTCTTCCTCTTCCTCGTCCTCGAGTGTAAAGGTGACCGGCAGCCCTCCTGATCTTCCTCCTCTCCTCGTGGTGCTCCCGTTCGGCCTGCTGCTGACTCCTCTGTTTCTCAGTCTGTACCAAAGAACAAGAGAACAGGATAAACAGTCACGAAGGCTAATGTAAACTTTTAATATATTGATATTAACCTTAGAAACCATCAGAACCAGCCACTTTAATAGGAAAACTTGTACCCCTAATCTTTCATTCAATTATTCACTTAACCAATCATGTTGAAGCAGTTCAGTCAATAAAATCATGCAGATTCCAGTTTCAATGGCTTCAGTCAATGTTCACAACACAAAATTTGATCTTCTCTACAGTTTACACAGACTGGTGTGAAAAACAAAAAATATCCAATGAGGGGGCAGTTCTACTGATGGACACTCCTTGTTGACAGGATGGATAAGGTAACTCAAATAACCACACTTTACAACCACAGTGAGCAGAAAAGTATTAGAACACACAATACGCCAAACCACGAGGCTGATGAACTACAACAGCAGGCCAAGAACAAGAAACTGAGGCTACAGTGGGTGTAAGCCCACTGTAAGGGTGTAAAAAACTTTGTCTAGACTTTTTCAAGTCAACTGTCCGGTTTTGGAGCCTCAGATCCTTGCTCGTCGCTAACAGAAGTGTAACCCGATGCGGTCTTCTAATTTTGTAGCCCATCACTTGGTGGTGCTCACTGCTGCTGAGGATGACTGCACATGGACTTCCTGGAGATACATGGGACTGCTGTGGATAGAACCACTTGAAGACCATAAAGCCAGCTTTGAACTGCTGTTGGTTTTGCGCTTGGGTCTCCATTATTGAACATGATGGCTTCGGTAGGAAGGAATTAGTGTTAAATCTGAATTCAGAAATGAAGCTGATTTATAGGTTGCTCAGAAGCTCCTGGTTGCACAACTCCACTTCATTATATACAGCTGTAGAAAAGACATTATTTGTAATCACACTCTCTGGTGTCACCAAGATGAGGATGGATTCCCTCAAGGTTTCTTCCTCATATCGTCACAGGGAGTTTTTACTCTGCCACTGCTGCCTCAGGCTTGCTCATTAGGGATAAATATAAATTTAGTAATTTATATATTTCTCTAAAACTGCTTTGAGACAATGTGCATTATTAAAAGCCCCATATACAAATAAAATTGAACTGAATTTGTTGTTCTTGATAAAGTGGCTGGTGAGTGTATAATACCTGTAATAAATAATTCATTTTTATATAATACACTTATAAATGTACACCACTATTGAGGATGTGGCATTTGGTAAAAATGGTATTTTTAATTATTATTTTAACTACTTCTGTTATACTGTATAACAGTGCATGTATTTTATTTTATTTTATTTTTGAGTTTTAAAAAGCCCTGCACTCTCTGTGTGGTCTCAACAGTTCACACCACAATCTGTCACACCACAATCAGATCTATAATCTGCTACACAGAGTTAAAGTGATGATTTCAAAACGGTAAGCAGTACTTTCTGGCCATCAAGAGACACGTGAAATTCTGCTTAAGAACAGCTTTGCTGCTATATCTGGCCTGTCGTAGTCACTAAGCCACTGTTGTTAGATGTTTCTTTTGCCTTGTGTTTATTCAGTCTGAACACAACCAGGGACTGAGCCACCATGATCACCATGGTTTACAGTTCTCTAATGTTAATCACAGCTAAAATCCACTTTCACCATAAATGTACTCCTGTACGATGATTACAGGATTGTCTGAAACTTTGAAATCTGTAGTCAGACACAGTCCTGAAATCTGCTTTAATCTGTGACGGCACCAGCGAAAAGAGCAGGCTGCTTCTCTAAGGTCTTTATTCCTCATGTCTTCCTTCCTTCTTACATTCCTTCTTTCTAGAACCATGTGGGTAATTTACGTTCATAAAATAACTCAAATAAATAAATAAAAATATAATAACAATAATAATTAACTAGAATAAACAAACAAACAAATGAAATGAAAAACTTATTAAATATGAACTTTTAATATACTATAATAAGCTATAATTAAACTATAAATGTTTAAATTGTTGAGGGCTGGTAGCTTCACAATGAGAATAATGAATTTAAGCAGGATGAATTTAACAAATAAATGAAACGCAACAAATAACAAACACAAACTTAAATGCACAAAACAAAAACACAACATAAAAAATCAATCAATAAAATAAGACATTTTAATACCACAGCGCTGTTTGATCCTCAGTTCTAATTGGTAAGAACTGGAGAAAGAGAAATTATTGATTCGTTTTCTATAACAGCAGCTCAGACAGCGCTGGCTGCAAGGAAATCACAGGCTTACATTAATGCTCTCGTTCTAATACGCTCTTACTACAGCAGACCATCTACATTTAGAGGTTTTTAAACTCGAACATTCCAATCCTCAATCCTCTAAAACATAAGGTTCACTGAACTAAAGTTCCTACCAAAACCTGACATTAAACTCATAGCTTCACAATGAACTACATTTTAAATATATATATTTTTTACCCACAAAAGTTTATAAAGTGATCATTTCAAAAAGGTAAGCAATACTTTATATAATACAGCAAAGCTGTTCTTAAGCAGAATTTGATGTGTCTCTTGATGACCAGACACCCTTTTGAAATCATCACTTTAATTCTGTGTAGCAGATTATATTGTGGTGTGAACTGTTGAGACCACACAGAGAGAGTGCAGTGCTTTTTTAAAAACTCATTACCACCTCCATAAAACTATTTTACCCCTTCATATGCGTCAAAAACAAAAAAAATATATATAAATAAATAGACACACTGTATGACAGTGCATTTATGTCTTCGACTCATAAGAAGGTATAAATTAGCTTGAAAAACGGTAAAATGGACATTACATCATTTCATTTTCTACATTTATGCATATAAAGTTCTAGTTTAAAAACATGCTGAATAAAAGAAAATTAAAGCAGGTTCGATAAGTACAAGCTACTTCATTTAAGAAGAAACTCGGCTAAGCTTCTACATCGATACAGGAAATATGATTAAACGGACAGGTTTGCTCTGCTCCAACACTGAACATAAAATCATTTAGCCAGGAGAGAATTTCAGTCACGTCGCTTCAGAGCTCCCACTGCTTTCCACCCCACATTTATTCACACGTTATTTATTTAGCTTATTCATCTAATTTGTCTTGATGTGACTTCCACCTCTCTTTGACCTCTATACAAGAGAATGCGCCTCACTATTTCACTATGATCATAAACACATAATCCAGATTACATTTACTGTGTTCCAACATGTTTCTTCAAGTGTGACACCAAAGGTCACTTTTTTTCCCCCTCGCACTAACAAGAAAGTACTTTTCACATTCATTGGCTCTGCAGAAATATATCCGGAGTGTGTGGGCAAAGAAAAAGAAAGGACAGACACAGGAGTTACAATGAATTCCTTCAGTACATGAGTGACTTAGACCGGCATTCCTAGAGTCTAATCCTAGAGAGAGAGAGAGAGACAGAGAGAGAGAGAGAGAGAGAGAGAGAGAGAGAGAGAGAGAGAGAGAGAGAGAGAGAGAGGAGAGAGGAGAGAAGCATATGGCTGGTGTTGCTCCAATACAGCTAGATACAGAGCACACAGTCTCATCAGAAATAACCCTTGTACACCCTAAAACCTTCAACGTATATCAGAAACCACATCCAAGTGCAGGAGTAACGTACAAACGGAAGCCACTACATTCAAATTACACAAACAACGTCTTTACTGAAAAGGTTTTTTTTGCCTATGACAATGCCCAGAAATGATCTTCAATGTATACAAAAAGTCAATAGATGCTCTTTATCTCCTGCCGTCAGTGACATCTGGACACCAAAAACCAGTCTATAGAATGACTACAATGAAAATAAGTCTATTCAAGTGCTATTGCCTTATGGCTATTCAAGTGCTATTGCTATTGCCTTATGGCTATTCAAGTGCTATTGCTATTGAATAGCTATAAGGCTATTCAAGTGCTTTGCTAGCATCAATGCGGATTTACAAGCAGTGTCATATAAAGTTTTTAAAGGAGTGGCTCTGGTATGTGGCAGATACTCCAGTGTGTCTTAGGTGCAACAAACCATATTACAGGCAGGTTCTAGAAATCTAGAAATTTAACATCTGACTGTTTACACCATGATAACCATGTAAAGGAGCATCCAAAGCAAGAATCCGGTGTTAGGGAACAGCACTGAAAATAAAACCCTTGTACTTTATTGGTGTGTCTTTTACATGCATCTCCACCACAAGTACAGTTTTACACTCTGAAATAAAACAAAGAGAAAATGGCATTTAAATTCCAATACTGCCTACAGTAATGCAATAATTCAAATGCGACCATGAAACTAATGTCTACTTTGACAGAGCTGTTATTTATAGATTACAGGTACAAAACTCATTCCAAGTAATAACTTAGAATCTGCACTGTGCTGTTGCCAAATGATTAAGTTGATTGCATAAATGAGCAGATGTACAGGTGTTCCTATTAAAGAAGATATAACACACACACACACACACACACACACACACACACACACACAGTACATATGCACTGTTTTTTGTGAACTTTTGCCATACAATACCCTGTGTAAGTCATTACAACAGTGACAATAACACATTAGAACAAACCCTGCAGCCTACAAGATGAACCTCAGACAGAACAAAATGTCTCATTTTAGTCAAACAACTCAAATATTTCACTAGACATGAGAACAAAATGTTCTGATAAGGTACAAAATAAAACTACTGCTTGCACATTCAAAATAACCTGCTGATCTAGCAGAGCAACAGGTTCAAAAGGTTATGCTTTCCAGTAATTAAATAGACATATTTGCACAGTAAATGCTAAAGGTGTGACCTTTTTAAGCTGTTGCAGGTGACACTCTCATCAATCCTGCCTTCCCTAGCAGTCATCTCTTGAACTGGTTGGTTCAGTTTCCAAAAATACAAAGAAATTAGTAAATAATGTATGGCTTAATGCAGTAAATCAGTCACACTGTTCTGCACCCAATACACTTATTTAGATTGTTTACTCAGATTACATTTACTGAGTTCCAACATGTTTCTTCAAGTGTGACACCAAAGGTCACTTTAGTCCCCTCACAGTAACAAGAAAGCACTTTTCACATTTACTGGCTGTGCAGAAATGTATCCGGAGTGTGTGGGCAAAGAAAAAGAAAGGACAGACACAGGGGTTACAATGAATTTCTTGAGTACTTGAGTGACGAAGAACGGCATTCCTAAGGTCTAATCACACTCAAAGAAAGAAAGAGAGAGAGAGAGAGAGAGAGAGAGAGAGAGAAAGAAAGAAAGGGTTCATATCTGCCCGTCCACATGAATGTAAAAACTGCCCACTCCCATGACTTCCTGGTGGGTCCAAGTAGGGAGGTGGTGGTGTCCTGATGCCCACCAGTTACACGTGATGTGTATAAATAAATTTCCGAGACTGGTTTACACAATTTACATCACATTTTAGTGAAAATTTAAAGTATGTATTTCAGAATGAGAGATTTATTTAAGGCTGATCATGTAGTGAATATTAAGTGTGAGAACATTTAAAGTTTTAATTAAAAGTTCATTGCTTGCAATCAGTTCTATTAACCTTATAACTTCAGAGCCAAATAATTCAGCTGTACTAAAATTATAGTCAGATTGTAGAAATAAAATTTGCGCTCAGACTGAAAGTTATCTACACATATTTCTGTTTTTGGTTTTAAGTCAGCAAAGTATTTTATTGGACAAACTTGTATTTGTAATGGTCTCAGATGTTTAGTGGTATAGCAGTGCATATATTTAGCTACTGTTCTGCACTGATGAGTGAAAATGCTCACCTTTTTAAGAGTAAATGTCAGCTGCTTGCTTCCAACTGCGGTGTCGGCGAGGTTCAGCATGCCGGAGCTCTCCTCCATCTTCAGACGCTCCTCAAGAGAGGTCCTGGCACAGAAATAGTCATTTAGCATAATTTCGGACAGTAATACAACAATTGTCAAAAATCTATACCTTCACAAAACTCACTTCTAAAGCCATCATTTGTTTGCAACTTTGTTTTATCATCAATGAACTTTAAGTTGAAGCATTACATATGGATGAAGTCATTATGAAGTAAAAGACTGGCAGAAAGTAGCAGAGATCAGTTGGTGAGTTGTGTAACAATGGTAAGTTGTGTACATATAAGCCTAGTATGTAACTTGTAAAATAAGGAACCAATTTTCACACTGATTATTTATTTATTTAACTACTTACACCACTGTTTCTCAAAGAAGAGAAAATGCTATACACTGCTACTGTGAATGTAGGGTAACTGGTGTAAATTTGGTAGTACATGAATAAAATCCACTTGGTCAGTATTTAATGTTAATGGGCTGAATGTATTAAGAAACTAGCTAGAATTAGTCAAGTCATATAAGCCTTAATTAATTTCTCAGTTTTCTATAGATCCTTTAGTGTTTTTTTTTTTTTTAGAAAAGTCCTATGAAAATTCCTGTAATCAAACAGTGGCCAAAGTCATATGAGTAAAATGTGTGAGGTGGCATGCATGACTAAGATTAGCTCTGCTTGTAAAACTGACCATGTACAAATTGTGGGATTAAATCACCATAAACGACAACCAGCACCATTTAGTTAAGATCTAAATCTGAGCAATTATGATTATTTATAGAACAAATTTCACATTGCACACTGCATTGACCTTTACATAATGGTAGTTTAGGATAATTTTAGCATGTACTTTTGCATCTTCTGTTTGCGTGCCACGTCCCCGAAGCTGCGGAACTCCTCTCCGGCTTTGATCTGGTAATAGCGCGGCTGACTCTGGCCTTGAGCCTGGCTCGGATGAGACTTTCTGACTGGATCTGAACTTTGCAGGCTGGTGTTGCGGTCCTTCTCCTTTCTCTCTTTAAACTGGCGCTCCCTCTGCTCTGCTCGTAAGAGACGTCGCTGCTCCCTCACCTCCTCTACCCAGCTCTTATCATCGTCTGAGCTCTCCTCTTCCTCTGAGCTGGGCCGTCCCTCCAGCTCCTCTTCCTCTTCATCCGACTATCAGAAGGGAAAAGATTTCAATATCTGAATTTAACTTTATGTCCAATGCATTATAAGACTAAAAATGAAGACTTCAAATGAAGTAAATGAAATAAATGAAAAATAACCGACACACAAGAAATATTTATTAAATATGTTCCACGTACTTTGTGCCACCAAGTGCTGTAAAGGATGCACTCACCTGCTTGCATTATCTTTTGGACAAGAAGTAATGTTAAATATGTTAAAACATTAGATTATAATTTAAATTAACTTATAGGCCTTTCAAATTTTAATAATGTTTTAATGTTTTTCTGTCAAAATAAGACTTCTTATTATTGTTGAAATTTAAACTAAAATTAATATACAAAGGTTTTTGGCACCAGATCACCACCCCTATATGTTGTTCTTCGCCCAAACTGTTGGAACTCTATAATTGTATAAGATGTTCGTGTATGTAAGAGGAGTACAAGTTCCCCTTCACTGGGAACTATTGGGGCACAAACATGCTCCAATCTGACAATGTCTCTGTGCACAAAGCGACCTCCATGAAGACAAGGTTTGCTGAGGCTGGAGTTCTCTGCTCTCGAGAGTTCTGCACAGAGCCCTGACATCAACTCCACTGAACACATTTGGGATGACTGGTAGCTTGTTGGTTAAGGTGATCAGAAGGTTGAGAGTTCAAATCCCAGGTCCACCAAGCTGTCACTGCTGAGCCCCTGAGCCAGGCCCTTAACCCTCAATTGCCTTGCCTTCATGGAGTTTGCTTTGTGCACAGAGACATTGTCAGACTGGAACATGCACCAATAGTGCTGTAAATGTAACTGGAACACTGACTGCACCCCAGACCTCCTCACCCAACATCAGTACCTGATCTAACTAATGCTTTTCGTAGCCACACTCCAAAATCTACTCACTCCCAGAAGAGTGGACTTTAATATAACTGCAAAGTGGGGTGCAATCTGGAATGGGATGCTTGACAAGCACATATCGTTGGCATGGTCTGGAGACCACAAACTTTTTTCCATATAGTATATTATACACATATAACCTTATATACACAAGTTTGTTTTTAAACAAAAATATAAAGTAAAAAGTCTCATTTTCTGATAATCTGGACATACGGTACCTTTTGCATGGCCTCTTGCTCAGCTAACTGCTGTAGCTTCTCCCTTCTCCTCTGGGTCACTTTGGACACGATGGGATTAAGCAAGCGGTACTCCTCGCTCTGCTCGTCCACCTGGTAGTCCGGATTTTCAAACATCATCTTGAAACGGTCATCAGTCAGGATGCTGGCGGTGCCCTGAGAGAGTGAGACAAATGCAGACTAATATATCAGCAAGGTTTAAAGAATTAAGAATATCCATGTGCTAGTAGAAACAACCATGTCTGTTATGCTGCTAACACTAACAGAATCTCTCACCTTAGCCTTCTTCTTGGCTTTTCGTGACTCTCTGTCTTCTCCCTCTGCCATTAGCTTTATGGCAAGCTCTTTATTAACCTTCGGCAGATTCTGTCAACATGCAGAACAGGAGAGGACAGGTGAGAGAGGTTAGACATGCAACAGACACATCATTTACTTTGAAGTAAGCAAGAAGGCTGATGCTGAGCATACATGAGAGAAAGAGAGAGTGAGAGAGAAGAGAGAGAGCAAGATAAGGGTTGACAGATAGATACAGAGAAAGACTTGTCACCTTTAGTTGTACTCTCTGGACTCTAGACTCTTCGATTTTCTGTCGTATTTTGTCCTTGCGATATTCCTCATAGGCAAACGGATTTGCCATAGTTTTAACCTGGAGGATTATTTACAGTAAATCAGTGGTATTATTTTAAGGAAACTGTTCAATCTCCAAATATGATGTAATATTACTTTAGATATTTGATCACAGAATATTTATAATGGTACAATTCTGATGATGACAAATGGTCATTAATGAACCAATAATTACTAAGATTATGTACTTTTACTCTCACACAGACACACACCTTGTGGTAGAGTCGGATGTCCATGAAGAAGCCATGCATGTAGGCCCTAAGCAGAGGTGAACCAATCAAGTGTGTCAGACCTGGGGGAACAAAACCAGCCAAACAATTAGGTCAGACTGAACAGCTCAAAGCCAAACAGACCACAGTAAACACGTGGAATACCACATTTAAAAAAGCGGTTTGTGATTTTTAGCTGCCACTGAAGTGAACTAGAATTATTAATTTCGATATCTATAATTGATAAATGTTTCCACCTCTAATGGAGTAATGACATATAGCTTGTGAGTTGCCATTCATTTAATAATAAATAAATTGAAAAAGACACAGAGCTGTGCAGTTGTTTAGGCTGGGACAATTTAATGGCCAGAAAATGTCAATTAATCAGACAAAGAAACTAGCCAGAGTAATCACATCATAATCTTTGGAATCATATGATCATACAGTATATTGTATATGATTTTTTTTTAATAGTATAGAAACACTTCTCTTATCAGTTCAGTGTTAACTTGCCATAACAAACTTGCTGGAACACACTACAATGCAGAAACATTCAGCACATTTAGGAATCAATGAGGCCTTACAACTGTTTCCCAAATGCTGTGTTGTCTTCTGGTATGTCAAAAGATAGGGCACGGGGCACAAGGCCACTGATTTGTTCCTAATCATTAACAGTATAAAAAAAGCCTTTTGGTAAATGCTGATTGTTTCACCAATAATAAGAACATTTTTCTATAGATTCGAGAGAAACAATTAAGAGTGAATAAAGAAACAAAACCCATTATCCAATAAGAATTATTCCTGTCACAATGGACCGCTCTACTAACAGAAATCTCTCTCAGTGGTACATTTGTATAATGATCTAAAGGATTGATCTAAATGATCAAAGATCTAAACGAACTTGTAGATGACTGTCATTTAAAAGGTTGGCTGTTTGATATTTCTGATCCAAACAATATAATTTAACTGGACAGTGCAGTCCAGACGCCAACACAATAACAGTTTCTCAGCAGACCGAACCTGAATAGAGGTTGCTTTCGGCTGCTCGGGGTCGCCACAGCGGACCAACTGGTCCGCACAACAACTTGGCACAGGTTTTACGCCAGATGCCCTTCCTGACGCAACCCTCCCATTTTTTCCGGGCTTGGGACCAGTACTACATCCAGTGGCTGGGGTTTGGGCATTGGCTGGGAGTTGAACCCGGCCCTTCCGCATGGTAGGCAAGAAACCTACCACTGAGCCACCAATGCCCCTAGCAGACTGAACCGAATAATTGGGGAAAAAATACTATAGCAGAGCAGGTCAAAGTATAAAGAAAAAACTGGCCCAAACAGCTACAGGGCTAAAAGATATTAGGTCAGAAAGGAAAGAGTTCCTTTTCTTTTGTTTACACAGACTTTCATGGATTTCATTTTATTGACCCTCTTAAGTCAGATTAGCAAAATGACAACATGACTTTTTTGGAAATGATTGGAAAATCAAAGATGGAAACAAAGTTTAATGACAAATGGAGAGTGAAATAAGCTATGTGTTCATTCTCCCCAAGACAAATTCAAAACAGACATCAACATTTCAGTCAGTAGTTCTAATGGCCACTACAAAGCAAAGCATAGATTTTTAAATCATCTTGTTCACAGCCATAAACTAATTACCAATGCTTAAGAAATAAAAGTATTGTGAGTATGTTAATCGCTTATCATATAATTTAGAAGCAAAGTGTTTTATGTGACTGGAACTTCAGAAAATGTTGTTGAATACCAATGCTGTAAAGTGTTCCTGATGCCTTTTTCACCATTTACTTATACATTGTCTATATAAGTAAGTTTATATAAACAGATGACTAGTTCTAACTG
The DNA here is from genome assembly GCA_033459395.1 of Hemibagrus guttatus. Taxonomy (NCBI): domain Eukaryota; kingdom Metazoa; phylum Chordata; class Actinopteri; order Siluriformes; family Bagridae; genus Hemibagrus; species Hemibagrus guttatus. The sequence continues at coordinate 19,491,583 of JAUCMX010000008.1, forward strand.
TTGGGAGTAAAGTTTACTTAAGCAGGGAGAAGATGGGAGAAGGAAATGAAGTAATAATGAAGCTTTGGGAAAGTATTACAAAGTTTGAGGCTATAGCACTAAAAGATCTGCCCTCCACTGATATTGTGGAGCAGATAAAATGCAGTTTATTTCTGAGAAGCCGACTATGGGGTTGAAATGAAGATTTATAGAACATCTAACATTGACTCCATTTAGAGTTAAACTAATTAAAGCCAAACTAAAACCGGACTGTCATACAGACTTAAAAAAATTCCGGAAAACGAGAGAGAAGAATGTTGGGAGAAATAAATTTGAAATATTATTTCAATTATATAATCACGCATACTTTGGATTAAAGCTGTGGGATAAATAGCCTTAGTGGATCTAGTGATGGGATAATCTGTGGATAGTGTAATGATGGTGAATGAAAAAGACGAGGCTGAGGACTGAGCCTTGAGGGACACCTGATGCAACAGTGGCAGTACATCAAGTAGGGAGTATGTTGCAAAATGACATGCAATATATATTTTATAAATATTTTATTTATTTATATAATTTATTATAGTTTATTTTATTATTTTAAAATTTTATCTGTTTATATGTTTGCACCTGACACCAAGACAAATTCCTATTACTGTAAAGTGCTCTTCGCGAACCCTTTGCTGTACCTGGCAATAAAAACTTTTCTGATTCTGATTCAATGTCCCAAAAATAAATAAATCGGGGCACACGGCAAAGAAAAAAATCTCTCCTCTACTGTGCAAAAAAAAAACCCATGGAACAACTTTTTACGAAAGATTTTATTTTTGACTACTCTACCAACACCCCTAAAGCATTCTAAGCGTTACACTACCTCAACTTATTATACAGAACTATTTCTGCGTCATATACAAAGAACGTCATTTTCCTAGAACTGCATGCTGTGTCCCTAGATTTCACGCTGCATGGCTTTACCTTATAGGACTAGATAGATGGGTTTCTGTTAATTTGCATTCTGAGAAATGAGGCAAATATTCTTCTTGCAGTTACATAAAAAGTGTGCTGAAGCACAATGGAGGGAAAATACCACAACAGAATCATCTTATCACCATCTTCACAGTTACAGACATTTTATTATATTATATTAAATCTATTTAATTATTTTTATTACTTAATGTGGTGAATAGAATTTTCAGCAATAACAGGAACAAAAATAAGGAAGCCATATGCAAGACCATGGAACTTACCAAGGTTGTCCAGGTCTTTGCGTGTAACAAACTTGTAGTCATCATAGACGGTACTTTCTGGGTTCTCCTCCAGTTCTTCAGTCAGGTTATCAAGGAAGGAGCACCAATGAGGTGCAGGACCCAAGGCCTGAAAGACAATGAATATGGACGTGCTATATAAACCTGTCATATAGCAAATGCACAGGTTGGGGGAGACAATGTATGTACAATAGAGGAGCGATATCATGGATGTTGGTTGTTTAAACTTTTGAAATATTTTGACTCATTCAAGAACGTTCCAAAACCTCGCTTTTTGGATAAAACCAGCGCTCATAACTTTTGTTTTATACTCAGTAAAACTGAAACAATTTAAACTGAATTCCCCTTAGTATTGATAGTTATATATATATATATATATCGCTATAATAATCGGAAATTAAGTCATCTTTGCCTTCTATACTATATAAAGTTGCTTTAAACAGAAACAGAAAGGTGTGATCTCTTGGGAAATATGTACACATCAACAAAATGAGTCATTATTTAGGTGAGGACTCAAAGCCAACATGGGGATTCCTTCTTAACCAATAAACAATGTTTGAACAACAGTAAAACTTTGTAGTTACTTACAGGAATGTAGAAAGTATTCATTTTGGGGTCTTCATTAGCAGTGAAAAGCATGCCTGTAAAATGGAGAAAAGTGATTAGGTTTAATATTCAAGAAGTTCTCCATTTAATACCCCTAAAAGATTAATTAGAGTTAATTATCTTGGAAGGCTTCCTGTCAAACAACGCCTGTGGTGGAGTAATTAAAAGCAAACGGTTGTAATACTTTGTTATGGGTTAGGGTTATGTAACCCTTTATATAACCCTATAGTAGTCTTTATAGTTCTTCTTAAAAGATGTTCAACTCTGCAAATATTGCGTCTCGTGCATCTTTAAATGATTTAACTTATTTCTTTACTAAGCAAGTATATTCATAGTTCTAGTCATCTTTGAATGTTGACAGTTTTCCAAGAATAAAGATTGCAGACAGACTTGAATAAGAAAAAAAAATTTCACATCAAGGACATTGTGTAATGAAGGAAGGTAATGTTTACCTGCCATTAGGGAATTCAAACAGTGCAGGCAAGCTTTAAACATAGGATGAAGGTACTCACCCGATTCAGGGTAAACACACACATCGTTGATGTTGGCCGGTGGCTCGATGGAGGAAAACATTTTACCCTGAAACGAAGAAGTTCTGTTTTGGACACAATCTAACTGCAGGCTAGTCTCATGGTGATATGTGTATTGATAGTGACATAGCGAGTGTTGTGCTTACGTTGTCTCTGTGCCACATCTTGATGATCTTTGAGTCTGCAGAAATCACCAGATCCATCTGTTTATGGAAGTTGAGGGAGTGGATGGGCAAGCCATAATAATGGTCTTTCACAAGCAGGGGACGAGAAGAACGCAGGTCATACAACAAAACCTGCAGAAGCACCGGGGTGATTATGTTTACATTTGTGAGGTGGAAAACAAAGCTGAAGCATGAGGTCGAATTATTACATAACTATATTATGTTAAAGCATTCCTTCACTCTTTGCTTAGTATTGCATTTCACATGAAGGAACTAGACTTTCTACTGAATTTAGGCACTGCCTCAGGTAATATTAAGTTGAATGTACTCTAATTGAGTTTAAAGTACAGCTGAACCGTTTCAGATTCACACTGTGTAACTCTATAGTTTGCAGTGTAAACATCATATGCAATAAAACCAGATGAGCTTTGACAATGGAAATCATCCCATGAACACACTCAACAGATATCATTTATATCATCAAGTGCTAGTGGTAACTGACCTGTCCTGTAGTCGTACCCACAGCCATACCCAGGGAGCCATTAAACTTGAGCGCGCTGACAGAAGGCAAGCTCTCAACTCTGGAAAGCAAAAACAACACACAATGTATACACATATACATACGAATGGGTGACAATTAAAGGGAAAAATGGTGGTTCTTCTGCAGAAACGTTTTATTTCAGGGGTTTGGATGACATGATCCTTTTTCACAGGGCAGGAGGACTTACTGAATGGTTTGAGGAGTATGAACAGTCTATTTGATCCTATGGCCTTCACCTTCACCCGATCTCAACTCAGTTAAACTCTTATAGCTGATTTTAAGTCTTGTGATCCAAGACTTGTTTATCCAAATTGGCCTGCATGAAATGAGTCTATGTTTACTGTGAACCTGACTTTCATTGCCATGTGACATATGTCAAACTAAAACATGATCCTGTGGTGTCCACATGTGTAAGTCAGGCAGATGTGTTCTTTGCATATTTTTCAACAGACAGTCATCACACGCAGTAACCTAGAGCAGAGTTATGTAACTGTTAAAGTGGTATCATTTGTATATGTAACTGTTCAAGTGGTATCATTTATACATTATCAAGAGCTGTGGTGAGAAGTGATTAATCACATCTATGGATTAAAAAATAATAATAAAAATATTGGATTACATCATTTGTAATTGTTTTAGGTGCCATCATGTGCACCATTGCTGCACTATAGTTTGCATACTTATTTATATAAAATAAAATTGTAATTATACACGTTTTCACCTCTAAAATTATTATTTTATGGAATCTTAAATTATTTTATGGAATTACATTATTAGCACATTTTGACAAAAACTGAGTTTATGAACCAGAGTTTTTCTTTTCTTTACACAGCCTGAATCTTTACACAGTCTGTGGGCCATTTGTTCGACACCCCTATAAGATATCTCTGTGATGTTTGTTTAATGTTATGGTCCACTTAATGTCATGCCATTTAATTTCCATGCAGGATCAAGGTAGGTGAAGCGAGATATTTTAGTAGTTCTTATATTATTACAACAATAGAATGTCAACAAGAGCAGCAATATGAGGTTATGGTGGCCGAGAAGTGCAAAACAAAATAACAAATCCGAAAACAAGATAACAAATCGCATGTACAAGAAAAAGTTAGATACACAATTTCCTACTTCTTGTATGTCTTGAGTGACAAATGTCTCGTCCAATCAGCTGTGAGAACTCCACTGGCAAACTATAGCTACTTTTTCAGGTTTGTCCAAATTGTTGTGTTTCTGATTTGCTATTTTGTTTCAGGATTTGTTACGTTGTGTTTCTGATTTGTTATTTTGTTTCTGGATTATGATGTTGTTTTCTGATTTGTTATTTTGTTATCTGATTTATTTTGTTTTCGAATTTGTTATTTTGTTTTGCACTTCTCGGCCACCATATGAGGTCCTTCACTTTAATACTCAATAAGAACTCCAGGATTTTCCTTGTTGAGAAATTCTGGACTCCTAAATACGTGTTTCCTGAGTAAAAGAGTTGACTAGTGTCTTTAAAGGCATAACAATCCAGTAATAAATGTTTTGACATCAGTGCTAAATGTAGAGACATTCTTAGATATTTCATTGACTGAATTATTTCGACACTGTTGAGTGTGTAATGATATATCGTCTTCCTGACTCACAAATAAAATTCATAACTGGCTTGTTCGCCAATAAGAATGAAGTTCATTTAGTTACTCATTGTGTGAAGTATCCTATTTATATTGAAGGGTCGTGACATCACCAGCTCACATCACGAAATTACAATAGTTGTAAGAAAGAAGACAGTATGCTTAAGCCTTTGCCTAAAGTCAGGAAAACACTGTGGGCACGAAAATACCACTGTGGTGACAAATTCTTGACGTCATACAACTTGTTGTGCCACCTCACCACCAACAACCAAGGACTGTTTATTTTTGCCAACCAAAATAGCAACTGGGGAAGAAAAGCTGGCCGAGAATTAAACCACAAAATTTTACACACAGTCGAGTGCAGATGTGAGCATTAGATCATGAGGATATGGTGAAAAGACTAGAGCTTACTCGGTTCCCTCTGTGACGCTGCTGAGGGCACAATCCAGGATGCCCACTCGACTGCGCACACGTGGGTCCCAGCATTCCACTTTCCCCTATACACAGCAACACAACATGCATGCTCAGAAATAAAAATCATTAACTGGAGAAAAATGCAATAAATATTCATAAATCAAATACAACACCGACCTCTAAAGTACCGGCAGCGAATAAATGATGAACAGGGTTGATGTCACATACGTTAATCTCCCTGTTTAGATATAAACAAAACACAAAATATAGTCATGAATTGCAAGGAAGGTAAAGCATCAGTTTACAGACGTTAACCTACAACTGGAAACAAGTGAGCTATTAATGTTAATCCTCACTGAAGGCTTTAATGTTAGAAATGAAATATAGTCCCCTCAGGATCCTGCTGAAAATCACTGACAAGAAGATGAATAGCATGGTAACAGTTGGTGCATCCTCAATAAACACAGACTACACAATAAAATAAACTACGTTCAAATTGCCAACCACACAACAGTCTTATGGGCCCCCTGGTGGTTTAGTACTTACGTTGCATCTGTCTGTAAAGAGTTGAGGAATCGACCCTGTTCAAGGTTCATCCGGAAGATCTCTGAACTAGACACGGAAAGAGAAAAAAGCCGAAGTAACATGACACAAGAATGAGAACTAATTAATAGAAAACTCATTTAGCAAACAGACCTACGCGTTTCATTGAGGGAAAAAATGAAACATTAAAGTAAAGGATTTAAACATGGCCTAGAAGCCATTGGGAAGTTTTAAAATTTCTCAGTGAAGCATGAACAAATGCCAATATATGGGCAAAACTTAGTGGCTCTCCAAACCTTTCCCTTCACTGGAACTAAGAGGACTACACCTGTTCTAGCATGGCAATGTCCCTGTGCACAAAGCCAGCTCCTTGGAGACATGGTTTGGCAAATTTGGTGCGGAAGAGCTTAAATGTCCCTCACAGAGCCCTGAGCTCGACCACACTGAATGGGATGAACTGGAACACTGACAACACCCTAGATCTCCTCATTTTTACAACATCAGTGTCTGACTTCACTAATGCTCTTGTGCCTGAATGAGCACACATCCACACAGCTACACTCCAAAATCTAGTGGAAAGCCTTTCCAGATGAGTGGAGGATATTAGAACAGCGAAAGGGAACTAAATCTGGAAGAGGATGTTTAACAAGCACATACGAGTTTGATGGTCAGGAGCCAACAAACGTTTGTCCATTTGGTGTTCGTGCAGAACAATATTTAAACAAAAACTCTTACAAAAACAATAACTTAAACTCATGGTTTCTGTTCTGTTGCCAATTAATAAAAAAGATATGCTGTGTATATATACCAACTGAGACCTCTACCATAAAGGTTAAATGTTGTAGAAAGCTTTTATATCAACATATCAACAATTAGACATCTCTGTTCATTTCCTTAAGCTGTGTTTGTTATTAGTTTATGTGGAGCATACATCATGCAGGTCTATGTGAATGGGCTATAGAAATGATATGTATTAGAATAAATACATTAATATAAACTTGATGTTGAATGCAAACATAAAATGTAACTAAAGCTAAACGAAAGACCTGTATCTGAGTGATATTATGCACTGCACTGCTGCCACATGATTGGTAGATTAAATGAGTGGGCAAGGGTAGAGGTGTCATGCAGCAATGAGTGTTGGTCAACCTCAGGTTAACTCATTAAACTGCATTCAGTCACATTTAAGATGTTGCATAAAGTTTAAACAGGGAATGTGATGTTAGACCACATCCACAAGAATTTCCCTCATGGGAGCAATAAAGTATGTGCATATATATATATATATATATATATATATATATATATATATATATATATATATATATATATATATATATATATATATATATATATATATACACACACACACACACACACACACACACACACACACACACAGCATGCGTTTGCGCACACACACACACACACGCACACGCACACGCACACACACACAGCAGCAGATGAAAGATATTTTGTGACATTCCCCATTTGGAATGTGTGTATAGGTGGCAGTTCAAATATCCAAATATTACACAAATATTAATAATACACTTATACTGAAGGGTGATTTCTAACATCGTACAATGTACATTTACACATCAAGCTTACTCCAGTTTGTGTAATCACATGTGTCAGTAAAACACTTTCTGTCAGTGATATGAGATTAATTTTGTAGGCCTGCCTTTACCTGGCTCCTACAAAGTACAAATCACAGGACGGGTAGTGGTAGGAGAAATCCCGGCCAAACTTGGGGATACGAGTCTTGTAGTAGTGACCATGCTGAGAATGAAACTCCACGTAACGATCACCACGCAGAAACACCAGCTAAACAAAACACACAGACAAAAACACAATGTGATTTTTTTTTGTTAAAAATTTCAAAATATTGTTTCTGATTAATAATTGCAAACAAAAACATACCTAAAATTATAGGCAAATATAAAATCTCCAATATAGTAATTACCTTGGAGTAGTCATCAGACAAGATTTCAAAGGCCACCACTTAAAATAAAAAAGAAAGCACACACAAATGTCAATATTTTAAAGATTACTGCTGAATCACATATATGAACATAAATATACAAAAATTGTAAACCAAAACAGAGGAAAAGTAAAGTTTAAGACACAATCATATCAGTAAGTTAAAAAAAAAAAACCCATCATATAACCATTGTTAAATCGTGCAAAATGTGGTGCTGTTAAAAAAAAAAAAAAAAAAAGGTGAGGGGGGCAAAAAAGAGCAATGAAAAGAAGGATAAATAAATTCTACAAATATTTTAATATTTTACAATTTTAACGATTTATTACAAATGAGCAGCTTCCAATCAGTTTGTAATAAATAAATATAATAAATTGCTTGAATTTAAAAAATCTAACAAAAAAGAGGGGGGGGGATCCAAATACCTATGACAAATTCTTATACTGAAAAGTAAATTGTGATATAATTTATTACAATTTTGTTATTACAGTGCAGAGCTCTACAAGCACATGGGTGCAAAGAAAATCAGCAACACTGATCTGTTAACAATCTGTTGAAAACTTTTAGTTCGATTTGGCCTGCTAAGACATTTTCACCTAACTTTACTGCAAGACAAGATAATGATGAATGAAGCCTAATTAGCTGCAATAATACGACCGAGTTACCTAGGACAGATTACTCATAACATCTTCCACATTAAAGCAAAAGATTAAAATAAGACCACCAATCTACTACATAAAAAGGCATCTCTTCATTATTTATGCCTTGTGTGTAATGTGCTTTGGTTAGGACATGAAGTCAGAAGCTTATAGTTTCAAGCTGTTTAAATATTCAGCAGAACTCTGTACATCTACTGCATTAGGTTTTACTTATTAAGGAGACTTCATAACTACCACAGCGGGACAGATCACCATCACTGAGAGACATACATCCTCTCCTAGTAAATAGAGCTGACTTGCACACACACACATACACACACTCAAGGAGCTTCTCGTGTATAAGTTCAGTGGGGTCAGTTCCTGATTCATGTAATCTAGACGTAAACCCATGTGTTACTATGCGCTTGACACAGTTTGTACATTTTTAATGGGCGGGAAAAACAGCATGTATCTTGAGCTACTTTTGCCATTAGATATTTGACTCTGTTCTGTTGAGACATTTGCAAAAATAAAATTTACATTAATATAGAACAAAAGTAGGGGCCCTGGCAGATATTTACTAACCTTACAATGCAAAACGTTCACCCACTGGCCAAATTAATAGGAAAATTAACACTAAATTACACAGTTTTTTCCCCACAACCATAAATCTTCTGGACTCTACACTACACTGCTAGGACACTCATGTCTCACTACACTTCACCACCTTGCAGTTCTTCTTCACCCTGTACATTCTGCTACATCTTCTCTGTATAATATAATTAGAATGTACATATTGTTAATTCACAGATCACACCTAGTTTTTTTATCTATATATCTATATATATATATATATGTATATCTATATATATGTATATGTATATATCTATCCATCTCTATCTATATATATATCTCCCCGAGGTACGGGGAGAACATGCAAACCCCATATATATATATATATATATATATATATATATATATATATATATATATAAAAAATTTTTAGATAGATAGATAGATAGATAGATATAAATATACTTTATATATATACTAAATATATATATACCAGTCCAAAGACATGCATAGTAGGTTGATTGCCATCTCTAAATTGTCCGTAGTGTGTGATTGTGTGAGTGAATGAGAGTGTGTGTGTGCCCTGCGATGGGTTGGCACGCCGTCCAGGGTGTATCCTGCCTTGATGCCCAATGACGCCTGAGATAGGCACAGGCTCCCCATGACCCGAGAATAGTTCGGATAAGCGGAATATATATATATGTATATAGTATGTTTATCCGTTTTACTGATGTACATAATGATGCACACATTTTTGCAATTATATAATTACACAACACTTGATCTGCTCTAAATACAACTTGCACATACTTCCTCTATGTACATTCTGATTGCCTTATTTATTGATATACATATTTACATATTGATCTGCACTTGTTCATTTGCACAGTTTCTGCTATTTGCACTTCTGGTAGATGTTAAACGACATTTCGTTGCTATGTACCTGTACTTGCAATGAAGTTCTTTCTATCTATCTATCTATCTATCTATCTATCTATCTATCTATCTATCTATCTATCTATCTATCTATCTATCTATCTATCTATCTATCTATCTATCTATCTATCTATCTATCTATCCACATCTGAACTTAACTCACTCGGTAATAGTCATATTCTAAAGAGGACAGTCAGCGCTTTCGTGTGTTGGATTACCTTGCAACAGTGATGTGCAATAAGGCTGGGATTATTCAAGACAGGTAGGAAGATTTTACTCATGCAGGAAAACCCGGAGAAAATTGCCTAGACTGAGAGTGTTGGACATGGACTGTTGCAAGTGCTGTGTGACTTGTTTACTGCATTCATTTATTCATTTTCAGCTTCACACTAGTTAGGGTAAAAGAACAATTTTTTATATTTTGGGAAATTAATTAATTGGATAAGAAAAGTATGTGGTGCAAAGGAAGCTTGTGTTAGTCCTTACTAACTCCTGGATGGCAGCTGTCATTAGATTACACTATATGGCCAAATGTCTGGGGAAAATCCACATATGGCTCCACAAACATTTGGCCAACATGTGGAGTGAAGAATTATCTAAAATTGGTAAAAATGGCAACGACCAAATTGGGAGAAAATATATACATAGTCTTTTATCAGTGTTACAGCAGGCCACGTTCAGCATTTGTATAATGGCATAATAAACTAGTGGCAAAGTTGTGATCTAAAGACTTACCTTCAGAATCCAGACACCTTTCAAATTTCAGAGAGAGCTGATATGTGTCATAGCATCTGATCCTGGGTTTATATGTACCTGTAACACAAAGGCATTTAAAGTGTGATTTGCCAGACTTTTTCCAATGACATTTTCCAATTTTTCCAAGAGCATAACACAAACATCATAGTGAGGCACATCAATAGCACATACTAAATCTATGTTTTAGTAGGCAGACTATTTTAAAGTACAGAACATGTGTTGATGTAGTTCATGAGCAAGCCTCCTGATGAACAAACCTGCAGCTAAAACATACTGTCCGTCACGTGACACTTTGATAGAGGTACACACAGTGGGCATCTCAAAATCCTGAATGAGTTCAATCCTCCTCTGAATATCTGTGGAGGTGTAAAGGAAGAAGTTAAAAAAATCAAGCGGATACAAAGCACAGAATCATGCAAAATGACATTAACTAACACTTACCAGTATCTCTCTTCTGTAAAGCTCTCTTCTTTCTGTCTGACAACCACTGCAGAAACGGGACAACGTTAACCATTCACTAAAATTAGCATCCAGATCACTTCACCAGAAGACAACATAGAGAAAAACAATTCTACGAACTATCATTTCAGTCTAAAACTAACACTAGACTAATGACCTTATATGGTAGCTGACCATTAAAGTTAAATCGCATTTTTAGTCAAACATAAGAAATATCCGGGTAATGTTGAGTAGACAGTATAGCTCTCTAAAAGAAAATAGTTGTCTTACCTCTGGAAGGGACTTGCCATGGCTAAGATTATATATCTTTATATTGTTTATGCTGGACACCTGCATTTTTGAAGCGATCAGATCTTCTTTTTCACATAATATGAAGAATTATTTATACAGAAAAGCGTCCCGATTACAGACCCACGTTGGAACCACAACAAGAGCTGCGCTGTTCACGAAATAAAGTCCGTGTGGAAACTTGTAGCTCCAAGCATTGGTTCCTACAACGGTTAGAGACGCCACTGAATGGTTTCCTATAACATTTTTTATCAGTGTATAAACTTTAATCTGTATCACTTCCTGTATAAAGTTAGATACGCGAATAAGTGAATGAATGAATAACAAATATAAAGTATTTGAAGAAATCGTCACAATGGATGTTATTACGCAGATATATCACACGTTATATAGCTTTTTAAAAATATCTTATTAATATGTGGTGAGAACAATTGTCAATATTTACAATATTTAGTAACGTTACTGTAGGTTTGTAAAGACACACAATCACAGCACACGACTGAAAACTGATAGATAAATAAGTAAATAAATAAATAAATAAATAAATATTTTCATTTGGAAATGTATACTTATGACTACCTTCGTATATCTATACTATATGCTTATGGTTTCTATATTTATTTATGTATGAAAATAACGAATTAATTTTGTCATTAGTGAATACATTTTGTGTTAAACGAATATTACGTTATACGAATATTAATATTGCGGGTCCTCGTGACGTCATTACCAATGGGCGTGGCTAGGTTGAGGCGACCTTAGCAATAGCTCTTGCTCCAGCATGGTCTAATGACTGTAAATGTAGTGACTTTGCCACTGAATATTATTTTTAGAAAACCTTTTCGGTATATCACTGCGAACAAACAAACAAACAAACAAGCAAACAAAAAATAAGATAAGGCAAGCACATGCCAAGGATAATCATAGTGGCTGAAGTGTTTTGTCATTAATAAGGAAATGACGTCAGCCGATCCTACCTTGTCCAGCCAAGTGATGACAATATTCAGAGTGTGTGACAGGTGAGAGGAATCTCCTGTGCAGTGATGTGTGTGAGGAGCTGCTGTACCTCAGTACAGTCTGTCATGGACAGACACTAATGCAATAAAACTCCATATGGATCAGGTCTTACTATGGACACCTTCACTGTAAGGTAGGGTTATTTATTCCTCATCTTCACTTCTTTAAAACATGTGTGATTTAATTCCAGGTCTAAAAATTGTTTTATTTTCATCTTATATATTTTTTCATCTTATAAAAAAGTACTATACACATAAAGCTGTAAGACAGATGGGCATGCAATCAGTCATACGAAGCATAAATTCTTATTACCTATGGAATTATTCTTTTAAAATGTCATTGAAGATGTCATGGAAATTTTCAGCCTTAAATGAATCATGAATTTTTTATTTAAACTACCTGCTGAACTTACTAACCGTATTGTGTATTATAAACTATAGGCTACTGTCCATTCCTGTTGCCTCAGATCATTACACTAATCCCTGCCATGAATACATATTGTACATATTTTTTTCACTTGGATGTGATGCAGAATGTCTCCAAATTATTTATCGTGCCGACGAAAAGTATTAATCTATAACGTACGATATTGATTGTCCATACATTTGTGGAAGCATTACTAATAGATTGAAATTTTTTGCATAATGGGATTATTTAAGGTAAAAACAAGCTTTAGCTAGAGCATTCTGATGTGTATCCATGTAAAATAAAACAACATTTTATGTATTTAACTTTAAATAAAAGTTTAAAAGTCATTTTTAGGCTAAAATTATGCTAAAGTCAATGCTCAATATGCTTATATATGGTGAGTAGTGTGCTATATGTGCCATTAAGTATAAAATAAAATCATGTTATTAGCTGACTGAGAGTTAATTGCATTTTGTTAGGCTATTATTTTTTCCAGTCTTGGAAACACAAGCCTTCTAGACAGTGAAGTCAGTTGAAATCAGAGGTGACATATAATCTTACGATGCCTTTGTAAAGCTGACAAGTTTCTTAGTAAGGCATACATCGTAAATGACTTTCAATGGTTGTAATGAACGTCTCTTATCACAGCGTTTGAAGTGTGAAGAAGGCCCACTTTTGGAAAGCGGGTGAGGAAGGAATGGCAGAGTTCTGGCTGATTGCAGTTCCTCTGGACAAAGTCAGTTCACAATCTTTGGAAAAGCTTAAAAGGGCCACAGTCAAAGGCAGCCTGGGAAGCTACTTCAGATTTCACATCCCAGAGCTGAAGGTAGGACTGGAATTTGCCTACTTCCTCTCTAGGAAGAAGAGAGAGAGAGAGAGAGAGAGAGAGAGAGAGAGAGAGAGAGAGATGGAGGGAGGGAGGGAGGAGGCTGAGGGTGGATTTGATCATGTCAGATTTTTTTCTTTGTCAAAGACAAAGACAATAATTAAAATTAATATTTATTTTATATATAATTTATATGATCTTTGACAAAGAAACACATCTATTTGAATACTTGTGTAAGTGCATGCAGAAGATGTGCAGCATGACAGATCAGGGTCAAATGTGCATAATGTATTATGGAGGTCAAAAGTGTTGGGTTCTCTCACTCACATTTCTGTCTTATAGAAAAGGCTTGCAATTATATTGTATTGATTTGTATAGTATGTTTGTTTTAAGGTAGATCTCAATGACACATTGTTCAAGTATTTATTCTGGACAATACCATGAAACATTTCACTTCAATTCTCAAGTCACTGTAGACAAAGGTGAAGGAGACAACATACTCGGTTTCTTTCTCTGAATTTTTGGGAACTGAGTCTACCTTGTTACACTTAGATGTAACTGAATATTGACTGGTCATTCTTAGCCTCAGTGTTTACAGAGAGATCGTTGTTAAAGCTGCTTATATATGGAACACACATCTAAGCATACTGTGATCGCTGATTTTTTACCAGGTAGGCACGCTGGATGTGTTGCTTAGCGTGTCTGATGACCTCTCCAGACTGGACTCCTACACAGAAGAGTAAGCACATTCTCAAACTTCAGTTTCAATGGTTTTAAAAGAGACTGCTTGAACGTCTTTTCCAAAAGCTAGCATCATTTTTTATTTATTCAATTCAATCACATTTTCATCCCGCTTAATTAATAGATATATCTTTAAAATCATGGGTGTTTTGTGGGTAAGCCAGAGGTTATTTCATAGGTTATTTCATTCCTCAGACTCATCCGTCTGGCCTCCATGTGCTGTCTGTGGGAAAATTCACAAGCAACTGTATAGCAATTATCGTTAGCCGAGACACTCAATCCAGCAGGCTCTTGTTTCAGGTGCTACTTCACAATGTTCCATGCCTCCTTGTGTTGTGGAAACTGAGCTCTGGGGTTTTTCTTCTTTTCTCCATTTCACAATGACAGTCCTCTTCACCTCAGACTAAATCATGTCCCGAACAGTCATAATCATTTTAGTCGCAGTTTCTGAAAATCTGAACATCAACACGAAGTTTGTGAAAACAAAGCTGTTGGCCCTAAACGTATCAGGAGTTTGTATTGGGTATGTTTTTTTAAACTACAGTATGTCAAACGTCTTAAGGGAAAAAAAATGTTTGTCATGCACCAATTATGTATGAACTAATGTCTTTAAATGCTTGCTTTAAAACATGAACATATACATATTCAGACACTTTGTCTTTCATTTACAGTGTAATGCGGAAAACGTCTCAGTGTATAGCAGAGCTCATGGAACAATCCAGTGACAAGTTTATGGAGAACGTTCTGTCTAATGGAGGTATAGCAGTGCTTGGCACAGTCACTTTCAGCTCTTAGTCCTAAGCTAATGAACTCCCCTATATTCAGCAGGACGAGATCATTAGCTAAGAGCAGACACAGCAGGTGGCAGTTTCCACTCTTCTCAGTTTGGCCAGCAAACAGATCCTGTTACCTGTGAATAAGCTAACAGCCTCAAATAAGAATAAGAATTGATGTCTGTAAGAATTCACATGAAATCGTATTAAATGCTATACTTGTGTTATACTTATTAGAATATTTTTTGATGTGTTGAAATTTTTACATTTCTCACCAGAGCAAAAGGCACATCGCAAACTTCCACAGTCGCCAGTGAAAATGTATTTCCAAGCCTTGCGAGGTATATTTGGAGCTTGTACATTGATTTTGTTGTATATTTAAAATTACCTCCTGCAGGATTAACAACCAACAAGCATGGATTTTTCCCATGTGTTTTTTTTTTTTTTGTGGAGTCAAAAAGTCGTCAGTGCAGATGTTATTTGTTTCACCTCTATGCGTTTCATGGTGTCTGATATTTCAGTGGATTTGACTACATATTTGACAAAGTTCCAGTGGGACAGAGCCAAGTATCCCACTGCGCTGGCACTTAAACCTCTCACTGATCTTATCTTCAAGGTATACATCCCACACAGACCTGACTGGTATAATGTCAAGAGAGCAGCTCTTTAGTATTTTAATATTCATGTGTGCGTATCTGTGTTGGTGGCTGCATGCGTGTGTGTCAGCAAGTGGCCCAGGTCGAGACGGAGATGAAGTCTCGTAATGCTGCTTACAGTGACGTGAAACTTGGCCTACGATCGCTTGAGGAAAAAAAGGAGTAAGTTCTCTTATGTAGGGAATAAAACATGATGAGGTGTGCTTTTATAGAAAATAAATGAACAACAGGGGTCATGTGATGCAGCCTGGAGGTACTGTTACTACCTCGAAGTTGATTCTTTTTCTAATAACATAATGTCCTGAAATGGTTTATTGCTCTTAAACCACAACAATTTACCAAAAATTATACTACATAATGTGCCTATTAATTGACATTATACTTTTTGTTTTTAACTGTTTACATTTTAGAGTTGTGAAGTGTCCATGAAACAAGTTAGCTTGTGTTATAAGAGCCATAAACATTCAATCTCTCACCAGTATTTCTTTTTTTCTCTCTCTTAAATTGAAGTTAGAAAAAAACAGATTTTCATGTTCCAGAGAAATCCTGAAGATTTTATGATTTAAAATCGCTGTGATTGTTGGCACTAGATTCTCTGGTTTAAGTTTTTCACATACTGATCGACAAAAGTCTTAATTTTATAGAGCATGGTACAAAATAAAAATGCAGCAAATCTGCAGATCTGCAGTAATAAAAGTCTTACTGATGAGAGAGAACCCAGAAGAGAACAGCCAGACTATTTCAGACTAACAGAAAGACTGTGGTCACTCTTTACAATTGTGGTGAACAGAAAAGTATCTCAGAGCACACAATACAACATAGATTATAGTCTGAGATTACACAAGTTCCTTTAAATTTGATGTTATATATGAAAACTACTACAGCTACAGTGAAAAAAAACACTCTTTACAAATATGATGAGCAGAAAAGCATCTCAGAAATCACAACAAGCCGAATGAAGAACAGGATACTGAGAATGTCTGTGAATTTGATGTTATTATAGAAACTATAACAGATTAGAACAAGCACATCAATAAAGATTTGTGATTTGAATTCAAAAATAGTCAACACAATTTGACCAGTGCTGTGGAAGAGATATATAATGTTGTACATAATTATAATGTGAGGTCTCGGTGGTTTAGTGGTTAGCATGTTTGCCTCATACCTCTGGGGTTTGGGGTTTGGGGTGTTGCCTCTGCTCTGCGTGCATGGAGTTTGCATATTCTCCCTGTGCATTGGGGGTTTCCTCTGAGTATTACGCTTTCATCCCCTAGTCTAAAGACATGTTGTAGGCTGACTGACATGTCTAAATTGTCTAGAGTGTGTGAATGGGCATGTGAGTGTGTGATTGTGTGACTTGTAGCTTAAGTCCTTAACGAACCAGTGTAGGGTAATTGATACAGAAAAAGGCTGCATTGATAGATATTCATTCATTCTACCGCTTATCCGATCTATTCTCGGGTCACGGGGAGCCTGTGCCTATCTCAGGCCTCATTAGGCATCAAGGCAGGATACACCCTGGACGGAGTGCCAACCCATCGCAGGGCACACACACATACTCTCATTCACTCACACAATCACACACTACGGACAATTTAGAGATGCCAATCAACCTACAATGCATGTCTTTGGACTGGGGGAGGAAACCGGAGTACCCGGAGGAAACCCCCGAGGCACGGGGAGAACATGCAAACTCCACACACACACATGGCAGAGGCGGGAATTGAACCCCCAACCCTGGAGGTGTGAGGCAAACGTGCTAACCACCATATTATAATGCTTTATATTTGAACTTTATATATTTTTAGTTTGTCATTTGAAATTCACTTTAGTTAGTTTAAGTTTTTTTTTTTGGTATATACTTATAACATTTTACAAGTTTTAATTTCAGTTTGGAAAACATATTGAAAGTTATTAATGGCCTTCAGGCAAAAAGTCACGCCTATATACCAGAGAAGGAAAATTCATAGGATGTTTAAATAAATACTAATTAATTGAGAACCTGAAAGAGGAAATGAACTCATATCTGCTTTTTATTTGATTTAAGACAGTTGTTTCTGAGGCAGTTGTAGTCATTTAGTTTTTTCCACATAGTATTATTTTCTATTAGATTTAATAGAATATAATTTAATATAATCATATGATGACAAACACTGTAAAAACATATTGTTGTCACTCTCCAGGGGAAGTCTGCAAACCAGATCTTTGACTGGCATTGTGAAAAAGGAGGACTTGGTTCTCAACTCTGAGTATCTCACCACTTTACTAGTTGTGGTGCCCAGGTTAGTGTGTGTCAGTGTTTACTGGTGTTTAACCCAGTGTCCGTAATGACTATTTAGCTAGTATATCACTTTTGTTTTAGTTTATTGTTTTATTAATGTTGCACTGTAATTAATTTCACCTTATGTACTACATTTTTCCAGGACGTCCATTAGGCAGTGGGAAAACACCTATGAATCCCTGTCAGAGTTTGTGGTTCCTCGCTCTAGCAGGTTAGTTCCTGTTGTTTTGTTCCTGTTTACTCTTAGCTCAGCCGGTCACGACCGTAGTCCAGCTCTAGCTGTGGGTCAGCAGGTTACTTTACTAGTGTAAAGTTACTGATGGAAAGAAAGCTTCTCAACTCAGTTTGCTTAACTGATATCCATCTTAGTGGCTCTAATTAGCCTGTTTTACTTCATCCTCATTAAGCAGTCGGCGACCAGAAGATCAGGCGTCATTGATTGTTTGGGACCGGTGGCTTGTTGCAACAGCACTGAGCTGCAACAGCACTGAGCAGCTTGTTGCAACAGCACTGAGTAGCAATGATACTGATTTTAAAAATGGCAAAAGTATAAATAGAAGAAGGATAATATAATATGAAAACTAATATTTAAAAACTGATACTTACTTCAATACTTACCTTGTCCTTCATTGCAGTACCTTTGATAAGTCTTTAATTATGTGTCACAGGAAATTGCTGGAGGAAGATGATGCTGGGATTTTCACTGTGACACTATTCAAAAATGCTGTCAGTGAGTTTAAAGCCAATGCCAAAAAGCACAAGTAAGTGACTGCACCTCACACACACACACACACACACACACACACACACACACACACACACACACATTTGAGGTGAATGTGTACTTGAAACCTCAACAAGTTTATGGTCCCCTGTAGATTTGCAGTACGGGACTTCAACTTAGAGGAAGTAGAGAGGCAACAACAGGAGATGAGCCGCCTCAGCAGTGATAAGAAAGAACAGTATGTGAGTAACACTTGAAAATGTCTATAGACAGCTACAGGATATACACTCACTGGCCATTCATGTAGCAGCAGCACAGTGGATAAAACAGGTCATGAGCTTCAGTTAATGTTTACATCAAATTCCAGAATGGGGAAAAATGTTATCTCAGTGACTCTGGCCTTGGTGTGGATTTTGGTGTCAGATGAGCTGGTCTACGTATTTCAGAAACCAGTGATCTCCTGTGATTTTCTTGCACAATAATAGACACAGATGGGTGCAAAAAGTGAAAGTTTGCCAACAGAAGCACCAGACTTGTTTGAGTTGACAGGAAGTCTATGTTAACTAAAATAGCCACTCTTTACAACCGCATTGAACAGAAAAACATCCATGTCAAATTTTGAGGAGGAAGTGCTACAACAGGATAAGACCACATTAGATTTCACTCCTGTCTGTAAAGAACAGGAATCTGAGGCTCCATGGTTCCATGGAAGATTGGAAAAATTTCACCAGGTCTTTGTCTCGCCTTGTTTCTTTCATCATATTGTGCTTTCTGAGATGCTTTTCTGCTCACCATGTTTGTAAAGAGTATTTATTTCACTGTAGCTGTGCTAGTTTTTAAAATACCATCAAAATAGGAATTTTTGTAACCTAAGACTTAATCTATGTTGTATTGTGTGTTCTGAGATGCTTTTCAGTTCACCACAAATGTAAAGTCCACTTACCACAGTCTTTTTGTCACCTTGAACCATTCGGACAATTTCACCTGTAGAACTCTTGGAGTTTTTTTCAGCCTTTTGTATTAACTATAGAGAGTGTTGTGTGTAAAACAACCATGGTCATTGAGATCACATTTTTCACTGCGATCATATTTTTTCTCCATTCAACACAGACTGTAGCTCTTAAGATCTGTATCTGCCTGATTTTATTCACTGCACTCCTGCCACATGATTGAATAATTGCATGAATGAACATGGGTACAGGGCTGCAAGGGTTTTCCTATTAAAGTGGCCAGTGAGTGTATGTCTGTAGTCTACAGAGTTTCGAAAAATGATGTCAGAATTGTTTCTATCATCAGGGAATATTTGTGCGCTGGCTGAAAGTGAATTTTAATGAAGTATTTGTGGCCTGGATCCACATTAAGGCCCTCAGAGTGTTTGTTGAGTCAGTCCTCAGGTAAAATTGATTGACTCAGTCATATTCATATTAATAATTTAGTATTTATCCATTCATCCATTATTGCTCTATGTGACGGTTATGTTGTGGCTCAGGTATGGCCTGCCAGTCAGTTTTCAGACTCTCCTGCTCCAGCCACAGAAGAAGCAGGTAAAACGGCTACGAGAGGAACTCAACTCCGTATTCACTCACCTGGACCCCATAACTGTGACTGGAAAACAGGAAGTGAGTGTTTTAACACCATTAATCATGATCAGCAGTTAGAATAGTTAATTAATAACTATTAATTCTAACATAATTCTACTAATTCGAACATGATTCTAATTAATAACATAATTCTACACCTGATGATTAATACAAATGATTAAAATTTGTTTAAAAAATGTAAAATAAAAAGTTATTTCCTGGTTATGTTTTAATGGAAATAAACAATCATCCACATTCCAGTTTTTCTTTTTTTTTCTTCTTATAATGAGTTAAATAATGTGGCTTCTTAGTAATTGCCTGTGCTGGAAAAACATGAATAGCTGTTACAAATCCTTGATACTAGAGATTCCTTTCATAAATGTCAAATTAATATCTACATAGGGAAAACTTCACTATTTTGACAGTTAAATATATATCTTTATTTATATACAGTGGAGCCTCAGTATAGGAGGTGCCCTCCCTTACAAATCTTCGCATTAAGAATCAAAATTTTGCAAGAAATTAGCATTGGCATATGAAGTATTTTTGGCATACGAATGAACCGAACCGAATGCTAGCTAAGTTATGGGTACGTGTTGGAGCCATTCAAAACTTGTTTGCGTCAGTGGAAAGCCAAGCGAAGCCAAGCGAAGCAAATTTACAAAAAAGTTTTCAGTCAGTGAAACCTGTTTTGAAAGAGTCAGCTCACGATACCTACATTGCCTTTAGCATGCGTTCAAAAGCTACATGATTTTTCGCGAGGTTTTTTGTTGACAGATTGGTGGCGTGGGTGGTCTGTTCTATTTTTAGCCCAAGCTTGGTGGCAGGACTTCCTGTGAGGAACCTTGACATGGAATGCTTGGCTTGGTTCTTTGTAAGCAGCCATACAATTTACACACGCTTCGTATTGGTAATATTGCTAATATTTCTGGGTGGCTGGAACAGATTATCTGCATTTACATTATTTCTTATGAGAAAATTTGTTTCTCAATACTAATTTTTGTCTTAGGAACTCGAATTAAATTCGTATGCTGAGGTTCCACTGTAAATCGTTTCTAATGATTTATTCAGTGGCCAGTGATGGCACAAATGGTAAGGCTCTGGGTTGTTGATCAGAAGGTCAAGCTGCCACTGTTGGGCCTTTGAGCAAGGCCCTTAACCCTCTGTGCTCGAAGGATGCTGTATCATAGCTGACCCTGCACTCCTAATAAGCTGGGATATGTGACGAAAATGATATCATTGTGCTGTAATGTACATGTGACAAATAAATAAAGGCTTCTGTTTCTAATAAACAGCTGCATGTATTGTTTGCAGAGTTTTTTAAGTATTAAAATAGATGATCTTTTTCTCTTTCTAGGTGGGACTTGACATTGCAGAGGTTAACCTAGGACAGCAGGAATACTACTCCTACATCTATTACCCAATCAGCATTAACTTAGTGGACTCCAGCTAGCAGACACAGAATAAACAAAAAACAGACTCATACATCGTACGCGTGTGACCCAGACGAGGATCTCAAAGCGGCAAAAGAGACTTACAAAGACGAATGTAATTGAAGAATGTAAACATCAACGCAACATACACACAAGAACTGCTTTAGTCACACCCTTGAATACACACTTCCCCACCATGTAGTCAAGTGAAAAGTGGGTAGCCAGGGTATAATTTGTATTGTTTAATGATGTAAATAAGTGTAAATAATCTCAAAATGACTATGCAGCATTTAGAAAAGCATTGTACACTAATATATTTAATCATGTTATATTTATGCTGATGCCATTTCATTACTTAATAGAATTTCCTTCTGTTTTGTAGTTCTTTTTGTTTTTTCTTGTACATGAAAGGAAAACTAGTCTAAGAAGGGCAGCTCCTGGACCTCAAGGTCTAAACATAAGTGAGACCGGTCTTATATATTATTATATTATTATAATATTATTATTATTATTATTATTATTATTAATAATAATAATAATAATAATAATAATAATAATAATAATTTAATCTAACATGCATCCATAATATTTGGTATTTGCCAGAATATAGAAAAGAACTGTGGATTAAAAAAAAATGTTCATACAAGTAAATAAAACTGACAGTCCTGATTGTGAATCATTTATTGTGTTGCATCTCTGCAGTCTATTCTGTGGTATACAAAGACACATGCAATGTTAGCACTGTGCCAGCTGGAGGTTTCATTCATTCATACATTCATTGTCTACCGTTTATCCGATCTATTCTCGGGTCATAGGGAGCCTCGGGGGTTTCCTGCGGGTACTCCGGTTTCCTCCCCCGGTCCAAAGATATGCATAGTAGGTTGATTGGCATCTCTAAAATTGTCCGTAGTGTGTGAATGAGAGTATGTGTGTGTGCCCTGCGATGGGTTGGCACTCCGTCCAGGGTGTATCCTGCCTTGATGCCCAATGACACCTGAGATAGGCACAGGCTCCCCGTGACCCGAGAATAGTTTGGATAAGCGGTAGACAATGAATGAATGCTAATGTTTGATGTGTTATGTGGTTGTTAGATAATCCTAAGAAAATGAATGAACAATGAAATGTAGGATTTTTGACATTTGTAGATGTATTATTTCACATAAAGCTACATTTTACATTTTACTTAGTTCAAAGTAAGCAGAATAATTCGTTATCATGCTGCTGCCATTTTATTAAGATTGTGCATGTGAGTGATATTTATTCTTTAGGAGAAGTGGTAAAATAGCGCAGTGACACACAGACAGCAGCAGGTAGCAGCATTTGTCACTGTTGAATAAAGCGTCTGTTTAGCAGTTTAACAGTCACAATCAGAAGCATTTTATTCGCCATGGGTGAACTACTTTTATTTTTACAGTTAAGTGTGATAAATAGTTTACAAAAACATCTCACGTGGCACATAAAAAGATGTACTAATTCAACCATACAGGTATTCGACTCCAGTGTGCGGCGTGTGTGTATATTAAATCTTTTGTACCAATAGGTGTCATTAAATATAGAAATCATGTTTGCACTGCTAATGTGTATATACAGAATATTAAGAATAACAGATCTAGGAATGCCTGCTCTATTATTTCTAGATTATATTCATATGGTTTAGATGAAAAGCCAAGCCTCAAAATGATCTGGATTTTGACATTTGCATATTTGATATTCCCTGATGGAAACTTGGTAAGTTTAAGGGACATTTTTGACTAGAGTCTGTCTTGTTGTTTGCTTGTTTGTTTTTAATATGAATCTAACTATAATATAGTTTAATGTTTATATATTAATTTAAAATTTTGTAAAGAACAGAAGGTGAAGGTTTCTTTCCATGTTTTGGCCCCGTGGGTCAGTCTGTTTATTAATTAAATATAGGATGTTTAAATAACAAATTCTGAATTTGGGGAACTGACCTATTCAACACAGCATATTGTGGACAGAAAGAACCCTTTAAACACATGCCTTATTATTCAGTTATTCTTCCTGTAATTATTATTATTCATTTATTCTTCCTGGCTTTCATGATTTACTCAGTAAATTATTCAGTAACTACATTTAATTTCTTTGGAAACTGTTTAGACTTATCAATATTAATTTGGACTTGGGTGCAGGGACTTTAAAGAGTTAAGTAAGTAGGTAAGTAACTATGAAGTAAGTGAGTAAAAAACAACAACACTTCATTCATTGTGTTCCTTAAGCGGAACTTGCGGCAGACAGGAACTCTATACTGTAAAAAAAAAAAAAAAAAAAATAGAGGTTATGTATTTATTTTGTTGTTTTTTTCCCCCCACTTTTGGTTAGTTGTTGTTTTTTATTCTTTTAGTCTAGTTTCATTTTGAACTCTTCTTAAAAACACTGACCTAAGTTTCCCCTTTATCTCATTTCTGCATCTCCTCCATAGAAACACAGACAGCAGGACTATGTTCCAGTCTGTCCTAGTTACAGAAAAAGTCGTTAGTGAGAATTCACTTGTCATATGTCTACAAAGAATCAGCCATCAATGCTGCCTTCAGAAAACCTGCCTTGCATGACAGACAGCACATTGTGGGTGGCTACATGGACTCTGTCAGCACAGGCAGGAAGTTTTTTTAAAGGGCAAGCCTTAGCAGATGAACTGTGTTAGACAAAGAGTAAAGAGGAGAAGGTTGAACTTCATCATAAAATCTCTTACTTCAGTGGTGTCGGTCACACAGCTGGATCCAGACCAGCACTTTTTTGAAAAAGGAAATGGACGAACAGACTACGTTATCAGATGGGTAAAGTAATTAATTAATTAATTTATTTATTTATTTATTTATTTATGCACATGGATTCATCTGCACCTTGCTGTTTTTGGTCTTTATTTAGAAAGTTCTTAAATATCAGTTTAAAACTGCATTCTTAGATAAACTGATACAGCTGATCTCCTATGTTATAGTTAAAATGCAGAGATCCTGATGCATGATTTATCAGTTACTGTGATAAATATGAAAGTATGACAGCTTATATCACATTGATCTGGTCGAAGTGGGCAATTAACCAATTTAATCCTATTTTTCCAGCTATTTATAAATTTGACCTCTTACACATCCCTGTGGCACACTGTGTTTACATTTTCTGTGAGGAGGAAATATATTATAAAGTATGATAAATATATAAAGTAAAATATCGATAATACAACTTTTATACAAAACACTGTAGTTGTACCTACTTGTATTGAATATATATTGAGGTCCATATAATACTGCAATACTGAGGTACTGCCTATAGCACATATTTTCACACTAAAAAATAAAACGTTGACTCAACTTCAAATTTTAAGGCAACTTGCTGCACAGCTTTTTTGAGATAACTCAACTTTTAACCCAAGTAGTTGACTTAACTTAATTTACTAAGTAAGGTCACATGTCTCTTAACTTATATTCTTTTGTTAAGTTGATAGAGTTTTGATAGTTTTAAAAAAATGTGAACTTATGTTTTTTGACGTCCCTGATTTAAAAAAATGTATTTGGATTTACTGAAGCAGGTACTTTGTGTTTAATTAACATCTAACACAAGGTTATGAGAAAAGCTATAACTGCATGCTAAAAAAGTAAAACATTACAGCCACATCCCTTAACTGTCAAGTAAAATTAAACTAAAAGAAATAAAAAATAAATTAAAATTGTGACATTGAAAATATACACAATATTATAAAGCACCTGGCTGAAGTATAGCTAGAACATTTCCATTTAAAACGTTAAAACGTTTTTCAAACATTACAATCTGCAAAAAGGTAACATTATAAACTTTACCTTTTAAAATGTTTTTATAATTTCAAAAGACTCTACTGCAAAATGAGCAGTTTTACAACTTTTTCTTTGGATTTGTATTGAAAGTGCTTAAACATGGCAAAATCAGTCTAAATTGCACAAAAGAAGGGAAAAATTACAAAATAATGAAACAAGACACAGCTCAATGGCAGCTTCTCAGAACCAGGGAATCATAAGTTGAAGGATAAAGATTACCTGCACAAGTGACTTTTTAGCCAAACAGCTCACAAAAGTCATAGCAGAAGTTTAGATTTAAGGGACTGTACCCTTGCAGCGCAGTGGGCGCCCATTTCCATAAACACCTTCTCAATCACCTCAAAAGTGTACTTCAGATTTTTTGGGTACTGAAAATCCAAGGCAAACAGAAGGCCAAACAGGTAGGCAACAGCAGATTGCAGATCTGGAGCATCTTGCAAAACAATCATACAAGTTTATTTTACCACTGGGCAAAGTGGTAGGGGGGTCATCATCTTCGATCACAATAAGAACTCCTGGGCAGGGCGCTATCCCAGCCACTGCAGAGTTAACTCTGAGTGCCAGTCCCAAGCCCGCATTAAATGGGAGGGTTGTGTCTGGAAGGGCATCCGTCGTAAAACCTGTGCCAAATCAAAATGTGTGGACCAAATGATCCACTGTAGTGACCCTAAACAGGAAGCAGCTGAAAGAACAACAACAACATGGCCAAAAGTATGTGAACCAACAAATATTAAACATCCTATTCCAAACTGATGAGAAGTATTACTGAATTATTCTCCCTTTATTGTTATAATATCCTACAATCCTCTAAGAAGGCACTAACAAGAACATTAGTCAGGCACTGACAGTGGATGAGGAGGCCTGGGGTACAGTCAGAGCTCCAGTTCATCCCAAAAGTGTTCAGTAGTGCTGCTCTGTCCAGGACACTCCAGTTCTTCCACTCAAGTCTTTGTGAAGGATGCTTACACAGAGCTTGCTTTGTGCACAGGGACATTGTCATGCTGGAACAAGTATGGGCTTTATAGATCCAATGAAGGAAATCTTTCTGAATCATTATCCAAAAATGCTCTAGACAATTGTATGCTCATTTTGACGAACAGTTTGTGAAGACCCTCATATGGGTATTAAGATATCTGCATATTTTTGGCCAAACACAACTGCATGTATTCCCTGCATGTCCCATAAATCTTTGCATCAGTTATGTTTATGCTAGTGTAAATTGTGTATATAGTGTAAAGGAAAAGTGTACCGAAGAACACAGCAATCACGTGCTAGCACCTGCAAGTGCCTTTATAAACTAACACCTACAAGTGCCTTTATAAACTAACACCTACAAGTGCCTTTATAAACTAACACCTACAAGTGCCTTTATAAAAACCTCGCTGGTTTAGCAAAACTTTCTTTTTGTTACAAATTACTGTGCTGTGTGGAATATACAGAAGTCAACTTGCATTAAAGTGTAGAGTTTTAGTCATACAGCGCACATCTGATAAGGAGAAGGACGCAGGTTTAGACATGGGTGTTTATTCATAGCCTCAAGTCTTTTCATATTTGTAGGTGGGGTTATGTTTATCTGTTCTGGTTATCTGTTCTGATATCATCAGCTCATCATGAAACAATAACAATAACTCTGTCAGAAACCTATGTCAGAAAAAAAGGTTACTGTTACCAATGTATAAAATGCCAGTAAGCTGCTGTAAAAGTAAAACAGAAAAGTTCTGTTAAAATACAGTTCTCTAATGTTATAATAATAATCTAATAATAATAATACTCATTTTACTGCTTATAATTAATAAAATATATCATTTACTGAATACAGAAAAGATCATTATGCAAAAGTAAGTAAATCAAATCAAATCATGGGACTGTTCATTTTAAAAATGTTATTCTACTTGTATTTTTTTTTTTTTAAATAAGGAAAAAATATCCACTGCATAACACTGTAACCAGTTTTTCTATTCAATTCTACTACTTTTTTTATTTATTTTATCAGCAGAGTGCTGGTATTTACCACAGTTTAACAGCACTATATTTATATTACATTTATATAGAGATATTTCACTATTTGTATCATTACACTACCTAAAAGTACGGTTCTAGCAATAGTTCATTACACTGCAACTGTTACTACACATACCGCAGGCTGTCCGTCTCTGCATGGCAAGACGTAACACTAGATCCAACTGTGGCTTCACTAGAGCAAAAAAACAACAAAATATTTGGCCGTACTGTACCTAAAACATCAATTTCTCCATATTAACGTTTGTTAATAGAACTATTAACTGTATAAAAATAATATCACACTCACAGTCATGCTGTTGTACAGAATATCAGCACAGGTGTGATTACTTGTGGTTAAGTACAACAACAGTGCATGCAACATTTTGGGCTTAACCACAGATGTGTACTTTCACAATCAGGTCAAATTACAGTAAAGGCTGTGTTTAATAAAACTTAAAATTGTTATATTTTTTTTAAACAATTTTCCAAAAATTTCTTACAGTTATTCAAGGGAATTTATAAAGGATATCACCTATGCAATTCTTTTGGTCAACATATTAAGGGTGTAAATGTGTTCTAAACACACACACACACACACACACAGATACTGAAGGAAAATAAATTAATTAATCATTAAATTAACTGCAAGTGCATTCACAGTGTTAAGTAATTCAACTATTTTATATTTTGGGACTAAACTAAATTTGTTAGAACATATCATGAGGATGTGCAAATGAAAGATCTGTGTGAGAGGGATTCAAAAACACTTCTCACGGGTGACATAGCAGAGGAACCATCAGAGCCAGAGCTAACATACCATGCAGACAATGCTGACATTTTTGCTTTGTGTTTTTTTCTCACTTGATTCATGGGATATAGAGTAGTGTAGGGTTTATATGAAAAAACGTTCAGAATTAGGCTACAGCCACACTTGAACATTGTAATGACACTGAGATAGATGCAAATGCAGTTACGAGTTATGAGAGATAA